>OZ038321.1:1899242-2039242 GCA_964035795.1 Pterobdella sp. o SKG-2022
ATTCGTGTGAAACTAATGTATTTTGTACGTGAACTCCCTTAGATTTATTCCTGTTATTCATCTGAATGGTCTAAATGAGAAAACAGTGATTTGAACTCCTATCTAGACTATAAAGCTTTTTGTGGGACGGGGTAACGTTGCCAAATAAAAGCTTAGGGATGTGAAGTTACTTTTCAAAACTTTGTTTCTTTAACATAGATGTTTTTGTAAGCTTTCACATTTTATAATATTTCTCATCTGTTTGAAATAAAATAATTTTTTTAAAATTTTTGTGAAATTAAATAACTGCTATTTTTGCTATTTTCATATGTTTGTGTCTTTCTGTCTCTATTTTTCAATATTTTAAGTTTTAAATTTAAGTTTGTCTTATTTTTTTTTTATATTTTATTCAATAACATTTAAAAACAAACAATTATATACATTAAAAGTACAGCATAAATGTTTTTTCAATAGTGAAAAAACTGAGTATTTTAAAACAAAAACTCAACAATTTCGATATTATCTTTTTATTGGCATTTTCTGCAAAACTTTCACAAACGGTTTGAGTTTTATTTTTAATTTCATTTGTCGATTTTCAAAATTAAAATTTTTCAATTTTTTTTTATTTTGAAAAATTATTTGGAAAAAAATTTAATAGTCAGATATGTAATTTTTTTTCATAAAATTATAAGTTTTTTGTTTTTTGATTTTTAATATCATTTTTTCACAATGTTTTCAATTTTTTTCCATAACATGATACATTTTTCAGTTTTGTTTTTTGCCATAATTCACTTAGTTACCGTATTGTTTTTCTCATTTTTCAAAACTCACCTTTACACCTTACATATATTTTCTTTTTTTTTTTGAAGCTTTGTTTTCAAAGAAACTATATTTAAAAAAAAAAAGCTACAAAAATTTTTTTTGCTTATTCTAATAAATTTTTTAAATTATTTTCAAAAATTAACACAAAATCAATTCAAATTTCATTCAGCCAAAATAAATACTGCAAATTATTCAAACACAAAAAGTAATTTTATTATGTACAAAGCTTTTCTTCAACTTAACGAATTTTAAATAAAATTTCAACGTACTTGATAATTTTACTTTGTTAACGAAAAGTTTTGTACTTAATAAAAATACCTTTAGTGTTCAAATAATTTACAGTAATTCAAATTCACAATACAATTTTTGTTTGAGTAGAAAATTTGTTTTTTTACACATTTCGTTGAAAAGATTTTAATTAGTGAAAATTACAAAATATAACCTGAAGCATGCAATATTTTTAATAGAAAAAATATCTATAAAACTTTCTATGAAAAATAATAAAAAAAATAATTAAACCAATAACAATAATAATAATAACAATAATAATAATGATCATGTGATTTTGAAACTCTCTGATAAACCTTGTAAATTATTATTTTTACAGTCATTTCAAAACCCGTATGTTCAAAAATTTGGTCAAAACACTATTAATTTTTTCCAGAAATTTTCATTAAAAAAAACACAAAAACCAAATAAAAACTGCACCTAGTTTTGCATTGAATTAACACTTGTTATTGGAAAAGCATTAGCTTTTATTACTGCTTGGTTTTACTACAACGTAGCTGGCTAACTGAGTTTGCTGCTAAGATCTCGATGTAAGTTAGAAGTTGGGGTTGATGGGGCTTTTGTCGTAGTGTTGATTTTTTAATTTTTCTATATTTTTTTGTTTTTTTTTGTTTTTTTTAATTTTTTCATTTAATTATTATTTTATTTTATTTTTTAAAAATATATTTTTGGTTTAATTGTTTATTTCATTTATTTATTTTGTTCATCCACCAATCAAACCATATATTGATTGTGTAAATCAATTTTTTTTCAAAATTTCGAATACCATTTTCAACTTTTTCTCAAATCAATAAAGTCAAATTATTTTTGATTTTTTTTTTTCAAATTTTTTATAAAAAAACTTTTTCTTAATTTTATTTTACAAATAAAACATCCAAAAACTTAAAAAAAAAATTTTTTCTGATAAATATATCTTCAATATTTGCTTTTAAAATCAATCCAAAATATGCTCCGTTTTAATTATTGTTGATAGCTTGACTAAGCTTATTTGATTGATATTTTTCTTACGTGGAGTTTGTGAAGTTTAAAAAAAATAAAATGATGTATAAGATTTTGAAAATATAATATTTATACTATTCCAAAACTTCAAGCCAAACATCTTTTTTTTGGCATTTTTTATTTATAATAAAAACAACAATTACATGAAATTTAAAAAAAATCAAAAGTTTAATAAAAGTGAACAAACTAAAAATGAATTGGAAATCAATAACAACAATTTATGAAAAAAATGAAATGGCATGAAAAAAATAAA
Source organism: Pterobdella sp. o SKG-2022 (assembly GCA_964035795.1). Classification (NCBI taxonomy): domain Eukaryota; kingdom Metazoa; phylum Annelida; class Clitellata; order Hirudinida; family Piscicolidae; genus Pterobdella; species Pterobdella occidentalis. Next base: position 1,901,584 of record OZ038321.1, read on the forward strand.
ATCAAACAACAGGCTAATAGAACATTGAAACAACTGACTTTTGAGAGCATAATGATGTGCCTAATTCAAAAAATGCATTTTTTGAGTTCAGTTTATACTTGAAGAAGTACGTTCATTTTATAAATAATGCAAGCTGTAAGCAAAATAATAATAATGAACACAATAAAATGACTAGTGACAGAGATGTATGGTTGTGAGACGACAAGAACGTTCGTTTAGACATACGAAATTTTCATTATTTATGACATTTTTTTCCATTTTTTCTGAATAAAAATTTTTATTTCTATTATTTTGTTTTTGCATATTTAAAAAATGTATTTTTTTAAAAATATATTTATTTTTTTAACTTTGTTGTCAAAAAAAAAACTTTTATTGTAATTTTTTATATTTTTTATCTATTTTTTACATTTTCTTTTTTTGCATAACCATGTTCACCATTATGAATTTTAATATAAATTTATATTATCAAATTATTTCTAAAAAAAGTTTTATGCATGGAAAACTATAACATCAAAAAAAAAAAACACAAGAACAAAACAATCACCATTATATGAAGAACCAACGACTCCCTTCCGAATCTGAGCCTGGCACAATCTTACGATAATTTTTTAGCAATTTTGCATTTATGGCGTCAAGTATTATTTATAATCTTTGAACAAGTGCTCTCGTTTTCTTTATGGTCTTTGTTTATACTTTAATTGTTTTTATATGATTTAGTTATCTGTTTATAATAACAATATTAGCTTGTGATAGATTTTAGGGTATTTTAGCTATTATAAGGTGAGTTTTACTGTTAATATACCTTTAAAATAAAACAGTTCAGATTGCAGCAAAAAAACATCAAAGTTTCGGTTACTCGACAAAATAAAAATTTTTTTTGTGCCATTACAAAAATTGAATTCTGGTTTTCACTTTATTATATTTCACAAGTTCCTTGGTCATTGGCACACTGCGTTGATTGAGCATCAAACCTCTCCACTTTTCCTTGTTTTGAGCCAGTATTCAAACCACTGTTTGTGGGTTTCTGTCTATTTTACCATGTTGTCAACCCATTTTCATGTTTTTTTTGTTTACCCTAAACGGCATCTTTTACCTTATATTATTTTTGAACCTCTTGTCTATAAATGTGGCGATGAAGCTTTGGATTATTTTCAAATTATTGAAATAATTTTCATACGAAACTTTAACTTTTCTAATAATTTCTATAACATATTTATAATTAACTAAATGATTTTTTCAAATATACTACTTGAGTTTTCTTTACATCTGTTTTATTTCTTGGATATTTATTGACATTTATGTTACTCCCATGTGTTTACCCCATTCATATTTAAGTATCCAATATCCCACAAACATCCAGAAACGCCTAGAACCATAAAACGGACTCAAAGAGGGCTTTATCAGCTCTAAGGGAATGTTATCAGGCTTGCAGATAAGCAGTGTGTGGTTTGAATTTCTACATCTTTTTTTGGGAAATCAATTCCAGCCATCAAGTTTATGTGTGAAATAGTTTTTTTACAGATAGGTTTTTATTAATATTCAAAAAATAAATTTTTTTGAAAATTTTGTGTTTAGTTGAATGGAATTTGTGTTTAAATTCGTTTTTTTACTTATTGGAATAACTTTTTTGAAAAAATTTAATTAGAAAAAGGTTGAAAAAATTTTTTAAAACTTTTTCAAAATCCTCCTTCAATAAAAACATTTTTGAAATTTTTCTTAAAATATATTTCTTTCAAAAACTTAGTCCCAAGTTTTCGAATCTTTTTGTCCAACATAAACTCCATAATCCTTGCAACTAAGCTCTCACAAACTTTTGAAAACCAGCACCACGTGGTGCTAATAATACAAAATTTTTAAATTTTTTATAATGATAATAACAATGAACAAAAAAAATAATTAATTAGAACAAAAGTAATAACAGTAATCATAAAAGAATCTTTATGAACTAAATGAAAATAATGGAAACAATAATTTTTATATAACTAATAACAATAATAATGACGGTAATTTCATTAATAATGGTAATGACAACAATATAAAAAATATCTTTCTTAATCATGATAGTAATAATAAGGGTAGCATAATGAATAAGTAAGGTTGAAAAAAAAAATAATATAAATAATAAAAATAATTCATTTTTTACGACTTTTTCATTATTATCATAACAAATGAAAAAATTTGAAATACCATAATTCTTCAAACCAAACGTAAATATTCAAATGAAAACACTTTTAGGAGTTTATTTTATTCCACGAAGCTTTTCGTAAGATGAACTTACATTATCAAATGGAGGCACGAATATAAGAATGCTACTCTTTGTTTATCAGAAATAAATTATCATCTTTTATTATCGCTAACCAAATAAATTCTTACTAGTTATCATAAATAAATTATTCTGATCTATTATAGATAAAATGATACTAATTTTTTTTGTTTTTTGTTTGAACAGAACAATATGTTTATTATGAACAATCACCTTACTTCAAGTCAAACAAACCATCTTAAAAAACCATAAATAAATTATTATTATTCATAACAAATTATTTTTTTATTATGAATAAGTAAAAAAAATGATTTACGACTAGATGCATGAAGTTATATGGAAGGACCGTAGGCTAGTCATATAAAACAAAGATTAGCTCATCAATCTACCATGTAATAAACAAGCCAGTGTATTGAAGAAAGAGTTTGTTATTCTTATTATTTTTATTTTTATAACTATTCCGTTTATTATTATTATTTTTTTTCTTTTTGTTATCATTACGGTTGTATCTGGAGTATTTTTAGTTTTATGAAAAATAAAATAATATTTTTTTATTATTATTATAAAAAATTTTTTTTTTACATTATTATGAAATTTCATCTTTTATTTTTGTTATGAATAAAGCTTAACTAAAATATATATTTTTCTTTTCTTTTTTTTCAGTTGTTTTTTTTATAGTATCAGTCTTTTTTTAATTACGTTGTTTTATTAACGTTTACGCATCCCCTTTGGAAGTTTCGTTTAAAAAATAAGTAGGAACTTATAATTGAAATATATTTCTGTAATTATCTTCAAAAATTTTTTGAATTCAGTATCCAATAAACAACAATATTAAGTCCCATCATAAAAAATATGAGACTTCCATAATAATTTAATTTATTAAATTTTGTTGGAATTATGTGAAAAATTTTAAAAATATACCGTTTCAAATATCACTGTTTTTGCTATCTGTTTCATATCATAATCTATTCCTTACCTTCAGTTTTTTTAAGTTCATCAGTTTTATATCGGCATTCATCATACAATTTAGGAACAAAAAATTTTAAAAGAACTGAAAAAAAGTGTGAAAGATATATAAACTGAATTAACGAAAAATTAAATAAAACTAAAATAATTTTTTATTTGTATTTAAGTTTTTTTTGTTTGTTGGAGATAATAATAAAACAACATAAAAACAAAATAAAACCAAGACGTTTTGGTAATTAAAATTTTTCAAAAGTCTGTTTTCTTTTTGATCATCCCTTGATTGATTACAGCAATAAAAACAAAAAATAACTTTGTTTTTTTTTTATATTGTTTTGAGTTTGTTTGAATTTTCAAATTTTTAATTACAGTTGGTTACGTTGAACGTAGTTCATAAGTTTTTTCTTCAACAAAAGAATATTTTCGTCATTAATAAAAGCAATAACAACACAAAATTCAAAAAAATCAAACAATTTATGAAAATTTTCAACTTAAAATACAATAATTAAAATGAAAGACTTGGAAAAGAGAACTTTTATTCTGTCTGGAAAATCTTCATTATTCTTTTTGATCAGTTTTTGCACAATTCTAATCATTTTAAAATGTAAATTTTCCAAATTTTTTTTAAAACAAAGTCAAAATCATTTTTATTTTTTTGCAAAATTATATTTAAAAAGTAAGTCCCGACTTCCAATACTTTGTATCAAATCCAAAAAAATAATATTTTGAGTTTCTATCTCATATTTAAAAAACAGTTTTCCAGAAAAATATAACAATTGTCATTTCAACAAAAAAATATTCATAAATAGATAAATTAATAAAAAACTGGAAAATGAATTTCAATTTTTTGACTAAAAAGTTTCATTCGTGGCTGCATTTCATCTTTTCACTTAAGTTGAACAACACTTTATTTAAATTTTGTATTCAGTTTATATTATTTAAGAATTTATTTTATATTTTATTATTCATAATAAAATTTACTTTTTTTTATATTTTACAGTCACTTTTTTCATGCATTTCATTGTTCACATTATTATTTTTTATTTAATTTATCCCATTCTTTCTTAATTATTTATATTATTACTCATTGTATTCCCTTATCGAATAAAATTTTCGTAAAAAAACGCTTCAGTTAAACATAAAGCAAAATATTTGTATAATAAATAAAGTGAAAAAACCTTTTCCTACAAAGTCAAACCGTAGCGTAATAAAGTTAAATCAATAACAAAAGCTCCGTAATTTATGATAAAAGTACTATTTGAATGTTTTGTCATTTGCGAATTCATAATTCCTTATTGACAATTTCAAAAACTCTACACACAAAAAAAGACTCACTTTTCACTCCAAAATCATCATAAAACAAAATTCAAATTACAAGCAACTCAAGAATAGTTTCAAAAACAAGTGACAATGATCAAAAAGAAAGGGAATCTTAAATGAGGCATATATATCTATTGAAGCTTCGTATTTGAACTGAGAAGTTGGTTAGACTATAGATAAAATAGCACTTCATACATTTGTATGTTATAGATATATATTAGAGTTTTTGTCATGAAATTTGCATCAAAGCTAATAAATTATGATAGTTTATATGATTTAACTTGTCAAATTTTTCAGCTGATTTCATTGAATTTTATTTTTATACAAATTGAAAAGATGATATCAAATGTTTCATAAAAATAGAATTATTTATCAATTTTTTATTTAATTTTGACATTTGAATTTGTTTAAGCATCACAAAACTCATCATCAGCAAACCTCGATTGATAATAATAATCTACCAACTTCATTACAAAGATGTTCAAGACAGGGAGTTTCAAGATCACTGTATCAATGCAATACAACCATTTGTTTAAACTGTTTGTTTAAGCTTTTAATCTACTGAAAAGAATTAAAAAAAAATATTTAAAAGAATTTGTTTTTAATTTTTTTGAAAAAACACTAGCTCCAAATTGAATCACATCAAAGACTTGAATGGTTTGCTTTGACGGATGATTGTGAGAATATAATAGAAAATCGATTAAATATTTTCCCTAAAATAAAAACGAATGTTCAACTTAAAATAAAAGAAATTTCTAGCAAATAAAAGATTTTTTTACAAATAATTGAAAATTTGTTTGGAACATATGTGAAAAAACTGAATTTAATTAGCAAAAATGGGAGAAGCATTTGAAGGTCTTAACATTTATCAATCCAGAACTTCAAAAGTTAATTAATTTCGATCTGTGGGCATTTTTAAAAACTTTTATCCGAGTTTTTTTGACGAGTTTTCATTTTTATTTATAATTTTTTCTAAAAAAACTTTTTATTTTTTCTGTTTTTTTCGTAAATTAAAAAAATTTTTTTAAATTGCATTTTTGCTTTGATTTTGTTTGTTTCTTGAAAATGTTTTTTGTGCTAAACAATTTTTCAAAAAACTTTGGAAATAATAGCATCAAATCAAAAAGTTCTTATTTTTTCATTACTATTCTACATCATTTCCTCGAGTTTTCTTTTTTTTATCAAGTTATACAGAAATCTCACTAATCTTTATTTATTGTCATTATTTTGTATCAGTTTATTTTTATTGTATCATTACCTATTCAGATTTTTTTTCATTGTTAAGGTTATTGTTATATTTTTTTTTTTTTCATGCCATGATAGTTTATGTTAATGAAAGGTGTTGGCAGGTTGAAGTTGCTTAACAGATATTGATCTCATTTTAGCGGCGAGGATCTATTTTTTAATGACCCTCAACTTCAATCCACTTTTGTAACCACTGTATGGAAGCTCAACATGAAGTCATTGAATATATTTCATTCATTTTTGGAGTCTCGTTACCAGATTCCATTACTAATTTTATCGATAAAACTTCAGAGTTTTTAAAATTAATAGAAAATAAAATTTGATGTGTTTTAGAGAATTGCATTGAATATCGTTCTCATATCTGTGTTTTAAAAACTTAAAATATACTTTATTTGTCTCAAATAAAATTATTTTCATTTTTATTCAATACATTTTATTTATTGAAAATATTTTCTTGAATTTTCAATAAAATTCACATTATTCAACAAATTTGAATTCTAATTTTCAAATTTGTTGAATAATGTGAATATAAATATTTTCAGCTCATGGTTTATTTCTATTTTTTCATTATTTTTTTGTTTTTTTTATTATTAACTTTTTTTTATTTCAAATTTTTTTTTATTCTTTTTTTATTTTTTATGTCTGTTCAGTTCTATCCTACTTGTTCACCGTTTTTTGCATCAGTATCCATCTATCTTGCTGATCATCCATCAATCTTTATTTCTATTTTGCCTCCATTTAAAACCCCCTTCCATAACATATTCAGCCGCACGTTTCAAAACTTTTAATCAACTTTTCGTGTTTCCATAAAAGTTTTTTGTTTTTTTTTTTTTCATTTTTTTTGATAGTTTCCTAAAAAAAGTTTTTTTTTCGGATCTTTTTCAATTACTTTTATGATTGTTTACTTTCCGGATAAACTGTTTTTTAAAAGAAATTGAAATTCAATATAAAGAATATTTTTAAAGATTTCTTTCAACTTTTGTAAAAATAATAAGCGAATTGTAATAGAAAAATACCGATAATTATTAAAACAAAGCAAAAACAAACTCACATAAAACAAAAAAAACTAAAAAATGAAAAAAAAAACAAATAAACAACAATACGGAATCCAAAAAAAAATCTAACCATATTTTCTGCTAATTAAATTTATGGATCGAAACAAAAGAACTAATTATTTCAAGTCATAAAACCAAAACCTGGTCCACTAGCCAAAATTAATGTTTTTTGTAGAGTATTTTTTCTCATGACTTAGTGAATTTTTGATTGTATCATTTGATAATTCAAATTCAGTACTTTATTCATTAGTTTTCAAATTCAGTTTTTTTATTCTGATTTAAATTATAATTTTCAATTTTGTAACTGAATTCATAAATTTTATTTCGTATAATTTTTTTAAAAACTTAGTTTTAATTTTATACTTAGATTCATAATTTGATTTATCTTCTACGTGCGTAAACAGAGTATTTCAATGCAATTCTTTTTTATTGAATAAAATATTTTAACTATTAGTATTCTATATATTTCCAAATAATAAACGAATAAAATCAAAATTATGAGCATTTATTTGGCACAATATTTAGTTAAACAACGATTTTTCAAAAGCTGAACAATTTAATCGTATATTAAACTTATAGAATTTGTGTGATCAAACTGGTTGAAGAGATATTGACAACCATTCATGACTTGATTTATTATATTCTGTGGGTGAGATGAGGTATTTGAAGACAGTGATAAAAAACAGTACCCGCTGAACATGTGTACAAAGTTCATCGAGTAAAAATGCTTCAAGACATATTTTAGTATGTAGTTTGCAGAAAAATTATTTTTTTAAAAAAAACGATGGAATAAAATGGAATGATTCCATACTGCAGTTATGATAGTATTAAAAAATTAGCATTATTTCAAGCTTATTCTAAAATTTCATAACTGTTCTATTTTTATCCTCCAATGCTTCTGTAAAACGCGCTAGTAAAGATAATTTAGTGAATATGTTAAAAAATGGGAAAAACAAATAAAATAAATGTAAGTACTATATTTTATCAAAGATATTTAAAACTATAGTTTTTAATTCGATTTTAATCCTTGAAAAATATTTTGAGAACTTTCACTGTGAACACCATTTTGAAAAATATAAAAAACTCGGAAACATTTTCAAAACACCTCAAAGTCCATTGTGCTTTAAACAATACGTAATTTTCCACGAGATTATTCTCAAATTTAAATTTTTTTCAACAAAATCGCTGTTTTCTGTTTACAGGAAACAGTAAACAAAGCACTTAGGACATTACCAGTTATGAAAAAAAGAGAACTTTTGCAGAAAAAAATAAAAATAATATTCTAAAAAGCCTTAAGTTGAAATTTAATTACAAGTTCTATGCATGTATAAGCAGAGGTTTAGGTTTGAGTAGTTTAGTTTACTCAATATAAGAAAAAATAGAATATATTTAAGACATGAATATCATTTTCACTACTACTACTACTACTACTACTACTACTACTACTACTACTACTACTACTACTACTACTACTACTACTACTACTACTACTACTACTACTACTACTACTACTACTACTACTACTACTACTACTACTACTACTACTACTACTACTACTACTACTACTACTACTACTACTACTACTACTACTACTACTACTACTACTACTACTACTACTACTACTACTACTACTACTACTACTACTACTACTACTACTACTACTACTACTACTACTACTACTACTACTACTACTACTACTACTACTACTACTACTACTACTACTACTACTACTACTACTACTACTACTACTACTACTACTACTACTACTACTACTACTACTACTACTACTACTACTACTACTACTACTACTACTACTACTAACACAGATATAAAGAAGCGCTCCGACAGAATTTTCCCCACCAATCACACGTTTATAGAGATAATAAAACTATTGTGTGGAGACTAAATGAAAAGTGAACTTTAATCAAAAATTTTATTTTCGTTTTAATTTGAGAATTGTTGTGATTATTCTACTTGAGCGAAAATTGGATAAATTCAATAATATTAGCAGTAATAAAAATAATAATAATAGTAATAATCAGAGCTGGAGACGATGATAATAATATATTTATATTTTTTTCGTTCTGATTGAAAAAGAGCAAAATTTACTTGAGAAGCTGTATAAGTGCTTAAAAATTTTTTTTTTGAATAAGTTGCAATTCGAAAAAAAAGAAACCTTTTCAATTTTTGCTCAGTTCATAAAATATTTTTTTTCACTTCAAATTATTTTTGCTCAAATTTTATATTATTTGGATTTCATTTCCACCCATACTTTTTCAATATTGTTTCAAGCTTCTATGTGCTTTGAGCTTTTTGTTTTATTTTCTTCATTAAAAGCTTTTATTTTTCAAAAAATTTTTTTCTAAAACCACTTTCAAGCTTGACAAAAAGTCCATTTCAAGTAATTCTTATATCTCCAACTCTTTGTATTCATTCTTCAAAAATTTTCTGAAAAGTATTTTCACATCTGGGAAGCTTAAAAAATTGTTTATTTGATCCCAAACTTTTTTTTCATTGTCACTCAAAATGGAGTTCTCGAAAAACTTTCTTTTAAAGATTTCAGTTCAGAATTCTATCAAAATATATTTTTGTAAACCCTGTTTTTACTTAATATTTTTCTATTTTTCTCAAACTTTTATTTCAATTTTTCTAGAATAACATTTTATTAAAAATCAATTTGTTTTTAAACCAAATATTTCAAGTCATTTTATATTTTTTAGAAGGGCTTTTAGCTAAAGAATTATAATGTTCTTGCGAGTCATTTTATTAGTTAGGTTGTATTTTTTTTATAAAATTTTTGTTGATTTATAATATTAATATTAATATTTAAAAATAATTTTTTTTTCTATTTTCAATTTGATAATTTCCAAAAATGAGGCTGAACTATGTTTTCCAGTTCTAATAAACATACTAAAATTATTTTTGGATAACAAAAATTTATTTTAAAAATTAAAAAAATTGTTTTTCAATATTTTCAGTTAATTTTTTATTGAAGTTACTCTTCAAAATTTTGAGTTTTAGTCAATTTTAAAATTTTTTTTGCAGTTTTCATCATGAAAACCTCAAAAAAACTGTGATGTAAAGAGCTGTTAAAAGCTTCATGTTTATTTTCCCATTAAAAACGATTTTTTTTTATTATTGAGAGATTTCTATTGAAACTATTACATTTTTGAAAGAAACCTTGATGTACTTTTAAGCAACATTCAACAATATTCCAACATTAATTCATGAGAAGATTTTAGTGCATATATCCATTGCTACAAGATGCTCTTTTTCACTTATGTTTTATGATAAGACTTACTGAAAATTATAGCTGTTTTTTGCTCAAAAATTGCACTAGAATTTTTCCATAAATCGACGTAAAAAAATTGATCAATACACTGAAAAAGAATTTATTTGAATATTTTTATAAGCAGTTCATTATTAGCTAATTCAAATATATAAAGCTTTTCACAAGAAAATATGCGAAAAAATTTCGCTAAACTTTGAGAAGTTGAAATTTGTGATCTTTTCAAATTTTCAAACTTCACTATTGACTTGTTGTTATTGTATTCCTGCAGCAAAAGTTTTGAGTTGCTTTTCGTGTAAGTTGTTTTTTCTTGATTAATTATAAAAATACTTTATTTTGAAAAAAATATTTTTGCTGAATAAGTTCAATTCAATTTTTTTATAGTATTTAATTTTTATTTCAATTTTTTCCAATAAGACCATGTATATTGATATCAAATTAATGTTGGATCGTTGCTGATTTAGTTTTCATTTTTGATTCATAAGGATTAGTATCAAAACTATTATTCTCTTATTATTAGGATTTATATTTTCTTTTATATTATTAACCAGATTAGGACTAAAATTAAACTAGATTAGGACTTTTATTTTATTTTTTTCTCATTCTTATTGATATCATCGTGAATAATAAATGGATGTTATTGTAGCAAAATTGGGATGGTGCCAACTTTAATTCACTCAAGATGCCGCCAAAAAAACTCAAAAGTGAGCATAAAAAACAAAAAAAAAAATTAAAACGAGTTTTATGAAAAATAAATGATAAATAAAAATGATGTTATGAATACTCAATAAATTTGAACCTTGAAAAAAAACAAAATTTCAAAATGATACCAACCAAAATATTGATGATCCTTCAATAACTTTGTAAAATCTTTGTTTCGGATACTTTTTGGGCAATTGTTGTTGTCAATGTTTGTTCTCATAATTGTCAAATATTTCATTCTGAAATCAAAGAAATTGAAAATTTTATAATTGTAACAAAGAGCTTTGTACTTTTGAAAGTGAATTTTGTATTCAAAACTGAAATAAAATAAATAGTATAGATGTTTTCTTTTTCTTTTTGAATGTTATTTGTGTTTTTGTAAATTTTCACTGAAGTATTTTTGCATGAATTTGGAAAATTTGAAACTTCAATTAGAAATTGTAAATATGAAAAATACGTGAGTACTTTTATATACATTCAAAACAAGAAATTTGAAGACAAAAATTATATTCAAAAATGATGAAGTTTCAACAAAAAAAATATTTCTAAACTATGAAAAATAACTTCAAATAAGCGAAGAATTAATTTTAGAATGATATGTCATACCTCAACTTATCAAAAGGATTCAAACTGAGTGGCTTGTAGTCTTTGAGATTTTTATCATGACAGTTTCAAAATTTTCGCTTTTTTTTGAGTTTTTTGAAAAGAGTATTGTATTTTTCAAATTACTTTTTATTTGAACTAAAATTTTGGAAAAAGTTTTGAAGACAAGTTTTTTCATTTTATATTCAAAACCATATTGAACGCCGAAACTTTTTGGAACTATTTTTTTAGAACAATAGATTAAAACGTATATAATAAAAGTTTAGGAAAACAATTGAATATCCAGAAAGAAAGATTTTTGGAAGGTTATTTTAAAAATAACAAACAAAATTTCTTCAGACTCGAACAAAATTTTTAATATTTTTTGATTCTGATTTCTATTTGATTTCAAAAAAGCATTTCCAAAACATATGCTCATAAAAGTTTCAAAAAGTACTGATACACGCCTATTGCTCAACCAACGTTTGTGATAAACTCTCAGAATAGTGATTTTAGTATGTCATTCAGTTCATGCTTGAAAACTTTGTGTCTCTACATTGTATTGTCATCATCACCATTTTTTTTAATTTTTACTCTTTCAATTTTATGATTGTTATTTATGTGATGATTCATATGATTATCAAGATGAATACATATAATTTAGTTTCACCCAATTATATTGGATGACATTTCATTGTGATTCATCTCAATATTTTTCTATCCTTACGTAGTTTTCATCCGTTTTTGATGTCTTTTCTTACATTTAATATATTTCCGTAGTTTTGTGTTTGAATTGCATTGTTTTTTGAATTATATTTCTTGTATATCAAATTTTTTAAATCTACTTTTCTTATTCTATTTTTTTGTTAAACATTCCTACATTTCGATTTTTTAATGTACCCCCTTATCACATCACCCAATTCCAATCACAGTTTTGTGGCATTTAATGCGTTTCCAATACTTATTTATTATCAAGTTTTTCTATATAACTCTCATATCCTTAATATGTTTTTTAATTTTTTCACACATTTTATGATGAATGCTAATTTTGATTTTATTTTTTATTATTTTCAAAAAAAAACACAAAAAAAAAGTTGCATTTCATTTATTTTTTTCTTTTTTATTTCTTCATCATCTGCACTATTTATAATTTCATAGTTTTTCTCAATCTCGATTTGTTTGAAAACACACGGAACTAGTTGCATTGAAGCTGCATCGACGCAAGCAAGCAGCAGGACTCAAGGGATTAGGCCTCATCTCTATTACATCCTGGATCATCCTTCATCTTTCATAAATGGCCATGTTACTTTTGGACTATTTGCCGTTTTTTGAACATGATTTTTTGAAATTTTATTTTTGGTAGTTTTTAACTCTTCGTTGATTTTTTTATTTCTTTAATATTTGTTTTTCAGATAAAGTTGATGTTGCTTGAATGATTTTAATTTATATAATTGTTAGAGGTATCAGATGTTTGTTCTTTAAATAAAAAAAAAAGTAGTTCACCAGCAGTTCTTGGCTAAATTATTTTTATACGCTCATTTATTATTTAGTCAAAGTTTTTTAAAAAATCGTAAAGTTGAATAAATAACAGAAAAATATAATAAAAAACAAAAGTAACAATACTGAATCCTCATTTTGAAATGTATTTTGAATTAAATAACGCATAAATGGGGCTAAAAAAATTTTTTTTCTCGCGTAATTTTGCTTTTTTCAGTGGGCTTCTATGCATAGAATTTCAAAATCATTGATCAGGATGAATGATTATTTAAAGTTCAAAAAAAATCGAAAAATACCGATAAGAAAATTTTAGATTGAAAAGCTGGAAAAAAATCATTCTAGAAAAAAAAAGTTTTGTATTTTCAAATTTCGTTTAATATTATTTTAAATTATTTTTTTTGAGCTTTTGGAAGAATATTATTTTTTTTTTAGAGTTATTAGATCAACTTTTGTTTTTACTGTTTCATATAACCAGGGTTTTGGGGGGGGCTGACATTTTTCTTTTTTATCATCAAGATCAAAGCTGTCAGTGTTTTGCACTATCTTTTCACTATTGGCAAGCTGACTTTTTTTGTTTTTTATGACTTAATTTAAAATTATATTTAAACTATGTATATTTGTTATATTGTACATTAGATAAAGTTATTTTCGTAAAATAAATTAATTTTAAATACTTAAAAATAATTATTTTTTCAAGTACTTGAGTGGTTCTTGACATTCGAAACTTGGGACTAAAATTTGAAAAATTCAAATCTTTGAGAATAAACAAAAAGATGAACAAACAAACATTTGAAAATGTGGAAAAAAATGAAAATATATATAAATATAATGCAAATAAATATTTTTTGCTGGAAAAAATAACTAAAAAGCACAAAAAAAAATGAAATAAAAAACAATCTTAATTTAGGAGGCCTTCCGAGTTTATCTCATCAGCAAGACTCGTGCTCTGCATTTTTCAGTTCTCGTATCTTTTTCCACTCATTCAAATAATCAAGCAAAGAGAAAAAGTCTATAAACGTAAAAACTATAAAAGTTTTGAAAAGATCGATGGAAAGAATTGAGTTGAAAACCATATTAAATTGGTATTAATTTTTATATATTTTTATTGTATTAAGAGCTTGTTAGTAACCTGCTGATAAAACCTCTGTATTAAAAGCTTTGTTTCGATAAAATATATTTAAATACCTCAAACCGAGTGTTTTTTAAACATAGATTTGACTTAATATGAAATAAATGTTAAAAATATTCTTTATGAGAAAATAATTGATGTTATGAAACAATTTACAAAACTGAAATTGTATTTTGAAAACTAATTAATAATCTGACTCAAATTCAAAATTTTCATATTCTCAAACTGAAGTAAAGCTTAACTAACATTCTTCCAAGTATCATTCAAGCAACTGGTAATAGTAATAGTTTAATAGCTTACATTATCAAGTAATATAAAAGCTGGATAATCATTCTGTTTATACTTGTTTCTATCACTTATAAGGTGTAATCATGTTTTAGGTGTGATAATAGTTGCAGGTAATATTAATAGTAACGTTATTATAAGTGTAAATATTATTCAAATAGAAGTATATAAGCCACGCTAGCATGGAAACGGACGCAAAACGATGATGAAATATATGGATATATTTATAAAAAACGCAAAATTTAATAAAAAACTGCTAATTTTTACTTATATAAAAGCAGTTATATTCATTTTGGATAATAGTAATTCTTATTCGTTTATTTCTAATCAATATATTAATTTTCTTTACTGTTAACTTGAATTAATTTTTAATAAACATTTTTTAATGAAAACACATAATCAAACATTATCTTCATAAAACACCCGAAGTCTGCATGCAGAATGGAGGGTTTACGGCTGGCGGTGCGATAAAGCGTGCTGATCTCCTACTGATACCGCCTCTCTATCTGCAGATACCGGCCTATCTGCCCTAATTATGCCTTCTTGGTACTTTTTCGTGTCTCAGAATCTTCCTTTTTGATGAATATTTTTTGTTTCAAATGTCAGTTGGGTCTATGATTTTGGATGCTGGAAATGAGCTAAAAGACTTCAGATCCTATTTAACTTAATATAAATTGTTGTGAATAATTATCTTTCAAAATTTAAATCAGAAACAAGATGAAATTTTATGTTTTTATTGAGACGAAACCTTTCGATATACTTTTCACATCATCATTGGGTAACTAGATAAATTCTATTAATCAACTGAACGCCATTGTTTTTAAATTCATAATGATAATAAGCTTTTCAAAACTCCATACTTTTTCTTTAGAAAACAAAAACTATTTATAATAAGGAATGCACTTTTTCAAAGCTCCAAATTGTTATATCAAAATTGTAGGTTTCAGCGTTTAAAATGCATGTTTCTAGAAATAATAACGAGGGGTTTCAAAAATTAAATTCGGTATAAATTCTATCGATTCAAATGAGTGATTTCAAAAACGGATGTTTTGGGACGAAAATTAGAAGTTTGGCTATAAAATGGAACTTTGTTAAAAAGTAAATCGTGTGTTGAAAAATATAAGTTTTTCGAGATTTATCGACAAAAATTGACACTTTTTGAATAGCTTAATTAGTATACTACAAACGCGATTTGAATCCAAGCTTTCCGTAAGTTCAACTCACATTATTAAGTGTACAAATTTGTTAACTTTTAACCGTATTTTGATTTAATGCAGGGTGTGAATCAGTTCAGTGAATATTGCCTGAAGATTGACACAGTTTCCACAAGAAGTGAATTCTACACTTCTTATATTGTTGAAATATCACTTTCATTGATAGCTTTTTCAGAGTTATTGTTGAATGTTTCAAAAGTTTTTTGTTCAATTTGAAAGTCTCCAATAAAAGTTTGATAAGTCTAATTCAAATAGACTGAAAAGAGCTTTCATGCCAAAATTCAGCATTTTGAGGAAGTTAGTTATGTAATTATGTTGGATAATATGGTTTTGGAGAAATTATTAGGGTTTAAAAAAAAACTGGTTAATTACAATTTTTGCGAAAATTAGGAGTTAAAAGTTTGAAGAAACTTGGGGTTTACACAAAAAATGTCGAATATTGATGAATTTATTTTTAAAAGAGGCTGGTTGTGGAGTTATGTCGCATAAGTTTTCGGTGTGTATCGACAAATATTGACACTTTTTGAATAGCTTTATTAGCAAACTACAAACACGATTCATTAAAATGCTTGATTTAAATCGTTATTGTGATAATTGTTGTATTTGTATAATTTATAGTTGTTATTCGATAGGCTTTGCAGTTATAGCTGAGTTCAAATAAGGATTCAGCAGAAGACTAGTAAACATGAAACTCCTGGTGCATAAGCCCGCAGAAGCCAAGTTTGATGTATACTCTGACTCATTGCAGTACAAATCTGGTGAGTTGGCTGGGTTTTATTGTTTGGTAACTTCACACGGTTTCATTAGTTGATTAGTTGGTTGTCTTTTATTGAATCATTTTAAAAAAATTTCTAATAAAATTCAGAAAAGTTCTATTCAAATTGGATAAAAAATCAATACCAAAATGTATCATTTTGTGGGTTGTTTGGGAGTTGTCACAGTTCTTTCGAATGAATTATTGAGTTTATAAACCAATGAGTTTTATTTTCACTTATAAAAAAATTTCAGCAAGTAATGGCTATTCTTGTTGAGCTTCGGAGAGTAAAATGAAGATTTCAGAAAATGGTTTAAATTTGGGGGATTTAACAATAGGTAAGAAATTCTAAAGTAAAAACACTCGTTTAAAAATAACAAATACAATTTTTTAGAGTTTCGATAAAAATTGGGATTTTTCAATTTTGGGAAGAAATGGGGGTTTAAGATTTTGGGTGTAATATGGGTGTTAACACACAGAACGTTTATTACTGACAATATTTACGTTTTTTAATAAAAATGGGTGATAAGTAATTAAAGTATATTCAAATAGGCAAAATTAAATTTTACTTTTTATTGGTTTTGACTTGACAAAAGTGAATCTATGCAATATAAACAAACGCCTAAAAGTATAAAATTCAAAACGAAGGCAAATTATAGTTAACTGAATCAAATATTATATTGTTTAAAAAACATATAATTTATCAAAAGTATCAACTTATTTTGGATAAATGCTCTAGTTTTCTTGCACTAAGGATTGGAAGGAATATTCATCAATAAAAGTTGTGTAAAGTCTCACATTTCATTATAAGAATTGAGTGAGTGTCCAATCAATTGTTGGACGTTTAGAAAATCAATTTTTTTAAGGATTTTTTTTTGACTTAAGATAATCTATTTTCTTTACATGGGAGGAATTGGGGCTTTTAGAATCGAAAGATCCTTCAATATACACTATTTTAACAATTGAATTGATTCATTCCAAATAATTCATAAAATTTAATTTTAAAAGTTTTTTGTGTTAACCAAATTTTTATATTTTATTCAGGAATGAATCAATTGTGAATAAAGTTTCTGGAGATTGACAAAGTTCTCACAACTACAAAATGCATTTCTTTTATGTTAATTTAGTGATTTTATTGAAGATTATTCAAAATTTTTTATTGAATATTTTGAAACTTTATTGGGTTTGAAAATCTTGGTTGAAATAAAAAAATGCCTAATTTAAATTGAAAAAAAAAATAAGGTTTAGGGTTGAAGTTAGGATTAGAGTTAAGGTTAGGGTTAGGTTTAGAGTTATTGTTAGGTTTAGTTTTAGGTTTCAGATATGGTTAGGATCAAGTTTGTGTTGAGGGTTGGTGTTGGAGTTAGGGTAAGGGTTAATGTTAGAGTTAGGGTTAGGATTAGTTTAAGGGTTTAGATATGGTTAGGGTTGACTTTGTGTTGAGGATTAGGGTTAGGATTAGTTTAAAGGTTTAGATATGGTTAGGGTTGACTGTGTTGAGAGTTGGTGTTAGGGTTAGTTCAAGGGTTTAGATACGTTTGAGTTTGTGTTGAGGGTTAGGTTTAGTGCTAAGTTTAGGGTTAGGATGAAGGTTAAGGTTGGGGCTAGGGTTAGTTTGAGTGTTTAGTTACGGTTAGGAATGAGTTTTTGTTGATGGTTAGAGTTAGGGTTAGGGCCATGGTTAGTGTTGAGAGTTGGTGTTAGAGTTAGAGCTTAATTAGGTTTAGAATTAAGATTAGATCAAGGGTTTGGTTTAGAGCTATAGTTAGTTAGATACGGTTAAGTTGGGTATGTGTTGAAGGTTAGGATTAGGGTCGGTGTTGAGATTAGAGTTAAGATTAAAATTAAGGTTAGGTTTAGGATGAAGATTACTTCTAGAGTTAGTTTAAGGATTTAGATACAAATTGAGTGTTGATGATTAGGGTTATGTGAGGGTATAAGGACAGCACAAGGTTTTTACTGTTGCAAAGTTTAGCTTAATAGTTTTTTCAACATTTTTTTCAAATTCTCATAAGCTGATGTTTTTACCGTAAAAAATTCAAGTCTACAAAAGGACAGATGCCTCTAAAAAGATGCCTAAATATGAAAACACGTAAAATTCACATACTAGATTAAGTAATAATAATTTTTTTTATAAATATTGGTAATTCAAATTTTAAAAGCTAACAAAAGTCACATTTTGATTTTAAAATATGTTGCGCTTTTTTACACACCGCAAGCTCTAATTCGCAAACTATATTACCGCAAATTTACATTCTTGAAAAAACAATGTTATGACCAATCACCTTTTTAAGCCTTCAATACTAATTTTGTTCCATTCAGACATACAAATTTTACCTGTAAATGCAAGTTTTTGATTAATTTCGCACAAATAAATGAAAATTTTTTCAATTTTTTGTGATTTATCGTTAACCAATCAAATATTTTTTTTAGATTGTTGCGAAATTGAAGAACACTTGATGAACACTTAATTTTTGATGCAGTTTCTTAATTAATTAAAAGTAAATATAATCTAAAGTTGTATCTAATATTAAAATAAATTTAATACTGAGTTCGAAGTAGTCATTCATGTCATAAATATCATTTTAACAGATATTTACTAGAAATATTAACAAAAGACTTGAAAGCTTTTAATACATCGCTATAAAATTAGTTTTAAAATAAATATTGTATTTTTATAAAAAAAAACAAAACATATAAACATTTTATTTATTGAAATTGACATTTTAAAAAAATTTTATTTTAATTATTATTTTGTCACATGAAAAAAATCTGATCTTTTAAAAATATTTAGTACAGCGCTCTTATATCTTAATACCTCTATGCAACTTTGCTTGAATTGTTAGATCAGTATTTTAAGTTTTAACGTTTAATATACTTTGATTTCAATTATTTTTTTGTTTTTTTATAATATTCAGTATTATTTACATGCAAACGTTGTAACAAACGAGTCTTTTTCCGTCATTTTAGCACTTCAAGTCTGTCTTCAGGTAACTCTTTAATGAAATATTTTTTACTATATTTCAAATTTTGAGTTAACAACGTTTTCAGAATTAAGTACTTGAGGATTTAAGTTCAACTTCAAAAAGCTTCATGCTATCATTTAGTTAAAAAAAAGTGTTACAACTACCAGAAGAACCAAGTGTATGCAGGGGTTCTTGTGAAGGCATTCAGGCACTCAAACTCAATTTAACAACTGTTTTCGATGGACTGAGATCAACATCAACTTCACCATGTTATTTTGAAGAACCGCACAGGGTAGCCTCCCACACACAAACACCCCATTTGACCTGGGACATCTAGCTAGATTAATTAATAATTGGGATTATGAAATTAATGTTTTTTGTAGAGTATTTTTTCTCATGACTTAGTGAATTTTTGATTGTATCATTTGATAATTCAAATTCAGTACTTTATTCATTAGTTTTCAAATTCAGTTTTTTTATTCTGATTTAAATTATAATTTTCAATTTTGTAACTGAATTCATAAATTTTATTTCGTATAATTTTTTTAAAAACTTAGTTTTAATTTTATACTTAGATTCATAATTTGATTTATCTTCTACGTGCGTAAACAGAGTATTTCAATGCAATTCTTTTTTATTGAATAAAATATTTTAACTATTAGTATTCTATATATTTCCAAATAATAAACGAATAAATTTATGTGCATTTTTTTAGCGCAATATTTAATTAAACGATTTTTCAAAAACTGAACAATTTTATAGTATATTAAACTTATAGAACTTCTGTTTTGCTGGTTCAGGCCACTTTTTTCTTTTTCGGTGTTGCCTTTGGAATGTGACCTCTTTTAGGTTTTTCTAGCAAGAAAGCGACTTTCTTCGGCTCTTTTTTGCTGGTAGACGTTGTGAATACTGTTAAGGTTTTGCTAGAAGAAAACTTTGATTTTTTATTGACTTTTGATTGATTCTTGTCTGTTTTTTCTCTGAATGGAAAAAAGATAGCGTAACTGTGGTGAGATTTTGTTAAAACTGTATTATTTCACAAAAAGCTACCCAAAATAAACCTACATTAAACTTTTAAGCAGTCGAATTTGTTGTTTATTCATGCATTTATATACATATTATTGTCGTTTCCATGCATCTTTAAATAAAATCAAAAGTGCACCCACAGTAGAGTAAAAACGATCAGAACACCCACTCCCAAATAAAAAACCTTTGTCAGTCGTGCTTTGAAGTTCTCTAAGTTTTAAATTAAGTGTCTACAAATATTCTTTGTTCAGTACTAAGGATTTGTTTCTATTTAGTACTTGAATATATTTTTAAATTAATAATTATAAGCAATGAAATAATTAAAATATAAATTATATAAATAAATATATATATAAATTATATAAATAAATATATATATAAATAGATAATCAAAATTAAAAATTTTCAAAATTCTTTCTCTAGATGAATTGAACTTATGGTTAGTTTTCGATAAAATCGTTAAATTATTTTTTTAGATGGATTGAAAAAATAAATTTTATTTTTAAAACCAGTTACTTCTGTGAGCATAGAAAGCCGAGCTTGGCATGGAGCCTAATGGGATAATGAATTAAACGTTATTTATTGCTAATATAAGAATAATAATTACTCTCGTATGATGAAAATTCAAATTTATAGTTATCAAAATACATTTTAACTATAAAAAATAAAATCAATATATTAATGCATTTCTCGGTAAAGGACATCAAATAATTACACAAAAGTAGAGATTTTTAACTAATGGTTATAGGCATTTGTAATTAAAAAAAACGTTAAAATCGCCCAACTTTTAACGAAATGTAGATCGCAAATTATTATTTCTGAATCTCTCTGGCATGCTAACAAACTATAATATTTGTCAGTTTGGTTCCTCGAACCACATGAGATATTCAAAAAACAAGGCACATCCCAGCAATCTTGCGTAGTATCATTTGTTTTTATCTCGCCCACCACTTGTACCCCAAAACTCTCTAGATTTTCTGTGTACGCTATCGTGCCAGGGTTTTCCTCATTTACTGATATTCTAGAGCAGGTTTTGTTATCGTCATCAGTGAGGAATGATAGATCTCCGTTGATGTAGTTGAAGGACGTGTAGACATTTTCGTAAATGTCTCCGCCTTTTTCACATGATTATAACATTAATCAGTAGAAAATATTAAATAAAGAATTCAAAGTAAAACCCTCAAATTAATGGCCCAAATAATGTGTTAGTTTTCAATACAATACAATAGATGCTCTATTGAATAGAAAATGCTCATAATGAGAAAAAGTTGAAGGTATTTAATATTAAACAACCACAATAAAATACCCGTTGCTAGATCATTTTGAGAAAAATGATAGAATATGATATAGAAGTGTGTATATACAATAGAATCGGAATGCATTTTACTGTTTTTGTATGTGACGTTTGCAACATATTTTCACTGTTATTAATTCATTTATAAAGTGCTTTTTTATCTAGGTTTGCTAAAAAGGCTTTGAAAAGTACTAGGACAAGTAATGCGGCTTATAAATATCTATATAAAAAGGATTTTTGAAAATGTTTAAAAGAATATGAAAAACGAAGATTGGACGGAAAAGAATTTTATAGAGAAGAAGAGATTTGAGCCAGGCTGATGCAGCCATAAACCAGAATTCAAAGACCTGAGAGAATCATGAGTCTTTCTGATAGAAAAAATCTCATGTAAATGAACCGGTCAATTGAACTGTAGAATATTAGCAGTGGGCTTTTTGTACGACCGACAACCAATGAAGGCAATCGAGGCAAGCGTGAGGTGAAAAACAGTAATCGGTCCCAAGGGTAGTTTTTGGCAGCATAGGACGAAGAAGTACATACTGGGTTGTATATGTCTAACTATTTAGTCTGCGAGCATGAACTTTGAACACACGTTCTGAAACTTTCTTTCCACTCTACTCAAATCTTTTCCATTCTCCTATTTTCTAGGTAAATTTTTCCAAAACTACATTTGTCTCAGTGCGTGGCAACACTGCATGAATAGCGCTCTATAAAATAAATTATTAATATTTATACTACGAGTTTCTAGAGTGGTTGACGTCATTGTAGATTATGACGACCCCAAATAAAATTATATAGTTGAAATGATTACTTTGAGATTTAATGAGAAAATGAATCAAGTTCAAAGATCTTTTATTCAATAACTAACATTAATTGCTTGGATGCTTGTCTAGGTGAAATATCGAATGGACTTCATATAAGTTAGTATGGTGTAATAAATAACTAATGAAATGGTTAAATAAATATATTAACACAGAAAATCATAGAATTTTTCAAATAAGCTTTTTTTACCAAAGTGTGGTGCTTAAAACATGAAAAATCTAAACTCAATAACGGCCCTTATTATAAGTAACATGTCCAATATTAGGACAATAGATAAGGTTTGGATTCAATGGTACTGAATGGTTTCAGGAAACTTAAAATTAACTGCTTGGATTTTATAAGACAACATTAACTAACATACTGATAAGAGGATCGTTTTAATGACCAAAAAATCACTCTAGAAGATTTATATTGAAGACTGGGTAATAATTGTCTCGTATAGTTAACCAAAATGTTATGAACGTAGAAACAATCTTAAACATTCCTATTCTTAAAAGCTTTTCCTAAGGTGAACTTAAGTATTCACTTACCTCGATATTGTATTTTTCTATAAAGCTTCCAACTCTGAATAATAATGCTTTTAATAAGGATTCTGGTTTATATTATCGATAAAAGCTTTAGAAATCAAAATTTTCTATCAGGTCAACCACCGGTTTCAGTTTGCAATAAAGATACCAAGACAGTGCAATTGTTATCAATACAATATTGAAAAAAAAACTCAAAATACTTCAAATATATGATTGTGACAAAAAATCATTTCAGACAAATGCTATGGCGTATTGAAAACCCACGATTTACAATGACTTATATAGAAGAAAAGTGGTTTATAAAATGACGTTATATGATGGCATTTAAATAAAAGGCTTTTTAACTAAAACCTCGGTGCTTTGGATAACTTTTGTGCAGCGTTTTCTTGTTTATATGGTTTTCAAAATCACAGTTGGATACATAACTCGGCTATTTTTTGTGTTCCCATGTGGCAAAATAATATTAATTTTCAATCAATCAATAATAATGATAACAACAATAATAACACTAATACTACTACTACTACTACTACTACTACTACTACTACTACTACTACTACTACTACTACTACTACTACTACTAATAATAATAATAATAAAAATGAAAACAATAATAATAGAAAAGCTTTGTACTTGACAAAATTACCTTTAGTGTTCAAATAATTTTCAATAATAATAGTAATAAAAAAACGTGAGACAAAAATGTTAACAAGCCGTTGTGCAGTCTGTAATGTAAGTATAGAGATAAAAATTGCACGTTGGAAATATGACTTGGAAAATATAGTACTAGTCATAATACTATATACATGACCAACAGAATCCCTGGGGATGGTAACTGTTGAGAGAAGATGGGAGTATGGGGGTAGAATGAAGATGACAATCAAGTTGATGTATCAACATTTTAAAGTGATGTTGAAAAACTCGTAAAAAAATTTTAAAAAATAATTTCTTATCAATTGTTGAAGGCACAAAAACTTCAAGTTAAATAAGAGCCAGAACTGATAAAAAAACGAATATTTGGAACACATAAAAATGGATCTAAAGCAGACTCGAAGGCGTAATATTTCTATAATAGAAATGCTTAATCTTTCCTCATATCACATTCAAAAAAATTAAACTTATAATATTAAGCGCTTCAGGTTAAGAATCAACTTATATGCCTAGTCTTATGTAATTTAACGCGGTATTTATAAAGCGCTTTTCCTTATAGATCAAAGCGCATGATACAAATTTAATGTAGCGAAAACACACTGTGGAACAAGTGCTAATTGTCGGCCCACGCGGGATCGAACCCGGTAACTTCAGATAATTAGTCTAGTGCTCAACCATTTGAGCAATATGATATAAATAACGTTTCAAACTGTGATGATATGAAATTATACCAACCAATAGGGATTAAGTTGCGCAATCATTAGGTCCAATAAGCGTATACTTCATGTCTAAAAATAGATATCTAATAATAAAAAGAATAATAAATTAGAAATGATGAATCTGAGATTCACAAAAAAGAACACGACAAAATCAAATATGATATGAAACGAAGGAAAAGTTTGAATCACGAAACGGTAACAGATGACCTTGAAAATACTGGAAAAAACCAATAATAATAAAAAAAACATTAGAAAAAAACGTAAATAAAATAAATAGATGAAAAAATTATCGGACAAAAAAACCAAAAAATTAAACCACTTTTCTGGTCATCAAAGCTTTTTTAGACATCTCTTAAAATTAATTTAACAAGGGTTTTCGCATGCGCCGATTATATCATAATTGAAATTATCATTCATATTAATATTATTATTGTAGGTAGTATTTTTAGTATTATTATTATCATTACAGGCAGTCTTATCATCAGTATTATTATAATTATAACATGCAGTGCTATTAGTGTTTCTGATGAAATTAATTCTTTTAATTAATTAAATTTCAAATTTATTGCAGATCTTAAGTTTTTCATATCATGGCAGATCTTATATTAAAATTTTTATGATACCTCTTGAACCTCGAAATATGGAATGTAATGATCCCCGAGGTGTGATTATGTTCGGAATGTACGAATCAGATGGTGTTTTGAAGGTGAGGTGGGAACGATTGAGAAATGGATGAATGGAATGAATTAAAAAAAAAACTAATGAAAAAAATTCAATAAAAAAAACGAAAAAAAAAGTAAGATAAATGAGAATACCAAAATATACTGTCAGAAGACAGTTAAAAAAACAAAGATGAAGGTTAACAAAAATCGATGACTTTAGGGGAACAATGGTTATGTAGCTTTTTAGAAAAATCTTAATGTGCTTACAACAATTTTGAAGTGTTTCAACTTGATAAATGTACTGAGAAACTCTCTTGAATCGATGTGGATAACTTCTGAAAAACGGTCTATAATGAAGATATTGTAGATAATGAATATAAAATGGAATTCTGTAAATAAATAATTTAAATAATACTGAAATAATTATTTTAATTCAGTTTAAAAAATATAATTATTTAATAACGAAAAATAAGTTCAACAAATAAATTATGATTATTCACTATATAAATAAACTGTTAAAGCTGTGTTTATATACAAGATGACGTCAAATATATAACAATGACGAAAAACAAGAAAACATGACGTAGATTTAAAAGTGAATTTATGAAGCGTTTAATCATGATGATCATGATCATCATCACCATCATCAAAATCATCATCATCGGCTTCTAGACAAAACTCATTATCATTATCAGAGATATCATATGATCTTTTTCGATAATATCCACAAGTGGAGAAATTGATAGAGCGTCAAATAAAACAAAGCTCTACCGGGATTCTTAGGTTGCTATTAATATTATGTTATGATTATTTAATTTATGATTGGAAGATTGAAATTATATTGAGCATGATTACTATAATTTAAACTATATTTATCTTATTATAATCACCATCACCATCATCATCATCATCCTCATCCTCATCATCATCATCCCAAATCTTCTTTATCCCCTTCATCATCCCCCTCATTTGGGGACCGCATGATGGAGTGGTGGATGACGTCAAGTAGGGTGCTTCTTTCCAGTTCCAGAACCTGTAAGAATAAAGTCAATAATAATAACGATAATATTGAGAACAATAATTAAAAAAAATAATGAATAATAATAGCAATAATAATAATAATAACAACAACAACAATAATAATAATAATAATAATAAACCTTTTTTTCACTACGCAGCATCATCTCGCTGTTAGACAACTTCACCACGTCTGCCTCCAGTTGCCTTATGTGGTGTCGAGCCTCCTGTGTGCCGACGTTTATATATGATTAGTTATGTGTATATAAATAATAATAATAATAATGATAATAATAATAATAGAAATAATAATGATAACAATAATAATAATAATAATGATAACAATAATAATAATAATATATCAGCTTATAATCATCCCACTACCAGGACACCATAACCACTCCACCACATCACCACACCATCACACCACCTCATCACCAAACCACTACATCACCACACCATCACACCACCACATCACCTCAACCACCACGTCACCCTAACCACACCACCACATCATCATAATCATCACACTCCCACATCATCACACCACCACATCACCATATCACCAAACCAAAACACCATCACACACAAAACATGAGACCCAATGAAATCACCTGTAGCTGTTCCAGCAATTCCATCTTCTGCATCCGTAAGCCATCATTCACTAGCTGCAGTCTGGAAAGCCTGTGTGCAGAAAAAATTTAAGTTTCAAATGTATTATCATATAAGTAAACGTATATATTATATGAAATAAATATTAAAACTAACAAATAGAAGAACTTAACGTTTGAAAAAGGTTAGGTACAAAGTGTTATATGAAAAAGCATACAAATATTATAGAATACATGAAAACTACCAAATCATAAAGGTTTAACGTCGGTTCCTAGCACGGGTAGGACGGGCCGAACAAACACGAACTTGGCGAGGGTGGGATCAACATAATCAGTTGAAAGACTGTCGCCGTTAGTCTCATGACATAGCTCGTCGTGCAGAATATGGAACTCAACTTCGTATGCCTCTAGGGTCTTTGAAATGTCCAGGCGGATGACCTGGAATGGGGGGTGCGGTAAAATGGGCGTGAAAGCGGTAACAAGAAGGTGGGGATAAGGGGGTGGTGTGGCGATACTTTTCCTAAAAAACCGTTTTTTTTACAATTGATGAAAAATACTATACCACATGCTTATATTCCACATAAAACACAATCTTAAAGTCCATAAAATCACTAAAAAACTTTTCAAAGTCATATTACCAACTAATATATGCAGACACCCATTATAACTAAACCTTAAACCCAAAATCCATAACCAGTCGTGACCCTTTTCTCCCCATTTACTTGGTTAACAATCTTCTCCATCTGAATGAGGGCCATCTCAGGTAGGGTGTTTTTAAGAAACTCAACTATAGACTCCAAAGTGCAGCATTGCTGGATAAGTTCCTTATGGTTACCTAATAAGACTAGTGCCGCTTTTATCACTACGTCTGGTCCGTATGAGAAGATCAGATCTGTGGTGGTGAGTTTGATGTTATATTTGGTGGAGAGGTGTTGGGTGGAGGGTTTTTGGGTGGAGAGGTGTTGGGTGGAAGAGTGTTGAGTAAAGAAAGAACTTTTTGAGAATGTAATGAGAATAGAAGCATGTATACTGTAATAATGTATTTTTGAATAATAAAAGCCCATCATATGTACTAATCCTGAAATTTAGCAATACAACCAAACGAGCCAATTAATCTTCCAACCAAACCACTTACCCCCTTTTCAAACAATCAGCTAACTCAAAAACCCATCCAATCCACCAGCTAACACACTCTAGCTCTCAGCACCATTAACCCATCCCTTCTAACCACTCCCTCCCCCAACCAACCAAAGACACGGGCGACGAATCCGATAGGAAATTGGGATGCGAAAAGAGTAAGAAACCAAGGAGCTGCGTAAAGGGTAGGTGCAATCTGATGTTTTTCTAGGTGCTCAAACAGATCTCTATATTTGTCGTGCAGTAGGCGGGTCAGTTGATACAGGCGGACCTGTAAGTTGGAGGGAATTGGGTGGATGGGTTGGTTGTGGGAAGGAAGATTGGGATTTCATATGATCGTATTGGAACGATGACTTGAAAAATGATATTAGAGTGGAGATTGAAATAGTTGTAATGTAGAAAAAATTTTGAATGGTTTAAACATTAAAAATACAAAGATTTTCGATACTCACTAAGGATTATCTACAGGTGATATTCGTACTTACATCATAATTATGATAATTATTTTTATCATCTCCATCATTATCATTACCACCCCCACCACCACCCACCACTATCATCAACCTCACCACTACCACCATCGCCATCAGAATCACCATCACCATCACCATCACCACCACCACCACCACCACCACCACCACCACCACTATTGTTCGATAAGTTCCTTATGGTTCCTTCTCTTTCTCCCACCATCACTATTTTCCCCCGCATCATCCTCATCATCACCACCACCCTCACCCTACTACTACCTCCATCACCACCTTTCTTTACCCTCCACCTCCCATCACCAGCACACCTGCAGAGACACCATATCTGTCTTATACTGCCTCCTGAAGCTCAGTGAATACATGATGTGTTTGAGGAGCAAAAAGGCATCTTCTTCGTGTACCTGGTCATGATAACAAGAATAATAATAATGAGAATAATAATAATAATGAACAATAAAAACAGAAAAGAATAATGATATTGTTTGTTAATAATGCTACTAACTTCCTTGGCTCTATATCAGCACCTTTACCCTCCCACAGCCCTCATTACACTTACATGCATAAGCAAGATACCAGTGACGAAACTGAGTCCTTGACAATACCCAACCTCGGTATCGAGAACCGAGTAAGCCTTGAGAATGTTGAAGAGTGAGGCCTGTCCTGGGCCCGAGGCCCGTGAGAACAATGGGTGGGTGGGGAAGGTGCGGCCTGCGTTGAGAGAAGTGGTGATGATGATGGTGGTGGTAGGGTGGTTTTGATGTTTTTTGTTATAATGATAATCAGTTTTAAAACCCTAAAAAAACTTCATCAAGCCGCCAACCATCAAAGCATTCACAACTCCACCATAACAACCCAAAAACACTACCCACCATAACACCTCACCCTCTCACATACAACCAACACACCTCTGCGGCACGAAAACAAATACCCCCCGTTACCTCCCACCAAATCACCCACCCAGATCAATAAGAATAGCATGTTGATGAGAAGTAAGTTGTTTCTTGAGAACTGCATAATCGATGGATTGGCACGGTTCCTCAGCCTGGATGCTTTTAAACTGCTGTTGTCTGGCCAACAACCTCCACACTCTCCCTCTCAACTCCTTCGGTACCCCTGTGTGTTGCCATGTTGTGCAGGTTTGAGAAGCTCTGTTATCACATTATGGAAGTTTGAAAAAGAACTTTTATTATTACTTATGAAAGTTGAAAATAGACTATCTACTATTGCTTTGAACATTTTATTATGAAAAGTCAATTATTTGTTATTTTTATTTTATTTGTTTATTATTATTATTTCATTATATTTTATAAATTTTATTATCATTTATTATATTATTTATTTTATTTATTTATCATTTTCATCTTATTTTTTATTTTTTATATTATTTATTTTTTTTATAGCGTTCAGTTAATTCTATTCTAATGTTTTATTATCTCATTTTCATTATTTTTGCTAAACGTTATAGAATTGATCTTAAATGATGTTATCATGGCAGTTAGCAACGTTTTGAAGCTTATATACTTGGTAATATGAGTTCAACTTACGAAAGACACTTTTCCTAGCTTTATATTAACACAAATACAAGCAGGGTTAGAATGGCGTCGACCCAAATACTCCTAACACCACACAACGTACAAGCTCAAAACCACCTCAACCCAAAGAATTGCAACTCCCCTCCCCCCTCACCGCACAAGCAACCTAAGCTCATAACACCACCAGCCCATCCACCCTCATACACAATAGATCACAAAACCAAATCAATCAATCAAATCATTTTTAGAGTCTGTTTTCTTTTCACCAAGGGCTGGGCTAAAATTGGAAAAAAACAAATACTTTTAACACCACAAACAGAATCAACGCCTCACAAGCAAGTCCAGGCTCAAGACACCACCAAACCACCGACCTTCCTGCACGGATTTGAGAAGGAGGTTGTAGTCGAGTTTCATACGGGTCCATAGATGGCTTTCCAGCAACTGCCTCCATACCTTCGACACTTCCCTGAGGTCTGGCACCACTTCTGTGTAGTCCACATTGCTGCCTACTCCATGCATGGTTTCTTTTGGAGTGTCGTTATCATTATTATTATTAAATTTACTTTCATTTAAATTATCATTATCGTCATCGTCGTCATCATCATTATCATCGCCGTGTTTATTATATTATCGTTATTATCATCAACGTTATTATGACTTTTATCGTCATTTCCAATGTCAACACAATCATCATTATCACCATCGTCTCACTTCACCACCACCACCACTACCACCACCAAAACCACCCAACATCATCACACCACCTTTATTTTTCTGGGCTTCAACTTTATTAATCCTTATGAGTATGATGGTGTCTTCAATAGCTTTCTTCCACACACCTCTTGCATCGAACTGTTTATTGATGTTCTCCATTGGCGTCAAATAAGTGTCTTCTAAGTTTTTGGGAGGATGTAAAGAAGATAGAGGTGGTGATGATGATAGTGACGATGGTGATGATGATGATGAAATTGCAACAATGTTAGAAAAGATGACTGTTAACAAAATAACAATGCTAAAAATGTAAATAACCAAAATACATCCCCAAACCAACCCCACCAATCAATTCAAACCACCAACCGTCCAAATGGTAGTGATTGATGTTATTGAGATGCGACATAATCACCATTTGCCACGCCCCTCTCTGTTTCGGGGAGGGGTTTGGGGACCGAAAGTTGCAAGATGACGCCATTGATAATGAGCTACTTCTCTCGGATTTTTGAAGTTTAATGTCTTTGGTTTCTAAGGAGTTTTTCTTCCGGAAATGACCTAGTTTGTCGAACCTAGATTGGTTTGTGCGATGACTGAAATTTAGTTTTATTGAGTGAATACGTAGAAAAATAAAGAAACGTCATTATTAGTAGTGGTAATAGTAATTATACTAAAACTAGTAATACTACTAGTAGTAGTAATAGTACCATTATTAGTGATAGTAGTATTGATACTAAAATTAGTAGTACTGGTAGTAGTATTAGTAATAATATAAGAATTGTAAATGGTGAGAACTGAACCAACATCTTGCGTATAGGACTGTTCTGAGGTATCTTCTTATCAATATTGACATACCCCTCATTCTTATCTTTATTCACACAAGACTTTATGATTCCAGATGGAGACGTACCACCTCTGTACTCTTTCAAAGGCGATAAGGCCTTTTTGTGCGCTGCAGAAGACGGGGCGGTGATAGGGAGAGTGTAGGGAACAGAGTGCCTGCGCTGTTTAACTCCTGACGTCCACTTGTCCACCTTGAGTCGACTCATGTTGTCACCGTCGATCTCACTCATGATTGGAAAACTGTTCGACTGTGGATGTGTGTGGTAGCTTAATATGTTACATCCTCATAATTGTGTGTATATATTGATAATTACTATTCAAACATTTTTGACGTCAATTTACAAAAAATTTTTATAAGATTTTTTTTAAAAAATCAGCCATAATTTTCGATAAGTTTACCCTATCATTAGCTGAATGATAAATACAATAAAAGTTGTGTTAGTGATTCATGTATCACAATCTGATGATCTTTGTTTTGATAAAATAAATTGAACCAAGTGTTTCTTCAATACAGACGATTAATGTATTGAAATATACTACTATAATGGTTTGGGCATATGGAAGTCAGTTAGTTGTAAATAAATTAACTGTGAATAAGTTAGTTGTAAATAAGTCATTTAGTTGTAAACAGGTAATTTAGTTCAGTGGTCTAAAAACTCCCGAAATCAATGCCACTATAATCATACTCGTAATTGATTTGATTCTAAATAAGTGAGCAAACCGGTTAATGAATAAAAAACCATAAAATGATCATATAAAAGCCTAACTGAATAGTTGCTTTCTACAAAGACCACATCGGTGGGTGTGGTGAAGTTGCTTTCTTTGTTGGATTGCAATGAGTCATCAAGGAAAAGGGGGATCTGCGTAAGAGGGTAGTGGTTGGAAGGGGGGAAAAGAGGATATATGAAGATAATTAGCTGTGAAAGAATGATGGGGTGAAGAAAATAACCAAAGGAAAAATTATTTATGAATTAAAATTGATTGATAGATATAGATAGATAGAGAGATAAACAGATAGATAGATAGATAGATAGATAGATAGATAGATAGATAGATAGATAGATAGATAGATAGATAGATAGATAGATAGACAGATAGATAGACAGATAGATAGATAGATAGATAGATAGATAGATAGATAGATAGATAGATAGATAGATAGATAGATAGATAGAGATAAATAGATAAATAGACTCACGTTCTCCTTGGCACAAGCTCCATTCAGTGACACCACTCCGCTGTCAAAACTATTTTTGAGATTCACCTCATTCCCCAGACCGCTTAAACCACCATTATTATTTTTATTATTATTATTATTTTTATTATGCTCGTGCTTTTCTTGTAGTTTTTCACACAACCTCAGTATTTTCCACATGAGTGTTGTGTTCGTCTGCGGCAGTGTCAACACTTTGTAGCAGTTCTGCGGGGTTCATGTGGTTGATTTTGTTATTTCCCTATTATTATTATTAGTAGTAGTAGTTTTAATTGTTGTTATAATAGTATTAGTATCATTATTAATTTTAATAGTAATGAAAATGAACATCAACGTCGATATTGTGAAAAAAATTTTTAGTACATTAGCAAAAAAAAGCTAGAATTTTTGGTGAGTGTAGCCTCACCATAATACGTTAGCATAGTATTTTTATTTGAATGATAATAGCAAGAACATAAAACTAATTTTTATTATAAAAAAACCATTATAAAATCCCTCAATCCAACACGATACAACAGAGTGATCAATCCACATCATAAAGGAACAAGGTATGAAAGCAAAATCATCGCCTTAAATTGGCACCTGCTGTTCAATAAGAAATGAGGTCAGTAACCCGGGTTTTCAGCAAGATGGGTCCAAAAATCAGCTTTCAGTAATTTGGTTCAAAATTTCGGCTTTTAAAAAAAAATAAAAAAACTGAAAGTAAACAGTTATGAGACTGAAAACACTTGAAAACGTGTAGCCTTAACATAAGGTGCCTTTAATAAATAACGGTTTTTCAAAGCATAATACTAAATGAGTCTTTTGATAATACTCAAGTAATTCAATTTTTAAAATTCTCCAACAACCCATATCCACACACAACATCAACTCACATACACTCACAAAAAACACCCGCTTTCCCAACCAAAAAAAAACACACACACACACAAACACACACACTGTTTTTGCGTTCATCCACCATGAGGTAGGTGCAAGGGATTGAGAGATGAGCATTTTTTCTTGTGGTTATAAATGCCTTGTGGTTTGAAGTTCAGCCCGCAGTATTGTCACTTTATGCTTACTTGTGTCTGGTGCTTCTGTCTCACGTGGTTTGCCAGACCTGCTTTACTGGCAGCTACTCTGTTGCATCTCGGAAACGTGCAGGATAAGACTTTGTCAAAACTGTTGTTATTGTTGCTATTGTTTTGATTGCTGTTGCTATTATTGTAGTTGTTGTTGCTCTTTGTTTTTCGAATTTTTGTTGTTGCTATTGTTTCGATTGTTGTTGATGCTTTTGTTTTGATTGTTGCTATGCTTGTTGCTGCTGTTGCTTTGCTTGTTGCTATTGTTGTTGTTGCTGCTGCTTTTATTGCTGTTATTGTTTTGATAAATGATGCTATTGTTTTGATTGATGTTGCTATATTTGTTGTTGTTGCTCTTTTTATTTCGATTATTGTTGTAGCCATTGTTTTCGATTGTTGTTGTTTTATTGTTTTGATTGTTGTGGCTATTATTGTTGTTTTTGTTACTTCTGTTGTTTCGATTGTTGTTATTGTTCTTGTTGCTTTATTTGTGCTTCTGAAATCGTTTATAGCACTACGTTTTTGTCCTGCATGATTCCAATAACAATCACCAGTTTAAGGCTGAACTTTGTTGGGTTGCCAAGGCTTTTTACAGTCTAGCACCCAATTCTCTCAATCTTTTCTGTGGATATGGTGTGTGTTGCCTTTTGCACTGGTAAGTTATCAGCTGTACGCAGTGTTGTAGCTGTTTTTGCTGTATTACTTTACGTAATTGTAGCAGAGCTGTTAGCTTCGTATAATTTTTCTTAATCCGCTAGGTTTTACCTGTCAACTGCTTTTTTCAAACTGAAGAGGTTTTTTATTTTTCAAATTTTGAGCAATATTTCCAAAAAATTTGAATAACTTATGTTTTTTGGTAACAGAAACAGCGTTTTGTAGCAAATAATTTAATCTCTAACTATCGTAATAAGCAAAAATATACGGAGCAGCTAACACAGCTTCGTGGCTTGCACACACACACAACACACACACACACACACACACACACACACACACACACACACACACACACACACACACACACACACACACACACACACACACACACAACCTCATGAAGAAGGACAGACTCAAAAGTGAAGTAGTGCTCAAGGTAATTGGCCTTCTCAGATAGCACTTCATGGCGGTCTTTTGCGCTCAAGCCTGCGTTCAAAATGCAGTGGTGAATGTTGTGTGTGATGTGTGAGCGCCTCAATTGCCAACATGGCCCTATATAAACGCACATTATTACTATTATTATTCTTAGCGTCATTATTATTATTATTTTTATGATTGAAAACAGTACGATAATGATTATTTTTATTGTTAGCATTATTATTTATATTATTAATATTATTATTATTATCAACTTATGTTACATTATTTAAACACTATTTTATCTCCATATAGTACAAATTTTTAATCGTTCAATGAGTGGTCTAGAATCTTTTGAGATGAACGCCACTTTATTTAAACTCATAGTTTTAATGTAGATATATTCATTTAAATTTATATAGCGCGCTTTTTACATGTATTGAACATGCATCAGAGGCGCTTAGAGATTGTAATATAGTTTATGAAGAGACATAATGCATGCAGATGAGACGAGTGATGGTTCAAATGTTTCATAAGGAATGTTGAAAACCTTCATCTAATAAATTATACTGCTGTACATGTCCCAGTAACTGGGGTTGGCAACAGTCGACCTAGATTATTGATATTATCATAGAGTAATTTATATAATAAGCCATTTATGTGGAGCAAATTTTTACAGACTGCCAGTAGAGCTGTGAATAATTTTAAATGCAGGTTATAACATTGGTTCTGATAATGATGTTTTGAAAGACAAATTTCAGAAACTTAACGAAAACAACATCAAAATAATAAAAGGAATAATAATAATAATAACAACCATTATTATTTTTTGATATTAGGATTATCATTATTTTTATTGTGTCTGTTATTGAACCCTAATATTCTTGTGTGGTGAAGGCCATACGATGAGAGGGTCGGCATAATAATAATAATGAATAATAATAGAAACAAGAAAAAGAATAATAATAATGGAAATAATAACAATAATAATAATGATAATAAAAACAATAATAATTATAATAATAACAATAATAATTATGATAATAATAATCACAGAAGGCTACTTTGAAGCATCGCGAAAACACATCGATGGCGAATAAATTTTAAAAAATCGATAATAATATTAAACAAATATGAATCATAAAAATAATAAACTTATTATTATTATATTTTTAAAGTAATTTAACTTTCTCATCCTTTTTATTATTTATTGCTTTATTTATTATTATTGTTATTTACATTAAATTTTAACTTTTCAGAGACACCTCATGTATATTTTGTATAGCAATTAAACTTTAAAAACATCAATTGAGAACTCATACATTTAAATTGATATTTTAAAATTGTTACTATTTGTCATATTATTATTATTATTATTGTTCAAATCTTGAAACTCAATGTGCTAAAAATAACCCTGAAAACAACAGCAACACAGGCTCTGAAAGTTGTTTTTGTTTATGGAGCCAGCTCTCGACCAACCATTACCGACAGATTTTAGCCACGTGTTAGTATTATTTCTATTATTATTATTATTATTGCTTTTATCAATATTTTCATTTCCATTATTGTTAATATTATCATTTTAGTATTATCATTATCATTGTCATTATTATTATTATTATTGTCATTATTACATTTTTTTAGCAAAAATTCTTTCGCTATGTTGAAACATTGAATTTTCCACCGGCCAATTAATTGTTTCTAAGCATCAAAGACTTTTCGACTATGAGAGCTTTTTTGAAGGAGCTTAAACACCAATTTGCATAAAAAATACTTGAAAATTTCACTATGTAGGAGTTGAAAAAAGATTTTAAAGTTTTATAATAATAATAATAAAAATAAAAATAATAATTTTTTTTTGTTTCTGTCCATTATTAATGGTGTTGAATACTGTGATATCAATATTATATATTTTATTATTTATTATCATGAATTTTAATAATAAGAATAACTTATTAATTTCATTATTATTATTATTATCATATTAGCTCCATGTACTAGTACTTGAATTTTGGCTCTCTGATTATTTTTATACAATTATTTGATCATCATCATCATCATCATCATCAGCTTGATCGTTTGCACTGGCTACCTGTCTCCCAAAGATGCAAGTTTAAATTACTTTGGCTCATTGCATGCACTCTCAAGCTTGAACAACCTGCTTATCTTTTTGATCTTTTGTCAATCAGACACACACGTCAACCACTCAGATCTTTGCACTCTAGCCTCCAGCTTCATCAACCTGTTTCTTCAGGCTTGTTTACTATTCGCTCTTTTTCTCACCAGGCTCCACGTCTGTGAACTTCTCTCTTGTCTAACTTGCGCTAATCGCCTTCTCTCAAAACGCTTCACAAACTTTTGAAAACTCACCTATCATAAACTACTTCATTCATATTTTTTCAATCATTTGAACGCTTTTAAAGCAAATTTTTTTTGTAAATTGCGCGCTATAAAAATTCCAATAATATCAATAATAAAAATTTTCAGATTTTTTATTTTTACGAAGAAAAATTGAATTATAGTAACAACATCTATAATAAGAATAAAAATAACAAGAATAATAGCAATAATAATGAGAATAACAAAAAAATAATAACAATAAAAGAAATAAGAATAACAACAACAACAACAACAATAATGAAGACATTAAGAAAAATAACAAGAATAAAAAGAATGAAAAAATAGCAATGATAACAACAAAGACAAACCCTCAATATGCTGACAAAGCTTATTCAGTTGTTGTAGGGGACAATGGGCACACACGACCAAGCTACGGGAGGTCTTTTCCAAGTAGGTTTGGAATGCCGTCTTCATCGACAACATTAGCTCATCCACCTTTGGCGTTGTTTGTTGAAGGTGTTGGGAAGAGTAGAGGGTTGTGGAAGGGGAGTCGGTGGATGTTGAGAGAGAGGAGGAAAATGGTTGATTATTTTTTATTATATGGGTTCCCGTTGTAATGATGAGGGGGATAATTGTACTACCATCATCATCACCTCTTTCTCCCTAACCATCCCTTCCAAAATTAGATACTCATTATACTAAAACTATTATCATCACCAGTCTCCCCCTATTCACCATTCCCAAACATTCATTGGGCAATCCCGATCATCATCATCACCACCCTCACAAACTCTATACTTAAACTTTAATTGCAAGAAATTTTGTATAATGAATGAACCTGGCCACCGTCAGTATAAGGTGATTAAACCAGATTTAAAATTTTGGTTTCTATCATTATTTATTATATTTACCACTCTCCTTCTTCTCAAACTTTTACAATCATACCATCATCATCATCAACCCCTCCTCCCCCTAAACATACAAGAGACTCAGAAAAACACTTGAAGATGTGGCAGGTGTAGGTGGGTGTGTAGGCTAGCATGCTGGTACTGGGATTCTTGACTATAAAGCCGAAGTGGTTGCAGTATATAATGCCCTGTGATGAGGTGGGTGGGTGAAGAGGTGAGTGAATGGTGACGATAAAGATGATGGTGATAGTAAGGATGATAATGAAATGATTGATGATGATGATAAAAATGCTGGTGATGACAACGATGATGATGATGATGATGAGAATAGAGATTGTGATGATGATAAATATTATGATACTAACAATAATGATGAAACCGAACCTGGGAACAGAAGGTGATGTTCTTAAAACTCCATTCATTAATAATCTTCTGGTAGTCACCCATCGGCACCATCACCACGTCCTCCTGGCCAATCAGCAGTTGCATCTGAGAGTGGTGGTAATGATAGTAGTAATAATAATAATTTTTTTTCTTCATAGCAATAATAATAATATAACTGAAACTAACAATAATAAAACAATAATAGTATCAAAAAAAGTAATTTTAACAACATTTGAAGCAGTAAAATTAAAACCATCTGTAACTTGAACACGTAAACAGACTTGAGTGTGGGTACAAGAGGAGAGAGATGATGACGTCGATGATAACGATGAGTAAGATGATATTGATGACGATGAGTTTCGCTTCTCATGGTTCACCTGCTTGTCGTCATCATCGTGATTCTCTGGCATCTAATTGGTTGAACTTATCATCATCATTATCATCACTATCACCATCATCATCATAATCACCACCCATAATCCTCTTACCTACCACCACACCCACCATCATCATCATTATCACCAGCCATCCTATCCTCATCATCATCAGCCACCCCATCATCATCGTCATCACCAGCCACCCCACCATCATCATTCTCATCCCTCCATTGACTACCACCATCACCACCATTCCACCTTACCTTACTCAACTCTTCAAACTTCTCCACAGCCTCGTCGATAAAAGCAGGTGGTGCTTTTTTGCTGGTGACCAGCACCTTTCCAACGTATTTCACCTGGAAAGTGGGCCGGGGATTGGTGGGGGTGGTGGGCGAAGATGGGTCTTCCAGAGTATTCCACAGGTGCATTGACATCATCAGACTGTGTACTGTGTAGAAGATGCGGTTGACCTGGGTGGAAAGAGGAAAAATGAATAATGGAAATAATAATATTAATGATAATAATAATAATATTAGTTAAATAACAGTAATAATTAATTATTCAGTCTGAATTGGGATTCAATGGTGAGTTATTGAAATGTATATTTTCATGAGGGTTATATTGCTTGGAACTCTTGTGTGATGTTTCTATCCATATAATATTTGACAGTTAAATAGTTAAAATGAGTTTATAAAAAATAAACAATTGTATACAAAAATAGCATAAGACAAACAAAAAATACATAAAAAAAACTATCATAGAATTATCAATCTAGCCTAGAACTGTCTCTTACATATTAATTTGATTAGAACTTTTTTTGAGTTTGGTGGAATCCATTCAGAGTTTTACAATGTGATATGGGGAAAGGTTCGGGTAAAAAGAAAGTTAACAGTGGAAATACTAAATTTTTTATATACATATAAATAAAAAAATTGATTAATAATTGGCTAATTTAAAATTTTATTTAATTTTTGAAATTTTATTGAAGATTATTGATTGGATTAATTGACAAGACAAAGATTATATATTAACTTATTAAAATAATGTAAAGTATTAATTGAAGCATAATATATAATAAATTAAAAAAGGGATTAGTAATCCACTCAAAAATATTACAGTATCAGTTAAATAACTACACTGATAATTCAACTCATCATAATTTTCTTCAGCCAACATACATATTGCAAATTATTTGAACATAAAAAGTAATTTTATTATTATTATTATTATTATTATTATATTGAAATAAAAAATAGTTTTAATTGAAAAACAAATATAACCATTTACATTATTATAATGTTGATAATATATAATAAATTAAATAATGAAATTAATCAAATGAATATATAATAATTTAAATCATCAGATTTAATGAGATTCTCTTATATATCCCATACATAAGATGTCTCTGAAAAAGTTAAAAAAATGCTTATATATAACTAATTAAATTGTTATAATTAATTGAATAATTATATTTAATAAACTAATTTATTAATATTAATTGATTGATTATATATGATGAATTAAATCATTGTAATGTAACTCTCACAGTGGCCTCGTCTTCAGCCTCGAAGACATAACAAGTGAAAGGCTTGTTGGAAGAATGTCGGTACAGATAAGAAAACTGGTTTGTGTTGTTTCGATTTTTTGAAAATCTTGTCAGGTTTTTAATTTGATGTTCAAATTCAATTTCTTTTCTGCTGTTGATATATGAGAAATCAAATTTTGGAGTGTTTGAAGTTATTTTGAATACAGTTTTGCAGGAAACTTTTGATTTCTCGATGCTCGCTGTGACACTTTCATTTTGTTCTTTGAGTTTGACACACTCCACAACCCAGGGAACCATCGATGGGGTATGTCTTCTGCTCAACTCATAATGTCCATAATACTCTAACTTGCAATTATGAATTTGCTTCCCGACTAAAGCTTTTTTTTCTTCAAAATTTTCTTGAAATTCAAAGTCATTTTTTAACAGATCTAAGTTACATATTTGATTCGTCTCAGAATGTTCGCTGTTTAGTGAACTTATACCACTGTCTCCTTGCTCTGAAGGAAAATCTTCTTTTTCTGAATTTGTGCTTTGTGACATAGTTAATTAAATTTAAATTTTCAAACTATAAAATTCCAAAAATTTCTTTTTCAGTATCATTCTGGCCAGAACCACCGATATATTATAATTGAAGGTAACCAAAAGATAAGAGGACAGGTATATAAATATTTTTATTTACATACTATATAAAATAAAAGTATGAATTCAAAAAAAAGTTTTTATAAAATATTTATATGTCATTATAAGTTTTTTTTTTATTTAATTAAAATTTTTCATTTAAGTTTACACTGAGCAAATATTTGGTTTTAATTAATATTTTTTCAACATTACAAAATTAAATATTTATGCAAAAAACTGAAAACTTAAAATAATTAGATAAATTTTTCTATTTTGACTTCATTTCAGATCCCTTTGAATTCTTGTTTAAGCCTCCGCTCTTGAATTAACTCGTTGATACATCGTCAAACATTTTTTATTTTTGAAATCTAAACTATTATATTCAAATAATTATTTATTCAGAGATGTAAGTCAAAAAAACTTTTGGAACTTGGTCTTTGATGTGTGTAGTATGTGATGGGTACAAAATTGTTATTGATTTTTATTATTTGCTTAATAACATCACTAATTAAACTATTTTTACTCATATTCCATAATTAAAACTCTGAAATGCCTTGTGAAACTTTTTTAAACAACGTTTAAATTGAG
Source organism: Pterobdella sp. o SKG-2022 (assembly GCA_964035795.1). Classification (NCBI taxonomy): domain Eukaryota; kingdom Metazoa; phylum Annelida; class Clitellata; order Hirudinida; family Piscicolidae; genus Pterobdella; species Pterobdella occidentalis. The sequence continues at coordinate 1,943,000 of OZ038321.1, forward strand.
TTCGAAAGATAATTAATTCAAAGGTCTTCTCATTTTATTCTTCTTAAAAACCTCGAAACTTTTTTATTAAGCAGTTCATAGCAGAGCGCTTCTGAAAAATGCAAAACGGCGCTATATAAGTTATTTACTTAATTAATACTTACTAGTAGTTGTTTTGTATACTGACACTATTAAAGAGTATGATTGTATGCTTTTGGTGATCAATTTAGTTTCTATAAAGTTTCATAACATTCTTATTTTGATATCAAAATTATTGATTCCAGCAAATTAAAGGCTAAATTGAAGTTTTCTAACACACTTCATCTCATTGCTTGTTGTTACTGTTTAATTTTTACTTCATCATTCACCTGTTTTAATGGTCCACGTGGAGTAGCGTTCTGTGAAAAAAATCAATTGCGCAACCGAAGCCCCAGATAGGGGCGATCAATAAGTCGACTTACTTGAGTTTGTGTTTCTTGATTGCAAAAGAAAGAAAAAATTTGGCACATAAACAAGAGAATTTGGAATGGAAATTTTCAAAAAATATTAATAAAAAAAAGATCAAAAAATAAAAATACTAAATATTTTTCAAAGATTAAAAGATATAAGAAAACTATTTTTTGTCGAATTTGAATTCGAAGTTCTAAAATTAAACTTTTAATTAATTGTTTTGATCCAACGTAATATTTGGAATAAGCAAGTTTTTGGAAAATTGTTGAGAATGTCTTTCAAGAGTTTGTTGACTTCCAAGAAGAGAATTAAATATTTTTTCCAACCTAAACCAATCCCCGAAAGAGAGCAAATTTTGAGCTTCAACAGCGTGCTCACAGTACCAAGGACTTACAGCGAATATATAAATGAATGTAATACTATTTTTAGCTTTTTTTTTTATGACTTTCGGGAAATTCAGAACTTATAATTTTTAGCATAAAATGAATTATCTAGCGCGAAATTTACAAACAAGGTTTGCTTCTTAAGCGTTTTGTAATAAACCTTCGAAGTTTTTTAAAATTATTAAAACTCTTTTGATGCCTATCACTCATTCAAAAAGATAAATTTATTCAAAATTTCACATAATGTTGAAACAAAAGTGAAAAAACATGGCACCTCCAAGATCTGCACAGCTGTCTGGGGGGAAAACTCCATAGCGTACAGATGTAATACTTGTGCCCTTAATGCCAACATGGCGTTCTGTGTAGAGTGCTTTGATCCAGACAAACACGAAGGTAGTTGTAATTGTAACCCTATCTTATTTTCAACAATAAAAGAGTCCGAACAGGCCATGACTTTTACAAGTTCCGAACGGAGACAGCGGAAGGCAAATGTGATTGTGGAGATCGGGATATAATGAAACCAGAAGGGTTTGTGTAAAAGATGAATTAAAATTAACTTTATTCATTTCTAACAACTACTACTTCAAGTTTCTGCGATAAATCTAGTGGTGACGTAACACAACCCCCTGAAGATATACTCAAATCTGCTAGACTTCTTCTACCGGAGTTTATGGTCAAAACTTGTCAAATGCTGCTGATGGATCCAAGTAGAGTAACTGAAAGAGGTACAAAATAATAAATACAAGAAAAAGTGTTACACAGATACTGTTTGAGTTATACACATTAAAAAATCTAACAAAAAAAATGTTATATTAATTTTCAATGAATCTTTACTCAACGTGCTGAGCAGATGGCGTGGAATATCTTATGCTGGCAATGCTAGAAGATTATGTAGATACAAGTATTCATTTGAGAGATATCATTGTTTCATGCCTTATTGATAAGGAACTTTTTAGAAGCAATTTCAAAAACGGTGAAAATTATTCGAATTCTGTTTCAGATTATAAATTCAAATAATTTTCAAAATGTTCAGTGAATATTTCTCTAGAAGAATCATGGCTAGAAAACTGCAATGTGATTTATAACTATGGGGAAATTCACTTTAAGGGTTAAACTTTATCTATGTAGTACTCATAAGTCCGACTCAAAACTTTTAAATAAATTATAGCTAAAAGTTTAGTACCTTATGTGAAACTCTACTAACTTGAGGATTAGGAGGAACTTGTAAAAAGATCAATATATGTATATAATCAAATCTAAAATCTCATTTTAAAATATACTAATGGTCCATGAAAAAGTTGAGTGTCGGAAAATTTAGTTTTAATGAAAAAAAGTATCAAAAAAAGTGCCTAACTTTATAAAGTTATTTTTAAAAACAAAAAAATTAATTAAATTCAACTTTTTCATTAGGTTCGGTTGATAGATCGGACAAAATTCAAATAACTCAAAAGGACAATATACTCGATACAATGTACATGTGGGCTGTACAGTATGGCTTCAATGCCACCTTGTTCCGGTTGTTTATAAAGCTTTCTGCGGACCCTACTTTCAAGGTATGTGATAACATGGAAAAGTAGCCACCAAATGGAATATAATAGAAAGGAATATTTCTTTAATCACCAGAAACATTTGGCAAACGTGTTTTGTCGAACTTATATTCCTGTTATGTGGATTTTGCAACGACCTCACAGTTTCAATACTATACGTTATTATAGATTTGCAGCTCTCTCTTCCCAAATCTTCACGTGGGCTTCTCAGTCTGCATATCTTTCAAAGAATTTGAGTCTGTTTAAATATCTTATGCTATATTTGACCCATATTCTCAATTCTTATAAAACTCGTAAGTATTCTGTTGATTTTGTGAATCGAGCTTTTATTTTGATAACCATATTTTTGTTTTCAAAATTTTTTTAAATATTTTTATTTAACTTCTTTATAATTGTTGAAAATATTATAAATTATTGTTTTTAAAAAAGGCAATAGATTTTTCTATTTAAATTGATAACATAAATTAAATGAAAATGATACATCTTAATCAAAAAAGAATATTTGAAATTTATTCTTTATTAATAAAAGTTTCGTTATAGAGTATTTCTTAAATTTTTATTCCCCACTTTCGATGATTTCAATGGTTCTTTGAAAACCCAGTTTTAAGCTGGAGAAAAACTTTTTAAAAAAAAATATTTTTTGTGAAGTATGTAAGTATATTTACTCAAATAAAAATTGTTTGAACTTAATTTTCTGACTTATTTCTTGTGATAAAACCCAACTCATGAAAAATAGTTTTTTTGTGTGGAAAGAAACGTATGTTATATATGCCTAAATAAGAGATCAAAAATAGTTAACAAAAGATATATAAGATATAATCAAAAAAAAAATTCAAAATAATACATTTTATAAACTAGGTTTGATCGAAAAGTATAGCTTCCAGAATGTAAACCCAGGAGTGAACAAATTTTTCTTCTATCCTGTAACTAAAGATTGGCAGATGTTTCTAGGAAATCAACAAATTCTTTTAGATTTACCAGAACATCCCTTGTTCATTACTATTTGGACGGAAATTGTTTTGAAGTTTTATGGTAGCTGTTTTTATTACGATAGTTCTAAACTTGAAACTCCAATAAAAATTTCTATTGCAGGCATAGAAAGAAACGTGCGACTAACCGAACGTGTAGACAATCCCAAAGAAATACTCCCTTTCAAGGGAATGAATGCCGATTTTGAAGTAATTATAGTGCTGTAATAGTTTTGAAAGTTCAAACTTTTCATTTTTTATACATTTCACTAACCTTTTTCATACACCAATCTAATTTGTCTTCCTTCAGCTCAAACGCTAATCCAAATGTCAAAACAAAAAACTTTTATTTCTCATATAATTCAAGCCGCTAAATATATTTATCAAACCATTTTTATTGGACTAGTTCAAGAACGTTGTCAGGTAAACTCACTACCTTGGTGCTAGTTTTTAGTTGGTTTGGGCCACTTTTTTCATTGGACTTCCTGACTGGATAAAGCGTAAAAATGAGATGTATATATTATCATGAAACAGCCATGACACTGATGATAATTCCAATAGTGTAAAATGGTCTTAAAGTCAACATAAAATAAATGCTTTGTTTCTCGACTTTAAAATTTGATTTAAGCTATTATACTTCACTGTAGGGAGGTTGTTTTTCAATGTCCCACGTTTTCAAGGTACTTATTCTCATGGATCCAGATATCTTTCCATTTGTTTGTGTCGTACTTTGGTTTTATTAAGACAAATTTTCACGTAAATTTCCGTTGACCTAGTTTTTTTTAGAATTTCCCAATCCAAATATATTTTGAAATACTATTTATCACAATTCACGTTGCAACCATGCGCTTCATCATCAACCAGTCCCTCGAGTGGCAGACACCCCTGTACGCAGTCTTCGACGATTTTCAAAAAGCTTTTGACAGTGTTGACCCAGGTGTCAGCTGGAGATTGATGCACCACTACGGCTTTCCACCGAAGTTTATAAGCATCATCCAGCAAATGTACGAAGACACTACCTGTCAAGTGATCCACGACGGAAAACTAACGGAACTTTTCAGCGTACAAACTGGCGTCCGTCAGAGCTGTTTGCTCTCACCGATCATTTCTCTGATGGTGGTTGACTGGGTCATGAAGCAGTCCACAGTAGACCAGAAAACAGACATCCAGTAGACCTTCAACAAACAGCTGTAAAACCTAGACTTTGCATATGACATAAGCCTTCTTTCCCACAAGCAGCAAGATGCGCAAAAGAAACTATGTTGTGTGGAAAAAGAAGCTGAAAAACTGGTCTTTGAATCAAGACTGGGAAGACAAAGATCATGAAAGTCAACAACAAAAACCAAGATCTAGTGAAACTACATCACGGGGAAATTAAGAAGATTAACAAGTTTGTCTACTTGAGCAATGTTGTCAACAAAGATGGGGGAACAGACGAAGACATCAAAAACTGCCTCAACAAAGCTAGACACGTTTTCAACACCCCTCGACAAATCTGGAAATCGAAAGCCCTCTCAGTCCGCAATAAGATCATGACTTTCAACGCTAATGTGAAATCGGTTCTACTCTATGGCTCAGAGACGTGGCGAGTAACAAATACCATCACCCTCAAGCTGCAGCCATTCACGAACCGATGCCTAAGAAACATCCTGAACATCAGATAGCCAAAAGTTGTCTCCAACGAAAAACTTTAGAACAAGACACAACAAGTCACACTGGAGATGGAAATAAAGAAGCGGAAATGGGGAAGGATAGGTCATACACTACGCAAGCCTGCAGCCAACATGACTGGACAGGCTCTAAACTGGAACCCACAGAGAAATAGAAAGATTGGCCGACCTAAGCAGATCTGGTGGAAAAGCATCGAGGCAGAAGCGTAGGTTACTGGAATGACGTGGGCCGAGCTGAAAAGGACCAACCAGAACCGAGTAAGTTGGAGGAGTGTTGTTGCAGCCCTATGCTCCCAAAGATGCAAGAGGAAAAACTAAGCTAAACTAATTTATCACAATCGGTTTTTTCTATTTTTAGAATTTTCCATATTCATTAATTTATGTTGACGTAAGATAGGGGGAAATCAATATAATAGAACCAAACACTAAGGTTTATTGAAAAACTCATTAGACGAAGCTTTTCGTAAAAGTATTTTACATTATCTAATGTGATAATGTAAGATACTCTTACGAAAAGCTTCGTGTATTAAGTTTCTCAATAAACCTTAGTGTTTGTTTCTATTATATTAATTTATATTGATGCTACAAGCTTAATAATAATTTTTTTCTGTTTATTTCTATTTCGTCTTGTCTGCTAACATTATTAAATTTTCTCCAAAAACATATAAACTTCTTAATTGATTTTTAAAGGTTTGTATGTCACCAGTTTTTTCACTCATCCACGCACTTAAAGAAGCTAAAAAACCAATAGTTGGCACATCGCTGTATAAGAATCTCTTAAAGAAAACAGTCAAAACGCTTCATTCTTATGTATATGTGAGTATTTAACTTTTTGATTAATTGGAAATTCACGAATTAATAACGGAATACTGAAATTAAAGTATTAGAAATTCCAATCACAGCCGTGGTGATTAATAATTATGGGCTTGCTGTAATGAAGCATAGAAAAGCGGCGGCTGTAACTTTAAATATTTGGTGGTTTCTCAACTTGACTGGTTCAAAAGGCCCCTTACAAAAGCTATTCACATTCATGTACCATTAGCAAGTCCATGATGGAATATAAATATTTTGTGGTGACACGTACTGAAGTGTCAATATGATACTCATTCAAGATGTAGATTTTTAGCAGACAAAAAAAAATTTTTAGCCATTTGAAAACAAAATAATGCGAGAAAAAGTATGGCTCACAAGCAACTTGCTCATGACAATTTAGATCATCAGTTGAACTTCACCATTAATATTACTACTACAATAGAACTTTGGAAAATTGGATTTAGATTTATAATTGGCTCTACTTCTGTATACATAAAACTCTTTCTTACTAAGATTACAATATCAATATATATATCTTTAGGATGCATTTGATATAAGCCTACATTTGTCGATGTTCAGAATATTGTTCTTATTCTTTGCAACTGATATGCGAAAGGGTATTTTAACGGCTAAAAACTTAAAGTTTGATCATGGTTTTCTCAAGAACATCGTATATTATCCAGTGAGACTTTGGGTGAGTGTTTTAATTTTCAGTAGTAAATATAATTTCAGTTCTTCTTCTTCAAAAAATGAAGACTTCAAAGATACCTTATTTTAAAGAAACCAAACTTTTTCGATAAGTACAATTTTATAATTCATTAGACTAATTTTAGTTTCTTTACAATAAAGTATTTTCAAAATTTCTATTTTTTGAAGAATAAAAACTGGAATTATATGATACAAAATACTTACGATGTCTCTAAAAGAACACAGTAGTGAATACCTTTTAGAAATATTTGAGAAAGTTTTAGTTTTATGAAGCTATTTATTCTGAGGTGGTAAAATATTGATTCTAGAATTTCATATAGTTTTTTAAATTACGAGAAATTTTCCACAAAACAATCATTGAATAAATAATATGACACCACGTCTTAAGTCTGCGGTTTGTGAAATGAATATCATATACTGGCTTTTCAATGGACCGACCATTCAAGATGTAGCTAGAATGTACAAAGTGCCTCATTTCTCGGCTGCTACAGTCGACCCAGATATTTTTATAATGCAGGTTGATATTGAATTATTTAAATAACAAATAAATTTATTAGAAAACTTTATCTCTATGAATGGCGGACTTATATCGTCTTAATTTTTGGTACATAAAGAGTATCGTTCTGTGATATATACCTATTGCGCTACCGAAAACCCAATTGGGTGTCTGATGGTTGACTTACATACATTTTTTCTAACAACTTCAATTCCAGCTAGCGGCGTCCCAACTGGATGCGAACTTCGTAACCCAAATGGTTTTAAGACTGTATGTAAATTTTGTTTGTTAAAAAAAATTTATTTCAAATATAATTGATAATTAATTGCAAATTATTTTCAGTTTCCACACCGTAAATGATCTTATGGCTCCGCATGATGAGTATTTTTATGCACATCAGCCTGGCTATTTCATTGATCAGACCTTGCTCTACTTCGCCATTTTGATTGCTAGCAGAGCCTTGGCAGGTTTCAAAACTTCCAAAGCAGTAGAATCTTTTAAGATTCGTTTTAAAAAATTTTTCAACCATTTTTAAAAAACTAATTCATAACATCTCTTTAATTTGAAAATACGTTCTGATGAAAACTAATGCAGGAGAAAATGACGATGGTTCATTGAGAACTGAAGTTATTAGTGTTTTAGCCACCAGAGAAAGAGCAAAATCTGGTCTTCTGAAAATGTTACCAGATAGGTGATATGCTTTGCAACTTTAACTTTTGTAATATCTATTAATTAGATTACTACTCACTCAATGAAGATTTGATCTTTAACATTGTAATGATCGGAGTATTTTTTTCCGAACACTAGTTAGTTCTTTAAAATACGAAGCTTTTCGTTATCAACGTAACATTTTCAAATATGAGAATGTATTAGAGTTTAAAAAAGACTCGAGTCATATTTTCTGTTATCCTAGAAAATTTTTTTATCACTTGTAATACTTTTAATTGAAAATCGGAACGATTCTACAGAGGAGTGAACTTACAATACAAATGGTTGGAAGACTTGGAACAAATCTTAGACGATGTTGGTTTGTTTGATAATCGACAAATATTTAATATTAGAAACTTTTATTTTTCTTTGATGATTGACTTTTTATTTGTTGGCAATGACCAGAGTGATGTGGTAGAGAGGCTTTTTCAATTTCTATTCCCACAGTGAGAAACTTTGAATTTTCTCATTAGCACTCTTGCATTTTTACTTCATCTTCAATTTTTCTTTCATTCTAGTACTTTGTTTTTTTTATTAGATGTTTTCTTAGCTTCCAACTCGGATAAAAGGCCCCCAAGTAATATTTTTCTTGTTATTTTTAGTTTCACTACCGTTGATCATCTCTACGGTGTTCTCTGATGTTTTCACCATTAAGCTATTGAAGCCTAAACTTAGTCGTCTTTTTAAAGTTTTTTCCCTTCTTTTAGTTGTACTATTCGTTTTTTTATAAATTTACTTTCCTGTAAAATGCTTTCATAAACTGTCTCTAAATGTTGCCTAGTCACGCTCTCATCCAGTACAACTTTACAATCAGAAGCTTCTTTAAAGTAAGGTTTTTTGCCCAATAATTTGTTTTCACTTACAAATCTTATTTTGAATTTTTTTATTTGAAAGCTTAATTCAAAGTTGGTTTTGAAAGAATTTTTTTTTTGTCAATTGTTCGATATAGTTCTTTTTCTTTTATGCTAGTTTTTTTTTCTGGAACTTTCTTTTCATTCTATTTGAATCTACTTTATTTTACTATTTTTGTTTAAATTCATCTAAAATTCTCTTTTTTCGATTTGTGGCAAAACGCTCATAAATGCTGCGTAATATTCTAGTCTATATAGCTTTGTTTGAAAAGGTAAATCCAAATAAATGTAAAAGTATGATGACTACAGATTAATGTGAAAAAATTCAAGAAAAATATAGAAAGTTTAACACAAAATGATCAAATACCATCTTATGTATCTTCAAGGTGGCCATCTTGAACAGCATTTATTTTGGAGAGAGTAACGAGCCTATAGCAAAAACTTATGGTTTAAAAAGTATGTTGAAATTTTTAATAACGATATAAATATATAAGTAAAGTATGGACTGAATTTCAAAAAAAGTCTTATAACAAGCAGCAAAGCCGTTTCTAGAAGAGTATGATCCGATTCTGGCTCACATGAGGTCTGTGCATGTGGGAGGGCTGGAAGAGTCCCTTGCCAACTACTACATAAGGTTTTGCTTCATTCGTTTGTGATTTAATTAGAGAAGCTGCAATATTACTTTTTTTTGTCAATTTCATTCGATTAGTTGAGTTATCAAACATTTTGCCCATATTATTTCCGAATCTTCGCATCATTTGATTTTTTTATTTCTAGTGTGACATTAAATTTTATTCAAACGAACTATTGAATTTACATGATTAAGTGTCGGAAGAGAAAATTTGAATCCAACAAAAGTCAGTCTTTGGCCCCCTTATCGCAGTCCCTTGAAGGTGAGTCGACTTATCGTGAGTGCTTCGAGTCTACTTCAAATGGAATCAATATCCTTCCAGAAACACCATCCATTTCTTGATGGCTTCACCAACTTTCTTCACTGTAGCTCCTTCCAAACTCTTCTTTACACAATCTTCTATAGAGTAATCTTAAATTATTTTTAAATTCATTCAATTGAAACAACCAACTAACTCAGTTTTTTTCTAAATTCATTTTCACAGATATGAGCATTTATTTTTTAAATTTGTCTGAAAATGTCATATAAAAAGCTTTTATTAATAAATTAAGTCTAAATTCTTTTTTTAATACCAAATTTAGAATATAAAACCTTGCATTTTCGCGTACTTGGTTTTGACTATATTTTCAGCATTAATTATTTTCTACAACAACAAAATGAACCAAATCCCAACCAAGTGCATGTACGGGAACATGGGAGACAACACTCTGCAGATAGCTGTGCACCTTCTTAATATGTCTTTCTCTTTCCCCTTTGTTTGTGCGATTTTTGTTAATATGTTTCTAGAAAATTTATTTGGTTGAATGAAATGATCATTCTACTTTTATTTCGACAGTTTGTCAATTTCATTTTTCATAAACTTCAAGTTATAGATAAGGATGAGAATCGACACATTGTTCACAATTTGAAAAAAAAGTATTATTGAAAATGATAAAAATACTGAATAAATTTAGTTCACTGTCTTCCATGAATAATTCAACTCTTGTACTCTTCCATAGTATGACGTGGACTCAAAATTGCCTATCTATTCTATTTGCAAAAACTGTCTCATTCCTTATGATCACAAGTTCAACGTTCTCAATGACAATGGTGATAAACACATGTCAACTGTTTTAATTGTGTTTATAATTAATTAATCCTAAAAATATTTTACAGGCTTGATGTATGTTTTTGTTGCACATAACAGGAAGATAAAAGTGGATGATGTTCCGAAATCTGAAAAAAAATATCGAGCAGGATATGATAAGTCGAGAATTTTTGAAGATTACAATTTAGAAACGGACTTTGGGGATTTACCTCCCATCAATAGAGAAAACCGCAGTGACGAGACCATTCTGTCTTTGTTGCTGAAATTGTTCGAAAAACATACAAACAAACTTTACAAACCTATAAATATGAGTATATCAACTTCATTTGATATTTTGTTTACTTTTAACATAGTTTTATTTGTTTAAACTATTTAGATCCCTTTTCATAATAAATAGTTCATAAAAAACAGGGGGTCCAGAAGCAGCAAGATATGGCTCATATAAAAGCTCGGGTGTCAGAATCGGTGGTGCAGAATTCTTCATTGGAGAAGTGTTAGACTCTTTAGTAGAGGGTAATGGTGAGGTTTTAAGTTATGTAGAAGACTATGTTAGAGCTAGGAGTGAAGTTGAAGAACCAGCCCGAGAAGAGGAAGATCGTAAAGCCAGACTGTGAGTAATTGTTTTTTTATTAATTTTTAAAATTTATAATTAATAATTAATAATTTATAATTAATAATTAATAAAATAAATAGAAAGCATTCAAAAGTAATCAAATCTCAAATAATTGTATGAAAACCATTTGAAGTAAACGTATAGCCCAAGAAAAAAAAGCCAAAGCTTTAGCGAAAATGAAAAAAAAACAGCAAGAATTCAAAACAACAATCACAGGTAAAAATATCTATTTATGATCAGTATTTTAAGAAGGCCCAAAACTGTATTTCACTGAATTATAACAATCCAAATAGATGAACAAGAAGAACCTGAAACAGCCGATGAACCAGAAGAAGTACCTCTTTGTTGCCTTTGCAGCAAACCTTTGTTCCAGGGCGATATTGAAGACCTTCCCACAACCGTAGTTCTCGTCACTAGAACTAATTGTGAGCATTAAAAATCGGCCATTCAGTTTTAATGCTTTACAAAACTTCATGTTCTAACAGTGATGGGCCACAGAATCTGCAAGCCTCATCCTTTCATGTCTCGTTTAAATATCAACACTTTTGCACATAACTTTAAATCTATTCTAGCTTTGAACAAAAAACACTGTCCAAATTCTGTTTGTTATATATTTTCATTTCGATATTTTTTACACTAAAATTGTTTTAAAATCGTCCCACTGTTTTTCTGATATTTCTTAAACAGGAAGTAGTCACAGATTGGTATGACAATATGTGGGTACAATCTTGTGGTCATGAAATGCATTTCAGTTGCTACCGCAAGTACATTAGAGAACAAATGGCTAGTATAACATTTGAAAAACTGCTTTTTTTAAAATTGAGATAAAAGAGATATGAATTTGATGAAAAATGAATCTATTTAACTTTTTAGAAACATTTGAACGCATTTCCAATAACTTATTTTTTGATAAATTTTACATCAACTTATGATATTTCAAATGCATTAAAACAACGTTCGACAATTTCGTGCTAAAGCTTCATGAAAAAGCTAAACCTATTAAAAATTAAAGCTATTTTTAGCTTTCGAATAAATTTATTCATTTATTTTTAAATTTCTATATGTCTGACAGCATATACGTCCAAAAAATATGAGCCAGTCTTTTTTAATTTTTTTGGTATATTTTTAGTCATACGGACAAAGATTGCTTCCGGTGAGCGGTCGTTACAAAATCTTTACAAGCGAGTTTTGGTGCCCATATTGTCGCCAACTTTGCAATGGCGTCTTGCCTTCCCTTTCCACGCCTATATTTGCGGGACCATTGAGAAAACCAAGAGTTCTCGACTATGAATTTATTCTATCCATTATCAGCGAACCCAGTCAGGTTGAAATATCAATGGTAAAATTATTTTTTATTTTTTATGAATGATAAGTCATTTAAAGAGTTTTCAAATATTAAAACCTACCATAGGAATCTCTTAACCGTCCAATAAAGCATATATTATCGTATATGGTCGACATTGCGCAAGCTAACCAGGACCAATTTAACACCTTGATCGATCTTTTAAGGTTTTAAAAATATTTCAGTGATCAAAAAGAAATTTTCATATCCATCTTATTTTGAATTAAAAATTTTTGAATCACACCAGGTTTGACAACAATGTTATTAAAAAATAGGTTCCAATGATAACTCAGTTTTGAAAATATTATGAAATTTTTAAAATACCAGAAACAACTTGGAACTTCTATTAATGAACAAAAGTTTATTAGCACAAGAAGAACCACAGAACGGTTATTTTCCTCTTAAAAAACTGTTTAAAACTATACCAACAAACTTGATCTACAATATCTGCCGATTTGGCATTGATGACGAGGAAAGAAAAGGAGTGAAAGATGTTCTGGAGGTTTTGGATCCTGATGATGGTGATGAAAGGTTGGAGGATTGGATTTACTTATCTTTGAAACATAAACTTTATTTTTGAAATCAAACTGTAGTTTATTTTTTTTTACTCTTTTATATAACAATAATTGCTCTTTGAGCTTTTTTTTTATAACATGATTCCTTCATCTCAATAGCAGGTACAACTTGGCTCTTGCTGACGCCAAACAACTCCTAGTTACTACCGTCATATTCATGTCACAACCCACACATGGTCTGTATAGACACCAATAATTTTCATTTTTAGTTCATTTAAGTTTCTTTACAGAATTGATAAAAAGTGTAATCCACTTCTTCATGAATCTTTATCTGTTGCAATTGTTATCATGGATGGTAGTTGCCGCTGATGAAGAAGAAATAAAAGCTTGGATAGTTGAAGAAAACTTGTCTGGCACCCAATTGGACTTCATACTCAGTTTGGCACTCAATCAGTTCCAACAAAAAAAAAGAAGAATAATAAAAAAAGGAGAAACAAGAGAAATTTATAGTGAAACTTTAAGATCTAGACTGACTGAATTTATGAAGTTTTGCGTAGTTCTTTATTACTCTGTTCTCAACTTTTGGGATTCTTTGAAAGAAGTAAGTTGTAGATTGACGTTTTCAAATATAAAACATTGGTGAATGCAAATGAAACTCTGTAGAAGGATTTGGAATCTTATGAACTATGGGACTTTTACGATCTTCTGCTCGACGGGCAATTATCAGGCGATGACCACATTTCCTTCGTCAAGTGCCATCTGTTTTTGAGATTCATTTTATGATTTTTTAATATAAGTATTTTTTAAAATAATTTGGTTAGGTGTTTTGGATGGGGAGAAAACATGATAACAATATATTCTGAAAAGATTTGCAAAGATATTTACTTTTTGACCGGGGCTACTAAAGATTTCTATGTATTTTTTTAGTTATACCTCTAATGTAAATTATTAAGTTTGTTTTAATTGCAGATGGTTAGAGATATGATGATGGTTGAATGGAAACCTCCGAAGCTAATCTCATTACCAGATAGCTTTGATGAAATACTGGCAATTTTTGAGAAAAAGGGAAAAATAAGGTTTTTTAATTTGTAATTAAACTAGTTTAGAATTTTAAAGCTCAAGTTGTTGAAAGGATGGATACATCTATAAAAATACTCACAATGCAGTTTCGAAGATACCATATTGTTCCCAGAACAGAGATACTGTGTCTGTTTGGTTTGTTCAAGGTATATTGCCATGGAAGCTAGTGATAGGAACGAAATTATTGTTAAAAAATTCAAGGTTAGTGTTCAATAATGAATTTTAAATTATCCACGTCTATTTGAGTGATGTTCAACACACAGCACATGGAAAGATGCGGCAGGGGAACCTGTATATCTTTGGAACCTCGACGAAATACTGTACACATAATTTGGGATAAAAGAGCTTCAGTTTGGGATTCTATATATGTAGATGAACAAGGAGAAAGCAATATTCCTTTGGAGTAAGAAAGTAGTTTTTAACCATGAATTTTCATAATGCTAATGAATTGTACCATCCCAAAACACATGGGTTCGAATTAAAGAAATTGGACTTTTTTAGACGTTGTGTTTTTGAAAGTTCCACAGTTTGAACTAATCATAAAACGATTTTTTGACAGCAAAATCACAAAAATGTATCTGTGTCCTCGAAGACTGCATATGTTAGAGAATATGTGGCTTTTCAACTCTTTCGATGTGTTCGCCAAGAATTGGGATATTAGGATTCATTAAATTCTTTTTACTTAAAATATTAATTAAGGTTTTTCATTTTTTCTTTAAATGTATTCATGAAAATAAACGTGTTTTATAAACACTTGCTTTGATTTTTACAACGAAGGAAAGTTATATCATTTACGTGTTAAATTATTAATTAAAAAATAGATTCAAATTACTTTCAAAAACTCAGTTGATCGGGAAAAACATAGTAGTGATATAAAAAAATTATGCCCACATAACTGAAATGTTACATCCTAATAATTAAGTAAGTCGGCCATTTGATCAGCTCTAGCTGGGGTTTTGGTTTGGCAATTGATTGCTCCACAGGGCGCTACTTCATGTGGACCACATCCTGATGAGAATTATTCAAACTATAATCAAAGTAACTCGTGCCCATCAAATTTTATTCTGCTGTCTTTTCTTTTGTCCACTTCTAATCAAAATTAGTATTAGGTTAATATTAGAATTAATAGTATTTTGGATAGCTACAAAAAATATTTTCTAAATTAATTTTAGTTTATGTTTCACGTATCATTTTGTTTGAAAACATAAATTCATAGCTTTTAAAATTGAGATTCTGTTCGAAAGAAACGCAAAAGACTGGAATATCTTTAATTGTATATTATAAAATATAGGAGATGCAGATATTCAGTTATGATAAAGATGTTAACAAATCCGATCTTCTACAGTTTCCTTCACTCTTAGCTTTCCCTAGAAAATATAAAGATTTTTTGCATGAGTGTGAGGATTGTTTATGTATACATCTGATGAATTTTTAGAACCATCTAATGCGTTTTTCAAATATTCGTACGGTACTCACATGCATAATTCAAACTGAAAATTTCTTAATGAAATCGAGTCTTTATAATAATCACAATAGTTCATTCTCATATTAAGAAATTGTAAAACTGTTTTAGAATTTCCAACTTTTTCTTCACTCAAGAATAATTTAAGAGCCAAATTTCTTAATCAGATTTCATATAGGCTTTGTCGTCAACTATCTATCTAACTTGTCTTTAAAATATCGCTTTTTATTATAACAGTGAGAAATTTTCATAATATTATGTGATGCTAATTCAAAACTTCAAAACATTTTTTGTTGCTTTTTAAATATTTTCATTATTTATCTTTTTTTTCTTCTACACATGCTAACCATCAGCAATGTGCTTTGAAAAATAAAAGAAGTATGCAGTTGATATAACATTTGAATGATTTGAATTTATCAAAATAACTACTTTGTTGACACAAAAGTAAAAAGATATGGCACCTCCAAGATCTGCACAGCTGTCTGGGCGGCAGACTCCATAGCGTACAGATGTAATACTTGTGCACTTAATGCCAACATGGCGTTGTGTGTAGAGTGCTTTGATCCAGACAAACACAAAAGTTTTGAATTAAATTAAAACGATTTATCTATGTTTCAACACAAAAAATGGTCAAACAGGCCATGACTTTAACAAGTTCAGAACGGAGACAGCGGAAGGAAAATGTGATTGTGGAGATGGGGGTATCATGAGACCGGAAGGGTTTGTACAAAAGATAAACTGAAATAAACTGGATTTATCTATTTTTGAACAACTTTTTTCACCAGTTTCTGTGATAAAGCTTCTATCGAAGTAACACAACCCCCTGAAGATTTAATCGAATCTGCCAGAATTCTTCTTCCTCAAATGGTCGTCAAGACCTTTCAAATGTTGTTGAAACAACCTGAATCAAATGACGGTAAAAATTAATGATGTACAGATAAACTTGATTTTCAAATACTATTCAAGTATTTTTCAAATTTTAAAATTTGTATGTCATAAACTTATTTTAAAACTTCATTTGATATTATCAACTTTGTGATATGATTTTTAATTGCTTGAGCAGCTGGCATTGAATACCTCATGCTGTCCATGCTAGAAGATTATGCAGAGTCGAGCGTTCATTTGAGGGACATTATCGTTTCAGCTCTCATTGATAAGCAACTTTATAGAAGAAACTTTATGATTGGTAATATTCGAATTTATTTTAAAAATATTTTATTATATGAGTTTCAAAATCAACAGCAATAGAAAAAAGAGAATCATTATTCAAGAATGCTTGTGAATGCGTGTATAAGCACGGAGAAGACTCCTTTAGAAGTGAGTTACCTTTCGAACTATATCTAATTATTAGTTCTAAGCTTTGAATCTATTAGTAAAAAAATATTTGAAATGCAAACTTTCTGTATTATAAGATTTAAATTCAAAATCACAAACTTTTCCTCCTAGATTTGGTCGAACAATCAGACAGAGATAACGTAAACTTGAAAGAAAATATTCTTGATGCTATCTATTTGATGGCTGTGCTAACTTACCATAATACAACATTTTTCAAGTTTTTTGTAAAGTTCTCTGCGGATCCTACTTTTAAGGTATGTGATAACGTGAGAAGTTAGTGAAAGAATGGAATATAATAGAACAAAATATTTCAATACCTTCTAGAAAAGTCTAGCAAAAGTTTTTTCCCGAAGTTATATTTCTGCAATGTGGTCTTTCAATAAGCGAAAAACTTGGATGTTTGATAACATTAACTACAATAGATTCACAGCCCTCTCTTCACAAATCCTTACCTGGTCTTCTCAATCATTATACCTGACTAATGAGCTGAAATTGCCTAGATATATTCTGCTGCTTCTTCATTACAGTTTATCCTTATATGTATCTAGTAAGTTTTTTTGTTGAATTTCGTATAAGTTCAGTGAATCAGGTTAAAAATACTTACACTGTGTTTGAGATGAGTGCGTTTGAATCATTCTTTGGATTGAAAATCAACAAACACTGATTATGAGAATATTTTATATATCAGTTTATTTTTAAGCAACTTTTAAACACAAAATTATTTTTATAATCAGTATAAAGAGTGTTCCCAAAGATATAATAGATTTATTTATACCAGGCGATACAAAGAAATATAACTTTGAGAATATTCCTGATGGTTTTAAGAAAAACTTATACCTTCCCGTGGCTCAAAACTTGCAATTTATTTTTGGGAATCGCCAGTTTATTTTTGAATTTGCAGAAAATCACATGATTTTCAAAATATGGCTCGATATTTTGGTTGAATTCCAAGGTTTTTTTGATATTAAATTATTAACGGCATATGAAAAAACTGGGAAATTTTATTTTAGGCATAGAAGCAAACGAAAGAAACATGGACCCGGATGTACAGGGTAGAGTTTTGGTACCTTTCGGTGGTATGAATGCCGACTTTGAAGTAGGATTAAAAGTTATATTGAATAAATATAAATAGAATTTTTATAAACAATTATTTATCTATTCTAATGACTTATTTTTTAAAATATTTCTTTCTTTCTTCAAAAGATATGCATATCCCCAGCTTTAATGTTCGTCCAAGCCTTCAAAGAGAGTAGAAGGGCCATTCATAGGACATTGTTCTTTCGGTACGTTGCGGAGTATTCAGTGCTTGCTCTCAATGAAAATGATAATGTAAACTTTCTTTTTTCTGCCTGTTAAAAATCCAATAAAAGTTTTCGATTCAAATTTTATTGCATTGGGTCAACTTAGTTATTTTTATCTTTTAATCTCCCGTTCACCTAAAATAAACAATGTTAAAGTCATAGTAAATACCAGATGACGATCTTATGGTAAATGTGGCAATATTTATTTCCACAGCAATCGATGACTATAAGTTTCCACATACCTTTGTTTAGAGTTTTCTTCATGTTCATTGCTTGTGACATACAAACGGGAAATTTTACACACGAAAATTTTGAATTCGAGCAAGGTTTTATCAAGTTCTTGTTGCCAAATGTATTCAGAATATGGGTAAGAAGTTTGCAATGATTTTTTCACTCAATAAATCGAAAGAAGAAATTTTAAAAAAATTTTAACATTCAACAATTATAATTACAGTTTTTCACCATTTCATGAACTTTTCAAAATAGAAATAATAGAAATATACGATAATTAAAATATCAACCTTCTATCTTACTGCACTCAAGTCAGCAGCATACGAGATGGTTATAAACTGGTGGCCCTTCAATGGTGTTTACGTCCATGAGGCTAGCAAGCTCTACAAGGTGCCCCACTTCACCACAGGGACTGTGGATCCTGATATCTTTATGGGCCAGGTTTGTTTGAGATTTCTTTTTTGTGGGGCTTGTATTGAAAGATTAGTTAGAAGATTAATTCTGTTTTTGTTGAATTTGTTTGTTATGGATGTTATAATGTTAAATTTAAATATGAAACAATATTCAGACTTGGTGAGGGAATCTTTAGTAAATTAATACGATAATTCTTTATAAAATATATTTTTAACTCTCAATGAAACACTGTAATAAAATTCGGAAACAAACATAACAAACGTTTAATATAATATTATGAACCCTTTTGTATCAGTTGGCCGCATCTCAAGTGAATCCCAACTTTTTAGTCCAGACGATTCTAAGTTGGTCGGTATTTGTCGAAAAATTAATTTACTATTAGTTTTTTTTTGTATAAATTGATGTCAGCCAAAAACCACTGAAAACATAAATTCAATTTCTAGTTTCCACACTCTTTACGACTTGGAAAGTAGGAGCAGTAACTACTTTTCTAAGCACCAACCTGCCGCCTTCATAGACCAGGTTTTGCTGTACTTTGCCATGCTGGTAGCTAGCAGAGCTTTGGCAGGTTTGGGAGAGAGAGGTTGAAACAAGGGAGAATTATTATGAAAGGATTTTTCGATTACTAAAAAGAAAGATTTTTATTTAATTTGTGGGAAATTTGCTAATAATGGGTTTTATTTAATTTCTTTAATTATTTAAAAAGGAGAAAATGACGATGGTTCATTGAGGACTGAAGTTATTTGCGTGTTAGCCACCAAAGAAAGATCAAAACCTGCGCTTTTAGAAATGATACCAGATAGGTTTCAAGTTTCAAATTAATTCAGTTTTAAATTTCCATATTAAGTTTCATTAGTTATGTTAAAATTTGACAGTGTTACTTGAAATATATACTATAAAAATTACTTGTACAGAGGAGTGAACTTACAATACAAATGGTTGGAAAACTTGGAACAAATCTTAGACGATGTTGGTTTGTTTGATAATCGAAAAATATTTATAAGATAACTTTTGTTTAAATTTTCAAAATCAAACCGTCAGTACATCTCAGTCTAATGACAAAAATTTGAGGTTTAAAGCAAACTAAGCCTATCCTTCATATAATTTTAAATAATAATATATGATTTTCAGTTAAAATTACGTTTTTTGAAATTCATTTTTTTTATTCTTAAGGTGGCCATTTTAGAAAATAAACATTTTGGTGCAAGTAACGAGCCATTATCGAGAACATTCAGTTTGAAACGTACGTTTGTGTATGCTGGATAGAAAAACCTCTATATTTTTTTTTAATTCTTCGAGTCAAACGTAAATATTCAAATGAAAATACTTTTAGAAGTTTATTTTAGTCTACGAAGCTTTTCGTATGAGAAACTTATTATCGAGTGGAGGTACAAATATTTGAAAAACTCAAGTTCATCTCACCAAAAGCTTTTTGAACTGTAATAAACTTCAAAAAGTGTTTTTAGTTGAACATTATATATAGTAATAATTTTAATGAAATATAGTGATTCATATAAGAACTTTTTTAATTGTTCAAAAGTCTTCTTTCCAAACTCCAACAATAAACAGCAAGGGTCTTTATTGAAGAGTTTGATCCCATATTGGCCCACATGAGGTCTGTTCATATGGGCGGGATGGAAGTTTCCATCGCCAACTATTACAAGAGGTTTAGAGCTATAGTTTGAAGAAAAATCAAAAATTTTTATAATAACTTGATGGATTTTTGTTAGTAAGTTTAAATTCATTCAAGTGTCGAAAGGGAAAGGTTGAATCGAGACAAAATAGCTCTTTGGCCCCCTTATCGGAAACCATTGAAGGTGACTATGAACTATTTATGAATATTTTGATTGAAATAATTAATATTATTTATTTTATAAATATTATTTTTTTTATACATTAAGCGCACTAAAATATAAAAAGCTATATATAGAAATTTATATATAGAACAATATATAGAAATTCATATATAGAACTATATATAGAAATATCATTATAAACTAAATAGAATTTCAAAGGAAGAAAATAATTAGTCCGGTAAATATTAATAAATTTTAAATAATTGATATTTTAGGAGCACCATCCTTTCCTAGATGGTTTCACAAACTTTCTTCATTGCATCTCACTCCACGCCTTACTCTTCAAAATCCTCTATAGGGTAATGTGCTTTTTATTTAAAAATAGAATATCTTGATTTAAAGAATCAAAATTTATTATAGTTGAAGTATTATGTTTTTAATTTTAACCATTATTATTATTATTATTATTTTATTTATTATTATTATTATTCAATTATATTCAGTAAATACAGAAATAAATAGATAATAATAATTTTTTAAAGCCAGATTAAAAGATTTTTGAACACTAATGGTTTTCATTAAAAGACATGCTTAAAAATTTTAATTTTTAACAAAAAGCTTTGTATTTGATAATAAACAATTATTCAAACCGATTAAACCCAACAAGTGCATGCATGAAAGCATGGGAGACAACACTCTCCAGATAGCTATCCATCTTCTAAACATGTCCTTCTCGTATCCTTATGTGTGTCGTTTTAAAAGATTAAATTCCAAAAAATAATGTATTCAATTATCAAAATGTAATAGCTTTTAAAATGTTTTATTAGATTTATGTTACTAGGTTAAAATTCTAATGAATATATAAATCTATGAATGCGTGAAAGACATCCAGAAAACTGCCTGTACCTTCTCAATTCTTGATCTGTAAAAACTGTTTTATCCCTTTCGATTTGAAATTTAATGTTCTCAGTAAATACGGTGAGTACTTGAGATAGTGTTAAAAAATATACCTTAAATTTCAATGCCTTTTTGCAACGTGAAACTCTAGGACTTTTACATCTGTTTGACTATATAAATGAAAGAACCGAGTTGTCTGACTACACTGATGATCAAAAAGAAAGGCAGATTGGATTTTTGTATTCTTCAAACTTGGTGGATTACCATGCAAGCGCTGCTTACGTTCCAAATTTGGCACCATTGACCACTGAAAACCGCAGCGAGGAAACCATTCTGTCCTTGTTGCTGAAATTGTTCGAAAAACATACGAACAAATATTATAAGCCTGTGAATACGAGTAAATAGTTGATTTAGTTTGTTAGTTTTTGTTTAAATTTATTGATATAATCAATTTGATAGACACATCGTTTCTAAGATTGTTCCAAGACCTGCTCATAAACTTTAGTTTTTGCACTAAACACATAAAAACCAGTGAGTTCAGAAGCACCAAGATATGGCTCGTATAAAAGCTCGGGTGTCAGGATCGGTGGTGCAGAGTTCTTCATTGGAGAAGTGTTAGACTCTTTAGTGAAAAATTCTGAAGAAATTCTTGAAGTTGTGGAAGAATATGTAGCAGAAAAAAACAATGTTGAAGAGCAAGAACCGCAAGAAGGAGAAGATCGAAAAGCTAGACTGTAAGTAAATCAATAGTTTATACAAAACTATCTGTAAAAATGGTTTTCAAATATTTTTAAGCTTAAACGTAGTATATTAAATACGCAAAATACTAAATGAAAATAAAGAAATTTTTTAAAGTAAACGTTTAGCACAAGAAAAAAAAGAACGAGCTATATGGAAAATGCGAAAAAAGAAAAAAGCTTTCCAAATGAATAATGAAGAAAGTGAGACTGATGTTGTAAATAAATCTTTGAATATATAAGAGAAAGTTCTGTTTTCCTCCTTAGGTGAACTTGAAACAGCAGATGAACCAGAAGAAGTACCTCTTTGTTGCCTTTGTAGCAAACCTTTGTTCCAGGGCGATGTTGAAGACCTTCCAACAACCGTAGTTTTCATTACTAGAACTAATTGTGAGCATTTAAAATCGGCCATTTAGTTTTAATGCTTTACAAAACTTCATGTTCTAACAGTGATGGGCCACAGAATCTGCAAGCCTCATCCTTTCATGTCTCGTTTAAATATCAACACTTTTGGATATTATTCCCTATCAATAGGAAAATTGAACAAAACCTATCTTCCCCAAGCCGTAATTTTTATTCATTTATTTTAAAAAATTACCTACATATTGTTTCTTAGACATTTTATATTTCTGAACAGAAAAAAGTTTCACAGTGGTTTGACAACTTGTGGGTGCAATCTTGTGGCCATGAAATGCATTTTAGCTGCTATGATAAATTCATCGAAGAAAACATGGCTAGTTCAACATTTAATTATTTTTACATCTGATTACTTTTTTTCTAATAAAATTTGGTGGTTTGGCTAATTGTCAGATTCACATTGAGTAGCGCCCTGTGAAACCTACCAATTGCGCAACCGAAACCCTTGTTGAGGGCGGTTTAATGGTCGACTTACTCAGTTACTAAAACATAAAGTTTAATATTCAATGAATTCTTTTTTAAATTATAGACACAGTTGCAGTTTTCGCGTCCAGAACACGAACGTTACAAAATCTTTACAAGCGAGTTTTGGTGTCCATATTGTCGCCAACTTTGCAATGGCGTCTTGCCTTCCATATCCACGCCTATATTTGCGGGACCATTGAAAAAACCAAGAGTTCTCGACTATGAATCTATTCTATCCATTATAAGCGAACCCAGTCAGGTTGTAATATCAATGGTAGAACTATTTTTTGTGATTGAAATTAACCCTATTTGTTTCTTACTAGTGCATTTTTAAAATTTATTTTGAATATTAATTTTTTAATCAGAAAGTGATCAGTCGTCAAATAAATAATATTATTAAGCATTTGCCCGACATTGTACAAGCTAGCCAAATTCAATTCAGTTTTTTTGCCGATCTTCTCAGGTTTATAAAAGTTATTCATTTATCAAACGACCATTTTCGATAAAAAATAAAATCTTAATCCCTTGATAAGAATTAACTGAATACTTACACCAGAAACAACATGGAGCTCCTGTTGATGAACAAAAGTTTATTAGCCCAAGAAGTACCACAAGATGAATATTTCTCTCTGAAGAATCTGTTTAAAAATATACCTATAATTTCTGTTTATAATATCTGCCGATATGCCCTCATAAACCGGGATAGAGGTAAAATGATGGAAGTGATGAAAGTCTTGGACCCTTATGATGACGAGCAAAGGTTTGGGAACTGATTGGATTTGTCTATCTTGAAGCACAAATTTTATATTTGATTGAGTTTTAATCTCAATATTTTAAAAATATAACTATCTTCAAACATCAGTTACTTCATCTCAATAGCAGGTACAACTTGGCTCTTGCTGACGCCAAACAACTCCTAGTTACTACCGTCATATTCATGTCACAACCCACACATGGTCTGTATAGACACCAATAATTTTCATTTTTAGTTCATTTAAGTTTCTTTACAGAATTGATAAAAAGTGTAATCCACTTCTTCATGAATCTTTATCTGTTGCAATTGTTATCATGGATGGTAGTTGCCGCTGATGAAGGAGAAATAAAAGATTGGATAGTTGAAGAAAACTTGTCTGGCACCCAATTGGACTTTATACTCAGTTTGGCACTCAATACTTTTCAGCGTATAAATATAAAAAGACAAAGAGAAGAAGAAAATAGAAGCGTTTACACCACTTCGTTAACTGCCAAACTGACTGAATTTATGAAATTTTGTGTAGTTCTTTATTACTCTGTTCTCAACTTTTCCGATGCCCTCAAAGAAGTGAGTTTTTAAATTCTAGTTTTAGATGGAAAAATGACTCAGGTTTTGAATACATGCGTATAAAACTCGATCGAAGGATTTGGAATCTTATGAACTATGGGACTTTTACGATCTTCTGCTCGACGGGCAATTATCAGGCAATGACCACATTTCTTTCGTCAAGTGCCTTTTGTTTTTAAAAATTTGTTTTATGGTTTTTCAATGAATTAAGTTCTGTTCTATTTCAAAAAAATTTTTTTAAAATAATTTGGTTAGGTGTTTTGGATGGGAAGAAAACATGATAACAATATATTCTGAAAAGATTTGCAAAGATATTTACTTTTTGACATTGCTAAGCTCTGAATACTACATGGTTTACTTCTATTATTATTCATTCAAAACAAATTACTTGGCTTTCCTTAATCGCAGATGGCAAGAGATTTGACGACGCTTGACTGGGAGCTACCGAAGCTAATCTCATTACCAAATACCTTTGATGAGATTTATGACACTTTTGCAAAAATGAAACTTGAAAGGTTAAAAAAACAATAAAACGTCATTAAATAAATAAATAAATAACTTCGTGAAACAATAAGACACAATTGTATTCATGAGAATCTACATACCGCAGCTATGAGACAACTGGTGTTACTAGAGAGCTGAAAGCTTTCTTATGCTTGGTCTGCGCAAATTTCGTGCCTATAAATTTACCGGGAACGACAATTAAAGACCTCACTGTTAGTTGAAAATAGGTTTTGATTTCATTATTATTTTTTCTTAAAAGTTCGCTCAAATTTATCATTCTTTTGCAATCACTTTTGTTATCGGCAATCTCTTAAAAACTTTTTTAGCTGTCTTTTCAGAACCAAAAAACTTTTTATACATACATAATTCATATCTCTGATTTTTCAAATTTCACACAAAAACACTTATCTCAAAGTTTAATAATATTTTTTCTAGCTTTTTGTAGTCGCCCGTATAGCTCAGTGGTAGAGCATTAGATTAAGTATCTAAAGTTACCGAGTTCGAACCCACTTCGGCCGGCAATCAGCACACTGTTTCACACTGTGGTTTTGCTACATGAAATTTTTAGCAAGGGCTTTGATCGATGACAAAAAGCGCTTTATAAATACCGCATTAAATTACATTGTTCATAGTAATAGTGAATTCAAAGGTTTCCAATAAGTTTGTCGCCAAAAAGTTTACACCATACTTACCACACAGCACGCTGAATGGTGCGGCAGAGGAACTTGTATTCTGTTGGAACCTGAAAAGAATTTGGTGCACATTATCTGGGATAAAAGAAGCAGTATTTGGGATTCCATATATGTAGACAAGCACGGAGATACAAATGTGGCTCTAAGGTAGGTCAAGTGGAAATTTTTGTTTTTCGCACACTCAACCTTTTTAAAAATATCAAAAATATATGATTTAAAAAATGAGATTTTAATTTTAAAATAAATTTAAATTTGATTTTGAAGTTTTCCAACACTGTTGTGAAGTATTACACTTGCAAAATATCCTATTTCAATTCAATAGTAGATTGAAATAACATTTCGTGATTTTCCAACTGCCTATCATAAAACATTCCATGATTCAAACATATAACTTTTTAACAGAAGATTCAAGGATATGTATTTGAGCCCCCAAAGACTGCACATGCTGGAGAACATGTGGCTTTTCAACTCTTTCGATGTGTTCGCCAAAAATTGGGACTTTCGTATTCATTGAAATTAGTTTCTTAGTTTTGATGAATTAATTAAAATTTTTCAATTTTCTTAAACTAATTTTGTTTATTATCACACGTTTTAATAGAAATTTATAAAATTAACGTGGAGTCTTAAAGCCACTTTCGTTTTTATTTGTGACTTCTTTTTTTGAATATAGTTTTCAAAAATAAAATGAATTGTATGTGAGGAAATATTATAACCTCTTTTTTCAGTTTTTGACAGTTCCTACATTTGAAAGTGCAAAAAATTATTCATAAAATCATTTCTGTCATTGTTTTAGGTATATTGGCTTTTTTTACTCAAAGTTCACAGTCCAAAATTGTTCTAATCGTACTTGCTTTCTATCTAATTGTTATGGTCTTTTTTTTTGCGATCTTTATTTAAGCCATTTGTTTTTTCTTCTAAAAATATTTTGCATAAGTTCAAATACAATTTTTTACAAAATTCCCAAAAAAAAATCTATTGAAACAAAGTTATACATTTATTCAAAACAACAAGTAAAAAAACTGATAAGCTACAGATCAAAAACCTATTTTTTATATTAGAATATAACAATATAACAACCTCAAATAATTCGTGTAACCTGTATCAGTTTTCAATTATTAAGCTATCTATACCTTTTACCTACTTACACAACTCATGATAATACCCCATAATATATTGCAATCTAGTTGGACTCAAACTATCAGATCCACCCATTCTCTGGAGAAAGTGCCAAAAGAGTTAAATAGCCACATGTTTTCTAGCATGTGAACTCTTTCTGGTTGCAGAACCATGCTTGTGAAGTTTCTGCGTACAAAGCAATGCTTGTGAAGTTAACAAATGTAGCTATTTTCTAAGATTCATATAAAATAATGAATAAATCTTACTCCAATATGTTTATAGATACCTATTCATTAATAATAATAATAATCAAAAAAATCCTTACTGTAGCCCTGTTGAAGTTTCTACGTATTTGTCTCCATAGATGGAATCCCATATGTGCGTTTTTTTGCCGCAGTGTATGTGCACCAGGTTGTTGAAAGGTTCCAAGTATATGCATGTACCTCTTCCGCACTTTTCGGTGTGCTGCGAAAGTGGTAATTATATAGTCTGTATATATTCTGCATATACTAGTGGCATAAATAGATATAAATACTCATTTAAATGCAGATGGCAAAAATAATTTTAAACGTTTATCTATGTAGAAGAATCATCTTGAAAAGCAGATTCAATTGAGAAATTAAAAACTGTTAAATGCTAAATAAAAAACATCTACTAAGCTCATTAAAAAAACGTTTTTTTATATTGCTTGAACTGAAAAAGAATGCTTCAGTTATTAATACAAACCGCAAGATCAAATAGCAATTTTTCATCAGAGTTTTTTCGAGGTTTCATGAATATGTGCTGAGAACAGACTAAGCAAACTACAAGGACCCAATTCGCATGCCGTTTTCTCCTATGGAAACAGATTTTGAAGTTTAATATTATTGAAAACTTATGCATAGCAACTCGAAAAAAATTTATACAATACTCAAAATTTTTGAAATTTTACTTCTCAACTTGATGGTATTTTTCAAGCAATTTGTCGAAGTCATTTGGTAATGTTATTAGCCTAGGTGCGTGCCAGTTGTTTAAGAAAAGTCCACACGCTGTCTGTAAAAGGTTTTTTAATTTAATTTCACATCGATTATAGATTAACATCAAGTTTCAATTTCGACGGCAACCTTGAATTCTCTGGAAAGAAGCATTGAGTCGTTGATTCTTGTACAAATCTGAACCACATATGCTTCTATCATTTCATCATGCCATCCAAAACATCTTAGAAGGTCAGTTTATATAAAATTCATTTCATTTTCAAAAAATCAAATTCTAAAATGTTGAAATAAAAATTTCATAAATAAGTGAAGTTATTAATTAAAAAACAGATGGCACTTGACGAAAGAAATGTGGTCATCGCCTGATAATTGCCCCTCGAGCAGAGGATCATAAAAGTCCCATAGTTCATAAGATTCCAAATCCTTCGATCGAGTTTCATACGCATGTATTTAAAATGTGAAAAATGAATATTTTAAATACGTATTTAAAAACTTACTTTTTCCAGCGCATCCGAAAAGTTGAGAACAGAGTAATAAAGAACTACACAAAATTTCATAAATTCAGTCAGTTTGGCAGTTAAGGTTTGCGTTAAAAGCTCGCTTTTTTCATTTTGTTTCTTTTTTTTAATTTTTCCACATTTAATTTTTTTAATAGCTAGCCTAAGTATGAAGTCCAAATGGGTGCCAGACAAGTTTTCTTCAACTATCCAAGCTTTTATTTCTTCTTCATCAGCGGCAACTACCATCCATGATAACAATTGCAACAGATAAAGATTCATGAAGAAGTGGATTACACTTTTTATCAATTCTGTAAAGAAACTTAAATGAACTAAAAATGAAAATTATTGGTGTCTATACAGACCATGTGTGGGTTGTGACATGAATATGACGGTAGTAACTAGGAGTTGTTTGGCGTCAGCAAAAGCCAAGTTGTATCTGTTATTGAAATTGTTTATGAAAAAAGTATTTTGAATACAAAAATAAAATAAATTATTAGAGGAATGATAAATATACTCATATACTAAACATTAACGTATGCTATTTCACGATAAGCTAATTAAAATAGTGACCACACCTTTGGGGCTTTTCAAAAGGGTCCAAAACTCTCATCATTTCTATTACCTTATTCCCATCAAGGTTGCTAACCGTAATATTACAAAAATTATAGAGAATAATTGTGGGAACGTTTCTGAAAAGTCTTGTGAGAGGAAAATATTCTATGTTGTAACCCTGTTGTTGTTGTTTTATCAATTTTTTGTTCATCAAAAAAAATTCGATGTTGTTCCTGTTGTGAAAATTCGAGTTATTTTTTTTATAAAGAAATGAAGTTTGGCTACAAGATTATGTATTGATGTTCTCTCATAACCTCAGAAGGTCTGCGTAGAAAGAGGCATCACTGTGCGGTACATAACTCAAGCTGGAAAAATGCTCAATCATGTAGGTCAGTACTGGATCTATGAGGACCTTTCAAGTTTTAACACTTCTTAAAATTATTCTCCACACTTTTACTAACAAATTAAATGCATTGTAAAATTCGAATCACACCTTGGATCTTTGCTCAAAAATTGATAAGATGAACTGGTAATCAGGGTACAAAAGTTTTGTTGGTACTCTAGCTACAATGGGCTTGATAACAGGGGGCAGGATACCATTGCAGACTTGACGACAATACGGGCATAAAAACTCACGTTCGTAAACTTTCAAGCGTTCTTCCAATGGCAGTTTTTTTTGTTTTTTTGTCTAAAAAGAAATATTTCAAACATTTTTTATAAAAAGTATTTTATTTTTTGTATTTTCACTAATTAGGAAGGATTTTACTCAGAGTTTACTTGAGCAAAAAGCTTCCTATAATAAAATCTATGAGCTTTGGCGTTTATGAAAATGTAACAATCTTTTTCAGTTACTACTCGATTAAAAGTCGTTTACTAAATATTAAACTTAATACCAAAGTAATCGAAATATTTAATGTAAAAGAAGTCTTAACTAACCACTGAATCATCCATAAGTGTCCTGTAGCAACTGAAATGCATTTCATGACCACAAGATTGCACCCATAAGTTGTCAAACCACTCCGAAACTCGTTTCTATTTAAAAAAAGTGAAATTTTAAAAAATAGAACTTAACTCCAGCTTCAAATTTTCAAAAGTAAATGAACAAAGTATTTCAAACGGTTTTGGGAAAGAAGGTTCTGCTCAAAGCTTGTGTATACTGAAATCTATATGCAAAAGTATTCTCTTCATCATGAGACATAAAGGGATGAGGCTTGCAGATTCTGTGGCCCATCACTGTTAGAACATGAAGTTTTGTAAAGCATTAAAACTGAATGGCCGATTTCAAATGCTCACAATTAGTTCTAGTGACGAAAACAACAGTGACTGCGTGATCTACTTCCTTATCTATATTTTCAGCACACAAACAACATGTAACTATTTCGTTTTCACCACCATCTTCTTCTTCTTCTTCATCATCATCTTCAAAGAAGATATAACAAAAAATGCAACAATGTTTGCTGTAAGTAATTTTGTCACATATATTATCTGTTTAAAACATGAAGGTATACAAAATATTTAGGTTATACAAAAAATATTATAATTTACACAGATTGCGTGTCATAAAGTGACTTTCCTAAGTTAAAACTGAGTGCAAGCCAAAATCATATATGTTACCATACACAAAAAAACAAGCTTTAAATATCGCATGTGTATAAATTTTGTTATGTTTTACAATTTGCTTGCACCAGTTTCCTTCTTCTTTCCATCTCTTTCTTACTTCTGTTTTTCATTTTTTGAACTAAACGTTTCCTTTGAAAAATGTTGTTTTTATCAATTTTATTTTAGGTTTCTGGATGTTTCACAATCTAAATAATTGAAAAAAAATTCACCTTCTATCTTCTGCATCATTTCTGTCTTTTTGTCCTTCTTTCACCGCTCTTTCTAGCTTTTTTTCTATTTCTACGTATTCTTCTATAAACTCATCCACCTCTAAGCTACCTTCAACTAACTTGTCTAATACTTCTCCAATGAAAAACTCCGCTCCCCCAATTCTCACGCCTGCGCTTCCTGGTGAGCCATAAATTGAAGAAGCTGGTTCCCCTATGTTGTTTCAAAACTTTCAATGAAAAACAATCTAATGAATGGGTCAAATCACAAAAGATAAAAAATTTACTCAGAGCTGGAGGCTTATAAAACTTGTTAGTAAGTTTCTTGAAAGCTTTCAGCAATAGAGACAATATGCTTTCATCACTATATTCATCGGTGGAGTTTGCAAGAAGGTCTGTATCACTGGCCACTGTAGGATGGAAGTCATCTTTTGCTAACATTTCTTCGTACCCAAAAAGATGTGATCTTGCTTCATATGCGTTGTTTTTCAGTTGAATGCTACCATTGATTTCATTGAAAAGGAGCAGAAGACCTGTGAAGTGCATTGAAAAATAAATATATTTTATATCTAGAATATTACTTATTTAAACGAAAAATTTCATTAAAAAAATCAAAATCAAAAAAAAAAATCAAGAAGCTTTTCACAAGTTTAGCTTAAAATTGGAACATATAAACCCACCATCGTTAATAAAGATTACGTGTAATAAAGTATTTTCCCTAAGTCAAAACTGAGCGCAAACCAAAGTTTTCGGCATACATCAAAATGCTTTAAAAATAATCATTTATAAAAATTTTACATTCTCTCAAATATTTAATACGCCTTTGGATATAATATTCAAGGTAAATTTTCATATAAACGATGGTTCAAACAAAAAAAAACTTTTGAAACATATAGAACAGCCGACCGTTCAAATTTACATAGAAGCTAACCTTTAACATTGAGGACATTATGAGTCTCATCGTAGCGGACCAAACAATTGCGCAAGAGAGGTTTCTCACCAGTTATCGTTCTATCTTCATCTATGTACTGTCATAGTATGTGACGTTACAAAAAAACAATAACGTGATTCTTTTCAGTCAAATGGATTTTTTCGTGGAACATTTTACATACATAGTTCATTAATTACATTGAGCTTTAAACAACTTTGCTATTAGCCTCACTATGATGTTAAGAAAATAACTATATAAAAATTATTCGTGATTTAAAATTTTTCACAAGACTGATTTTCCGTACTCCTATATTTCTATACATTCATAACCCTGCTTAAAAACCACTGACTTAGAAATGGCATGTGGTTATAAAGAGGCTAAGAAGTTAATGAGCCAGAGAACGTTGAATGGTTAACTTAAAAAATATATCTTAATTCAGAGGGTAACATGGATGACAAATAATAATAGAAACAGACGTAGGGGAATTCAAAGGACATGTTGAGAAGATGGACAACTTTGTGCAGAGCGCTTTCAGCATAGTTATCGTACAGACACTGTTTATTATCATGTTAATTTTCGCAGCATAGTGCCTATAATCCGAGTTTAAATAATTAAATTGAATTCATGTTTTAAGATATTACTGCTCTTGTTGAAAGTAATTATGTTTTTTGGATTTATCATAAATATTTATATATTATTTTTTTTTAATTTTTAAATAATTATTCTTATTTATTATTTTATTGTTTTTCCATTTTTATATTGATTATATGGTTAGATACTCCCGCATTTAATGCCACTTTAATCCTATTCGCAATAGTATTGTAGTGTACAAATCTGGAAATTTAAAACATATGCTTAACAATAATTTGAATACATTTCTTACACGTATGCTTAATTTCAAAACAGCTCTTGGATGCTTGTATACTCAGTTTAATAATAATAATAACAATAATAATACTCAATTTTGAGCAACACAGTTACTTTGTAGAGCACTTTGAAGAGGAAGCCATGCAATGAGCTTGAATGTAGGAAGTTTGTGTAGCCATTCATATATGGGTGGTGCCTCTGAAGAGTATTTTGTCAATGTTAATTACAAATTAGCAACATTTTTATACAATTTTAATAACCACAAGCAACATTTTTATACAATTTTAATAACCACAAGCAACATTTTTATACAATTTTAATAACCACAAGCAACATTTTTAGACAATTTTAATAAAACTTGGAACTGTTTTGAAGAAACTCAATATAAAAACAAATACTATCAATTAGTTGTTGAACATATTAGTGAAATTTAAAAATATTATTAAAAATTTGATATAAAGAACGCATTTTGTCCTTACTTTTATGGGACTGCGGAACGGGGGCCAAAGAGCTACTCCAGGTGGCTTTAAGCTTTCCCTCTCCACACTTGTGATATAAACATTTCACCAACATATTCTCTATCCATAGATGTTTTATATTCAAAATCTTTGATTATCAACTTACCAGTCGCAAT
The DNA here is from genome assembly GCA_964035795.1 of Pterobdella sp. o SKG-2022. Lineage (NCBI taxonomy): Eukaryota > Metazoa > Annelida > Clitellata > Hirudinida > Piscicolidae > Pterobdella > Pterobdella occidentalis. Next base: position 1,975,813 of record OZ038321.1, read on the forward strand.
AGTTTTTGAACGCTTTTTCTGTCGTACCCAAGTGCATGCCTCTAATCTGCACGAGAACTGGGTCATACTCCTCCAAAAACGGCTTCCCTGTCATTATAAAAATTTCTCAATTTAGAAATAGCATTGATTTATTCATTAAAAACGGAATTTTTTAAAAAATAACTTTGATTTATTAGAATGAGCAAAACTTTCCATTTTTACGTACATTTAAGGCATAGTTTATTTGGTAATGGTTGGTTTTGCTCTGAGAAAGGCTTTTTTTTTACATCAGCTACCTTGAAAAAATGAAGTATTTCACTATGTGATTATTGAATTTTTTTTTAAATAGTAAAATAATTTAATTCGTATTAAATATTTATAAATTTTCTGAAATGTTCATCAAAAGTATAACTTCTTCTATAACTTGGTCTATCCCTTCTATCCATTTGTAATGCCAGTTCAAACCCCTAGGGAACAATATTATTGCTCTCATTTTTGCTGATGTGAAAGCATATACAAAAGTTGCTTATATGAAATGACGTCTCACTTGTAGGGTATCATTTCCAGAAGCACAGATCTGGACATCTCTCTCGAGGCTAGTATCGTCACCACTTCACTCCTCAACAAACCATCATCATCTTCGCCTTTCAATAGTTATAAAGCTCATAAAATGCTTTCAAAATCACACCGATATATCTCTGAAAAATGAACTAATTTGTGTATCTAAACTAAAATCTTCCAGAAATTTTTACTCTCACAATTAGCTTCAAAAATTTGGATATCGTGTGTGAAAAAGCCTATAAATAACATCTATTACTATTGTTGAAAAGGCATTTAAACCCGCCAAGGACCGATGTGCCACAAGCACAGCAAGGTATAGCATGGCCTGTTCAACAAGGAAGAAAGGCTGTTGTTGGATGATGGATGGGTCGGGAACGATGTTCAGGGCGTACACCGTGAACAAACTGTTTGGTTCCAAAAATTATATAAAAAAAACAAAAATTAGATGTTTGTGGAAGTCTTTTAATAAAATTTCTTGTTATAAATTTTAAATTATTTCAATTAATAAATGAATCATCAGTTTTTGTATTGATTTTGCTCAAACTTTTACCTTTTCTAAAACCTATTGATACTTTTGAATAGACATTAGTTACATTCTTATTTATTTATTAGGGTTTGCAACAAAAGCATTAAAAAATAAATATTGATTCAATAATTATATAAATCTATTAAAAACGCTATTTAAAAACTATGAAAAGGTCTCTACAGAACTAACCTACAGTATCTAACACTATAAACTGTTTAAATATCTGCTAGAACATAAACTAAACACAAACTGTTCAAAGACGTGTTGTGCCACAAAATCACCGTTAAGCTGAGTTGATGCTAGCTGTAAAAGTTAAGTGTAGACATTGATAATTTGCTAATCCTTCTATAAGTTACTTTGTTTTCTATCGTTTGATTCATAATTTTCTACTTAGTTGAGATTTCATTTTAGGAATTAAAATTGAAATTATGCATAGATATCGATGAGTGTTTAAAAAACTAAACATTTGAAAAACCATCTAATTTCCAAAATAATCCTATGGCTAATAATCTCTTTTTATTTATTCTAACATATTCAAATTACTGACACCAAAGAACCATAAAATAGGAACTAACATTCTCATAGAAAAAAATCCAGGGATAAAAAAAGATGAATAGCTAATCTCTTAAAACACACCAAGCATATGGGGGGATTAGTGGTGCGTTATAAGAAAGATAGGGTAGTATAAAGGGTAAAATTTCAACCTGCATGGCAAAGATATCTGGGTCCACAGTACCAGCACTGAAGCAGGGCGCTTTGTATGTCTTGGCGTGGTCAGTAATCGCAAAGTGGTTCATGGACCAGAACTCTATGAAGATCTCAGCCACAGCTGCCTTTTGATGTTGTAGTGTTGGGTGGTTTTTGAGTCAAACATAAAAATTTGAATGAAAATACTTTTTGGAGTTTATTCCAGTCCACGAAGTTTTCCATAAGATGAGCTTACATTCTCAATTGGAGGTACCATATGGGAATATGAAAGCTTCGTGGAATAAAACAAACCCCAAAAAGTGTTTTCTTTTTACTATAAATGACTAAACAATTTAATTAAACTAATTAATTATAAAAGTTAATTTACATACGTATGCCCTCATAAGATGAGGAGTAACAGCTTTGAGGAAAGGATGGTCAAAGGTCACCTTACTTGAATCAAAAACTCCTTTTCGCATGTCACTGGAGAAGAAAAGAAATAGAATTCTAAGCAAGGGATAGTGGAAGCTGATGGTGAAGTATTTCTGTTTTGGGGAATAAATGGAATATATTTATTTTATTTAATTAATTTTATAAAAATCTTTTTTAGCCAAAGTAAATACTGAAAATTATTTGAACAAAATAGGTAATTTTATTAGGCTTGATAATGTTACTTTGTTAACAAAAAGCTTCGTACTTCATAAAATTACCTTCAGTGTTCAAACGATTTGCAGTGACTTTAAAAACATTTTTTCAAGTAAATATTTAAAAATAGAAAAAACTTTTCTTTTGTTTTTTTAAATTTATCAAATAAATAAATGAATGTATAATGTTCTTTTTATTATATGAATATACGAACCACAAATGTACACTTTTGAAAATAACTTCTACCACATCACTTATCATTATATGATTAGAACAAACGAAAAACTCAATAGAAAGTTTATGAACAGCAAGGGTGTAACATTAGAGTTGAGAAGGGTCCAGTTAATGACTCTGGAGGTTAGCATAACTTGCAAGGGAGTGTGGTGGAGTGGTGTTGGAGTCTCTTCAAACTTATGAATCAGGGACAACATCGGGCCTATGCAAATCTTGGCAGTGTTATAGAATTCGATTATGGAAAAATTTTGAAAATAAAAGTGTCGTTTTTTAGCATAATTAGAATGGAGTAAATTTTTATTTTTTATAATATTATTTTTTATTATTGAATGAATTTATATAGCACTAAAAAAATAAAAAGGCACTTCAAAAACAGCGTTGTGCCCATGCCAAGGGTAATCAGTCATGGCATAGTCATTCTCATCGTTTGCCTCTTTCAACCTCACATGCTTGTCTAGCCCTGCAGTATCAGTTTAACTCATAATGATAAAAAATTTTCGACCATATTGAGCAACTTTATATTGGAATCACTTCATATGACTGAATGGAGATTAAGTAAACAAAGACAGATTTAAAAAAACATTTGGCTTTATAAATAACTAACTCTGAAAGGAGTGAACCATGCAAAGCCAAACATAGATGTAAGTATCATTACTACAAAACTCAATGAGGAACTCTTTATTTCCGAAAAGCATGTTCAAATCTCTTGCCGGAATCCAGTAGCTGTACGCAAACGTGGCATATCTGGCTTGTGAGAAATCATATGGCCCAGATCCTGATTTGAAAAATTTCCATTCTTTTAAAACTGAAAATCTGTACTTGTTAAAAACTTAAAAATTACGAAAGCAACTTGACCGACATCAATAACTTCTCAGTTTCAAAGATAACATGTTTTGCTTACATGAGTTTGTACTAACCTATGAAGTTGAACAATTACCTCTCTGAAACATTGTCATAAGATGATGAAGGAGGACAAAAATCTGATCGGGAAGTTTTTCTTCTTCGAATAAGTAAGAAGAGACACTCTCACTTGTGAGAATTTGACTGGTTAAAGCCAAATGGCTGTTGTACTTTTTTTCGAAAATGCGAGAGTGGTAGAGCATATGCAGGACGATACCGATGTAGTTTCTACTGAATGATCTACCTAGATATTCCTGTTTAAAAAAAATTTTCTAAAAGATGCAAAATAAAATTTAAGTTATTATATATTCAAAGCAATATGTGTACATCGGAAAAATTCCTTCTAAAAATTAAATCTATAGTAAAAACCACTGCCGGCCCAACACGGGTTCAAATTCGACAACTCTAAATAACCAACCCAATACTCAACTCCTCGAATAGATATCAATAAAATCCTTTATTAAAATTACCTTTATACGAGCATCTACAGACAGCTTCAAAAACCATTGGTAAACTTCATGGTTATGCCATAAAGAGGTGGCCCAACAAAATAGCACATCTAAGGGACACTCTTTTAAGAATAAATCGTCGAAATCCGCTGTATGATATAATAGGTTTTGATAATTATCAATTTCAAATGAATATTTAACACAATTTTCTATTTTTTTGAAGATTTATTTCAGCCAAAAATTTGGTAAGTTTTAAAGCTCTGGGCTTTTTGGGTGTTTAGTTTAATAAACCCAATTTAAAAACCCACTGGGTAGTATATCACTAGAAAATGATTTTTCACTATTATTAATATGACTAGTGGTAAGCTAATGAGATACCACTCTGTTGTATGAATATTTTGTTCCAAGATACCACCTGAGCAGAGAGTTTCATTGTGATGGTAAACGTAGTCGAACTTCTCTCTTATCTTCTCTTCGTATCCATAAATATCTGTATAATTCAGCATACGTTATTTTGAAATCTAAAAATAAAGCATTAAATTGATATTTATTTTATCATTAGATGAGAATTTTTTTTAATCAGTTCTTTTGAATCACTCATTCTTGCTTATAAAACATAGCAGCTTTTTCTGGATCTCAAATCTTTTGCGTATGTAAGTATCAGATCTGATCAAATTGAAAATGAATTCAAATCCCAAGAATTTTGCATCTCAATTTTTCGTTGTCATGAGAATTTTGGTTAAATTTGTAGTTTTTTAGCCCAGGGTTTGAAGAGCTTTTAAAAATGGTTATCAAACTCAACTTCATTAAGCCTAACTTTGGACTTATTTAACCATGAATTTCTTCAAAAATTACATCAGTAAAGCCAAAGTTGAAGGTAAATTTTGAATACCGGGAGTGAAGTTATTCTCGAAAATGGTTCTAGACACGAGGGTTTCAACTATGATGTTTCTAAGATCAACACTGCAAACTGTGAACTCTTGCAAAATCGCCAGCATTCTGTTCTCTATGCCTTCCTCTTCCATGGTTAGTTCAAAAATATATTTCAAACAAAGTATTTCTGTGTTTCATGAATCTATATTTTCATAAAATTTTAATTTGAATCAGTAATATAATAAAAATATAATCTTCATAATGTATTTGAAAAATTTTAAATTTAAAGATAAAACAGAAACTAACTTTTCATAGAGTACACGATAGGGTTGTTAGTTATAAGCTGAATAGTTTTAACCACAAAAACAGGAAGAAGTTTTCTAGCAGAAGCTAAAAGTTCTTCATCAGGTTTTATCCTCTTTGTGAAAGCTAAGGGACAAAACCTTTCAAGTGGGAGAAGTTTAAGTCGCATTTTTGACTTATTTTTTACTTGAAATCAACGAAAATTGAATGAAAAATTCACCAAAGATTTTGATTATATTATCGTATAGAGTGAAAGTAACTGTTATTTTAATTATTGGAATGAAATATTACGAAGTTTTATACAAAATATCAATACAGATGTCGATTTATAAAACACAATGGAATAATTATATTTTCCCCCACAAGATTAGACTGAATCTAAACACCATCACCATACATAACTTGGTAACCATAAACAGATACTGCACCTACCCTTCTTCCTCCATCAGACCAGCATCTCCACAATCACATTTCCCCTCAAAACCATTAGTCGAGAACTTGTGGTAGTCGTGACCTGAGTTGAAATTAATATATCATTCATATATATACCTTAAATATAATAAATCGTTAGACTGAGGATCCAAAGGTGCCCGGTTCAATTGCGGGTCTTTCCTTGTATAATCGCTCAAAGTATTAATTTGACAAAAAATTAAGATGGATGAAAATTAAGCTTAAAGTAGGTAACCTATATGTTTTTGAGGTATAAAACACTCCACACACAACGCCATGTTGGCATTGCGGGCACAAGTACTGCATCTGTATGCTATGGAGTCATTTCCCCAGGTTGAAATGCATATCTCACTGTTGCCACATCTCTGTACTGTTGATTAACAAATGCTCAGTAAAGAAATACTATTCTTAGTTTACTAGGTTAATATTGGTCGAGTAAATTAGTGTTGGCGTAAAATATCCTATATCTAATAGTAATAAATAGTAGAAACAAACACTAAGGTTTATTGAGAAACTTAATACACGAAGCTTTTCGTGAGAGTATCTTACATTATCAAATGTGATAATATAAGATACTCTCACGAAAAGCTTCGTGTATTAAGTTTCTCAATAAACCTTAGTGTTTGTTTCTATTATATTGATTTCCGGCTATTTTAAGTCAACAGTAATAAATAAATAATTAAATAGATTTTAAATTTGAAGCTCTAATGTTGAAAAAAAATCTTCAAAATACCACAAACGTTCTTTAATGAAGCTCTTGTATGTTCTCGGGTGGCTGATAGCTTCTTGAAATTCAAATAAGTCTTGCCTGGTCAAATATTCTTGTGGTCTTTCTTTTCCTGGTAACTCACTGAATTTGCTCATAATTTTTACTCTACACAAAAAACAACTTGTTTTTAAATATACGTTAGAGTAAAAATAAACTTCTCTCAAAAAAAATGTTTCTAGATATTATTGGCAAATTTTTATTACCGCGAGCAAACAATTGCTAAATTATCATACCCTGAGCCATTACCAACTGATGTGTGAGGCTTTAAGCTAAAGTCAACAAATACTTTGATTTGAAAATGAAGTTTGTCAGAATAACTCACTAGAATATTAAAATGAAATTTTCAGCATGTTTCTTCCATAAATAATTCCAGAATTATTTGTTGAGATATTAGTATTCATATCGCCAAATTGAATTTCTGCTAAAAGTGAACATCTATCTATTGTATGTAGACGACCTAATCTTCTCACATACCGCCAAAAAACGCCAAAGTATGTTAAAGGAATTAATGAAGGACAAGTGTTGATTTGATTAACACAGATGGAACTAAAATATCGCGTATTGAATTTGTTGGAAATGCAAGTTAAATAAACTAGGAAAAATGGCAAAACTGACAAATATAACTATTTTAGATCAAATAACAAAAATGGTCGTTATCAAAAAAATAAAACTAATTGGAAGAAAGAGTTAGGCTAACCTGCATTAGTTGCTTTGAAAATAAATCGATAGAAATATTAGAAAAATTGAATCATTTGAGTTTTAAATCAAAATAAACTATTTTTAAAATTTAGTAGACCACAACATTCATCTAAAAAACACTCTCAGTGCAATCCATCACTCTGAGCAAACCAATCGGATTTTAGAAATGTTTTTTGAAATTTCATAACTAGTAATATCATAAAGATATAAATATATATTTAATCCACACTCCATATATGGAGAATAAAACTACAGGTTATCAAACGAAGTAAAGTAGAAGGTAGAAGCTGGTAAGGACAAATAACTTATGAATGAATGAAAAACGCTCATGCTAAGAGGTGTCACTTGATTTAATTTTTATTGTTTAATTTCTCAAAGTAAAGAAATAATTTTAAACTTATATTTCACTCCTATTTTTTCAAATTAAATTAATTGGCATTCACTTTTTCACCCGTCTCACCTGTTTAGCGGTAAACGAAGAAAATTCAAAGCTTTATAAGTAATCCAGATTCAGTTTAGATATTGATAAAATTTAGTGATTTTTTTTAAATGACCTGAAAAGTCTGATGAAGCAAAAAGACAAAAAAGTTGTTTGCACGATAATTTTTGGTTAGAAATCTTGGATTTCCTAATGAACACTCATAGTTATATCTTGGTACATCTTTGAGCAAAAAATTTTGTATGACTTTGAGAAGATTTTTGAATAGAATTTATTTTCAAAAAATGTTTCTTTAGTTTAAAATTTAAGCATATTTGATAAGATTTCATAATAACTTCCATTTGTAGCTTGTTTGGCTTCTATTTTCCACAGGTAATTAATGACATCTGATGCATTCTGTATTATTATAAAAATTTTATATATGAATTTTCAGATTTTATCTGTCCTACATCTTTGAAAATGAGTATAGGTTCCCAGTTCTCACAACACTCCAAAGAGAACTGACCTTCAAATCTGAATCAGTAATCATTCCAGAATTGTTGAATCAAAGAATAAATCCTCTCATTTAATTTTCACCACTAATTCATTAAAATAAATATTTTCATATGCATTTCCAATTAGTGTTCTGGTGAAAACTGCACTGAATATATGAATAAATAAAAAAAAGTATATAACTAATAACTCGTCACCTAAATAAAAGTTTTCTAAAAATATTTTATAAATTATACCAACTTACCAATTTTCTCCCTCAATAATCTAGTTAACCCATTTTCAACTCAAAACTTACAACAGGCTTTTTACTACTCATTCTACAAAAAGCTCTTGATAACAAATCCCAATGGATCATGGATTTCAGAATGGAAAGAAAAAGTAGATGAGATGAAGAAAGATGGTTGTATTCAGCATCCAGAAGTTATCAATGACTTGAAGAGATTTAATTTGTTTCCTGAGGTTTTTTCTACCCCATTTATTCAAACCACCATCTAACCTCACACCACTAATTACCCCCATATCACCTCTGTCCACTCACACCACCTTCATCCACCCACCACCATCATCTTCTCTCACACCATCCACCTTCACAGCACCACCACCCACATCCACCCCACACTAACACAGCTTTTATGTTCCTTTCTCTACAACTGTATTACAAATACCCTCCACTCACTCCACCTCCCATCAAAATACTGCTCAAAAATACATGCTGGCAACTCTACTGTGGAAAGTTGTGAAGGTTATAGTTAATATTGATATTTTTATTATTGTTATTATTATTTATATTATTATTATTATAATTATCATTATTATAATTATTATTTATATTGTTATTTTTATTATTTTAATATCGTTATTATTTCATTCAACCTCATACTAGCATGAAAATGGACACAAAAAGATAATGATGATGATGATGGCTGTTAATATAAATTTTATCCTTGTTTTATCATTATTGTCTTTTTAATCCTTATTATTATTATCATTATAATTACCATCTTCCTCATTATTATTTTTTAAACTATTATTATTATCATTATCACCATCATCATCACTCACACCAGGCATAGGCGATCCTCTTTACTTCTATATTGAATGTGTTTTTACATGGAACGGTTTGATGACTGGAATGTTCATCGTCACTTACGTTTACGTCAGGTACCACGGCTCCATTTTCATTTTTTTTTTAATTTTTATAATAATTATGTGGTCTAGGAACTTTTGAAGTTTATGCCACTTTGATCTTATTTGTAATTTTGTTTCACTGTATTGATTTTATAGGTATTGATTGGTTTTTTGAATCAATAAGAAAAAAATCGATAAAAATTGGTATTGAATCAAAAAAATCAATAAAACTGCCCTAAAAGCGGTTCACTTCTCGGGGGCTTCTTCGCCTTCATCTTCTTCATTTCCAACCATGCTGACGTTAGTTATCTGCATATGATGCTGTTGTAACATAACATAACATATGATGCTGTTGTAGCATAACATAACATATGATGATGTTGTAGCATGTTCTTTATTACTCTTAGTCAACCCAATCCATGCATAGCATGTAAAACGATGCTGATGATGGTGGTAATGATAATTATGATGGTGACAATGATGAGGATGATGGTGTACTCATATAGCGCCGAAGAAGCAAATCTAGCGCATATAGAAAACCTTAAAACAATGTAAAACCACTATTTCCAACAGGCTACTAGGGTTGGGTTGCTGCCAGCTTTGAGAGAAAGTTTTTCTTTCCCTTTCTGGCTTGCACACATCTTCGTCACCATCGTCATAATGAGGTAGGGTGGTGTGAGGTGAGGGAAGAGAAGGGGAGGGATTAAGATGGTATGTGAAGTATCATTTATAGAGCTTTTTTCAATGACGTTCAATGTGTTTGCTACAAATTCATGTAGAGCAAACACACTGTGGGACAAGTGCGAATTATAGGCCTAACACGGGATCGAACCCGGTTACTCTAGATAATTAATCTATTGCTCTACCAGCTGAGCTATAAGGATAAAAAAAACCAAATTAATATTGAAACTAGTGCTTTAAACTTAATAGTCTAAAAAAGTTTCTAACGTAATAAAATTATTCTACTAAATATACAATACACCAATATAAGTTATCAATCAAACAAATTCTTTTTATAGCCCGTTTTCCTTTACCAAAGATTGGGCTTTTTGAAAGTTCTATCTAGAAGTCGGCCTTTCCATTCAGAGCGATCGAGTGGAACCGCACAAACCATGTCTAGCTTTCTTTTATCATTCAATATGAGCTCGTTCCAAGTCTTTTTCGGGCTACCAGGTTTCTTGCAAGTATCTAAATCCAACTTTCGCACCTGAGAGATTCAATCCACGCTACGCTCTACATGTCCAAACCTTCTGCTTGTATGAAGAACTACTTCAACATCCCGAATGCCAAGTTGAATGAATGGAGTGAGTGAGAGCAAACGTTATCATTCGTTTTGATGTTGCACATCCAGCGAATCATGACAAGGTCATTTCGTCTAAGGCGGTTCTATGTGGAAACTGTTACGGGCCATGTTTCAGCAGCATGTAACATAGCTCTTCTGACACAGGTTGAATAGACACGGCCTCTGGTCAATAATGATAAATGCAAGGAGCGGAAGAAGTTGGCGAAATTTAGCCTAGGCACACTTACAACGTGTTATTGAAGCAAGCTCACACCCACCACCTGCAGATAGCATATCCTCAAGATAGCAGAACTCTGGGACAACTTCCAGTTTTTCATCACCAATCATCACTTTTTTACTAATCCCCCATCAACAGGCCGTGTTGTGCCAAGGCAACGAGCGCATCGGAAGTTAAGATCTGAAGTTAGAGCGCCTTTTATGTCGCTACATTTCTTGTGTACCTATTGCCTGCAGCCTCCACACTGAATAGCATTTCTACCCACACCTGCTTGGCATACACCACAAGGATACTTTCCAGATTTTCTCAACACATCAAGGTTCGAACCAGAAACCATTAGCTTTGTCTTACCCATATTCACCTTCAACCCCTTTTTCTCCATCTCCGACCTCCATGTTCTCAACTTCACTAATAGTTCATCCATGGACTGAGCACTTACCATTAAGTTATACTTATAAGTTAAACTTTAAAAACATCAATTGAGGATTCATACATTTATTTAAAATAAAAGCTATAATTTTCGATAAGTGTAGCCTTATCATAAAACGTTAGAATTCTTATATTTTATGATAAGGTTACACTTATCGAAAATTATAGCTTTTCTTTTAAATAAATGTATAAACCCTCAATTGATGTTTTTAAAGTTTAATTGCTATACAAACATACATGAGGTGTCTCTGAAAAGTTAAAATATAAGTTATGCACTAGAAAACCTACATTAAAATGAATGACTTCTCAAATAGTCCACCCATTAAAAACCAGCTCACTAAATATTGACGTAAAATAGCCGGAAATCAATATAATAGAAACAAACACTAAGATTTATTGAGAAACTTAATACACGAAGCTTTTCGTAAGAGTATCTTACATTATCAAGTGCTCAGCTAAACCAACTATTTTAACTATTATTAAGTATGTAAATAAACTATTAAGTGCCTCTTTCCTCATCTATATAAGCCCAAACATTTTTAAATGAAATCTAACAATCCTCCAAAACCCCCCAGAAACCGAGGCCAGTCCTCATACCTGTGGGCTGTTTACACCATCACCTCCATCTGCATGCTTACCTCATGGCAGGTCTAATATGCTTTCAATTATAATAGAGTACATCATTACCATTATCATCACCATCATCAACATCATCTTTATAATCATCATCACCACCATTATCACCGTCATCATTCAATCAATCAAATCTTTCCATAGCCATTTTTCTTTTACCAAACTTTGGGCATCATTATCATCATCATCACCTTCATCATCTTCACCATCATTATCATCATCATACCCATCATCATCATCATCGTTTTTATATTTCCAGCTTCATAGGTTTAGGTTCACGTCAATATTACTCATACATAAACACCGATCTTTTGTGATTATACTATGCAACGCCTCTGAAGCAAACCTAGTTTGCAAACTGCGTCCCACAAATGAAATAATAATAATAGGGATAATTATTATAATAACATAAATAATAGTAATAATAATAAACTCCTATTTTTCCAGCTTTCCACTTTCACTCTCTTCATCAGCATCAACATCACCTTCTTCCTTTTCCTTTTCCGTTTCATACCATGGAGCATTGTGTTCAATGCTGTTTGCGCTAACCTGGTGGGTCTAACTATTATTATTATTTTTATTATTATTATTATAAATATTAATATTATCATCATCATCATCATAATTGTTCTTATTGTGATTATTATTTTTCACATTTTTGGTTTAATCTCCATTTTCCTTGGTGCATAACTATTATTATTATTATTATTATCATTATTATAATTAATACTATTCCACCTGCCAGCTGGCCATAATCTTAAGCTCCTATCTCACCTCATTCAACACCTACGTCATCACCTCCCTCTTCTCCTCCTCCTGTGTCTGCCTTCTTGTCTGTGTCGTTATTATTATTATTATAATTATTGTGATTATTATTATTACATTATTATTATTATTATTATTATTATTATTAGTAGTAGTAGTAGTATTAGTAAGTTATGTAGTATATCGTTTATTATTATTTTGTTATTCTGCTTTTTATTTTATGCTCAGATGATTTTGTACCTAATCAAGAATCTCAATCGAAACACCATTATGAATATTGTGAGTTCCCTTATCAAAAGACTCATATTACCAAAAAACCTTAATTATCATTAGTATATCAACACAAACCCCGCCTAAAAATGACGTCACATCTCTTGCAGACGATACTGCTGTTGTTTTGGTTGGCTACCATGGTGACCAAGAAATACGTCATTAGAGGCTTGATGAAGATGGAAGATGATGTTAGTGTTGATGATGATGATGATGGTAGTGGTTGTGGTAATGGTGGGGGTGGTGGTAGGGATGATGGTGGTTGTTGTTGAGCGCCAACTTCCAAAGACTCTTTCGACACTATTTGGAGCGAGTACCGAAAGAAACTTGTAGCTTCGAGTTGTTTGTGACTTTTGGTGAACAGTGAAAAATGATGGATGGTTTTTCGAAATTTTTTTTGGTTGGAAGCTGACGTGGTTTAGAACCTCTTTGACACTCTTGTTGGAGTGTACACCCGTGTTAGAGTGATGATGGTGTTAGTAGTGGTTGCGGTGAGTTCATGGTGGTAAAAGTGGTTGAATGATAGTGGAAAGAGGTGGTTAAAAAAATTAATAGTTACTCCATTTATAACAGCCAATTAGACGATGTATATAGAAACATTATCCTTAATGAATAATTAATAACTTATTAAACCAACCAATCACAGAGCCACGTTTTCGACATATTTTGGTCAAAAATAGCACACATTACGCGCCAATTATCGATCATCTACCCAAAATTTGGCACCACTTTTTTCTCTTCTTCACCCCCTTCCTTCCACACCCTTCTATACATCTGTGCCCCCGAGTTTGACTTCATCGATGTTTCGGTGCTTTTATTATTTTTATTGTTTTGTTTTGCTTATTTTTATTTATATATTATTGTTATTATTTTTATTTTTTTTATTTTTCATATTTATTATTCTCATCTTTTATTCTCTCTATATATTCTTATGTGGTTAGACGTATTATTATTATTAATCTAATGGGATTGACAGCAGTCGACTTTGGTTATTGATACTATAATTGAGTAATTTAGAAAAAAGGGCCATTTGTTTGGGACAAATTTTTATAGACTGCCAGCCCGAGTTAACGTCCAACTTGAAATTATCGAATGCAATATCCGCCGTTTGACGTATTTTTATTATAATGAATATTATTATTTTTATTATTATTATTATTATCATTTTTATTATTATCATCATCACAACCACCACCAGACGTACAAAGAGTTGTCGAAGACAGGAGTGTTGCCTGCAAGCATCCTTGTCTCCATCTATTTCATTTCGTTGTTTTTCATCCGGAGCTTTTGGTCCAAAAGGTTGTCAGCAGAATATTAATAATGATAATGAGGATAATGTTATAAATAAATTTAATAGTAATAATATAAATAATAATAATAATATAGATAATAATGTATTTTAATAAATTAATAATAGTAATAATGTATAATAAACATAATAATAATAATAAAAACTCCAATCATAGGTTTTCCGAATACACGTCATTCTCCTTGAATGAAACTTCAGTGGTGAGTATTCAAATTAGTTTAGTTTCGCGCCAAAAATATCAACGAGGCACTGTAAACTTTGCCGGGATTCGAACTCACTACCTACGTATTAACCATTAGGCGCTCTAAATATGAATTTTGAGTTATATTTCACTATATTACTTGGAGATTAATACTATTTTTTTCTTATTATGATCATAATTGTGATTATTATCAGTGTTATAAAGATTTGTATAACGCGCAATTCAAAAACAGAATTAGCTTTAGAAGCGCTGATTTTTTACCGATATATACATCTGACCAAATACAGGCCTTATACCTGGTATTATCTACACTATCTTACTTACTACTTGCCTCTCTCCTCATGAGGCTTAAGTTATTTCTAGTGCCCCTCCTTTGTCTGCTTGCCTGCTACCTTTCTCACCGCAAGGTTTGTCGATGATGATGATGATGATAATAATAATAATAATAATAATATAAGCAATAATAATAAATAAAACAATAATATTATAAATAATAATAATATATTGATATTTTTATTTATATAGCTCCTAGGTGAGAAAGCTAAACGGATCAATTGTAATTACAATAAATTTTGAAAATTATCAAAATTTTGTGCTTAGTATATTATGTTTATATAGCTTTTTCTCATACATATAGAACCAATTTGGTTATTGTTATATAGGCGATGATTGTGGTGGTGGTGGTTGGGTGGGGTGGGGGTGAGGATGGGTTGGTAGTGATAGAAATTGGGGGTGATGGTGGTGGTTGTAGGGATAAATCATACGAACCAACTGATAATAATCTATGAATTTTGTCATAATGACGTTTAACCTAAGGTGTTCCAAGAAGAGCTAAATTATATAACTAACCTAACCATGTAAAGTAACTTACTCATAATAACCCATTTAATACATCAACTAACTAAACCACACATACGAACAACATTTCATCAACAACCAAACCTCCGCAGCTACCTTTGTTAAAAAATCAACCATTGCTGCGCTCTTCGACGTTATTCTTAGCAGCAGTTCTGCTCTGTAGACAAGGGTTGACCAACGTTTCTATGGAGTCATCCTACAGAGGAATGGTGGCTGATGATTCTATGCAGAGTCTCATCGCCTGGATCCACAATAATACTGTTCAGGGTTGGCTCTGATTAATATGCTTCTACATAACGATAATGCTCTCCTTCACTAATAAAAATGATTATATACTGGTTCTGGACATGACGCTAAACTGCACCTATAAATTGAGACTGCTTTTTTGTTATAACCTGGATAACAGTAGACTCCAGTAGCAGGTATCGACAAACTGATATTCTGGTATCGTTGTCATTTGGTTTGGCAGATGATCTTTCTTTTTGTTGACAACGGCAAGGCAAACTGCCCAAGTGTGAGAATGGAGGATCTTGAATTCGATAAATTCAAGTTGGACGTTAGCTTGAGCTGGCAATCTATAAAAATTTGTTTCAAATAAATGGTCTTTTTTATATATCACTCTATTGTAGTATTATAGTATCAATAATCTAGACCGACTGCTGTCGAACCCAGTTACTGGGACATGTACACCAGTATAATCTAATTAAATCAATAATAATAATGAATTAATAATATACACTACTGATACTACTATTGATAATATTGTATATTACCTCTAGTTAAGATTTAATTTTTTTCGCTAACGTTTAATGATAAGGCTAAACTTATCGAAAATTATAGTTTTTGATTTTCGATAAACGTATTAAAAATTTCTCTTAATTGATGTTTTTTGTTATGAAAATACTGCTACTAATGCTATACTTCTACTAATAGTAGTAATAAGAATGATAATAACAATATATATAATATGATAATAATATATCTGTTAAGATGCAAAAAATAAAATATACGAGCTTTATTACTTAAACCAGTGCCTTCAAAATCATTTTTGATGATTTTAAATATTTAAGAAGCTTCAACCTTAAAAGTTTAAAACAAAATTTATTATACTTTTATTTTTTTTTTCATTATTTTTTTAATAATAAATATTATTATTTTCATAATAATTATTATTGTTATTATCAGATGCAGTATTTGCTGGAAGCATGGCCTCAATGCCCAGAATCCACCTCTGTACCAATCGCTGCATCACCAACCACCCCCACTATGAAAACTCACAACTTAGGTACTACTATCACTTTTATTGAATAAATTTATATAGAGCGGTTTTTACAGCATTGATCTGTGTCAGTTACTTTATTGTTCAAGAAGTACCTTTGGTCAAATGGCAAATTAGTAATAATGCAGATTATAAAGCGCCTTTTCCGTAGCGTTCAAGAGCGCTTTGCCACAAAAGAGAAAAGTTTTGAGAGATTTACGATGACGGTAGAGGGATGGAGTAGATTGTGGTAGAGGGCCGGCATAAGAGGACAAAGAAAGATCTTTTATAAATATTTCACTTGTGTTTCATAAGAGGTTTTGATGGAAGAGTTATGGTCTTTTACTTAAACTGGAAAACATGAAGGTGTTTGGAAAAATTTATTGTTGTGAAGAACCAATTGCTCTGAGCAAAATCTAACTGACCAATATTGAATTCATTACAGGGGTTAAAATTCTGGTTATTGTAATTGTATTTAAAAATATAAAAAACCGTCAATAAAGAATAACTTGAAGCACAATATTCTTCGACAGAGACAAGACCAAATTTGTGTATACAATATACAGTAGAAAAAGTGAAAAAGAAATTTGGTCAAACCTGAATAGAATAGGAGCCAATTATGTCTTGGTGGAAATGGCGTGGTGTTTCGGAACATCCAAGTAGAAATATTATCGATTTTTTGAATCGTTAGGTTATTTTTTTATGAAATGGTTCAGGAAAATAATCCTTTTGTAACTCGACGTTAGTGGCCTAAAAACTCCTGAAGTTATCTTATTCGTAATTGTATTGTATCACGGTACTTTTTAACTTAATAAAGATTGAATGTTTGTGTAGCTTCTAACCATAAAAAACTATTCTTAATAATACTTCATGCTTAGTAACTATTACTTCGTGGAATATAAAAAACCCCAGTGTTTTCATTCTAATATTTATATTCATGTGGTTTTGAAGACTTAATCAGTTTCATGCCACTATAATAATATTCATAATTTGTTTTTTTTTCATATTTGGCTCGAAGGATTAAAATATTAGTTATTACAAATTACAAGAGTTTGAACCTAGGTTTTTATATCTTCTCTTCACGATGTATCCCTTTTAATATTTTTTATTACCCTATTTTCCACCATAACAGAGACGGATGCAGTTTTGATGAGATATGGAAAAGCGAAGATCAATTTTCCGAAAAGAATGACAGATTCTGTGAGAAAGTGTTCTCAGATGTTGAAATACCACGATTCAAAGTTGTTTATAAGACTTTCTTGTTTAGACTTTTAGAAGTCTTGCCAGAAAAATAAATTTAAAATGACTTTCAGAAAAACATTTTTCAACCAATTCCTTTCCCTTCAATGCAGTTATTAGGCTTATTAGAATCCTATCTGTTTTGCATTGATTTTTGTGAAAATTATTTTAAAAACTGAATAATTATTTAGTCAATTTCAGCTTTTTGCTATTTAAAATGGGTAACTCAAAGCTACATTAAACAAAGCCCAGTAACTACGAACCAAGGTGACACTTTTTTTGTTTTGCTGAATATTTCTAAAGTAATTATGATATAAAAATGGTTAAACATGCCAAATTCAGAAAAACTCGAAGTTAAATAGCATTTATTTCCGAAGATGATTGAAAAACTCGTATATATTAATTTTTACAATGCATTAAAAGCATAGAAAGGGCTCCTCAAAGACCTATATGATCGGGAAATTGTTTCAAAGCTTAGTGACGCTTCAATTCACAACATATATTACTTTCAAAAAACCTTTAAAAATAAATCAAGAGCAAAAATTAGTGACACTATTTTTTCTTCGAACCAAAAAACTGTTCAGCATGCGGATATTCTTCAGCCCTGTAGTCCTGATCTTCAGACAGCCTGCTTTGTATGCTCGATTGGATGTTGTCTTTGTATGCGGCGATGAGGGCCTGATCACTAGCAATGTCATTATTGAGGGCTGTGAAGGAAGTGAGTGGAGAGGCTGCTACTTGTTCCGCAGCCAGCTGCACTGATTCCGTTAAGCTTGATGCCAGGTCGGATCTTAATGGCATTCTCTCGTTAGTGCTTTCACGCATCATCTACAATTGACACCTCAATGTGAGTGGTATTCCCTCACATTTAATGATGTTATAACTAGTGATACCTCAAAATGAAGAATATTCTATTGTAGTTAATATGGTGTTGAACATTATAAGCTTAAAATAGCCGGGTTCATAAAATTCTAAGCTATTACACTTTTGTTAATGAATTTGTTTCAAATTGGAAAACCTCGCTTTTCCGAGCATATAAAAACTTATAAAAGGTATATAAAATTTTAGGAAACACTCGAAAGATCAAAAACCCACCTTCCTTTTCTTGCTGGGAGCAGCCCTCAAGTAAGCGTCACTGTAGGCTTGTCTGTTGTGTTGCACAGCCACCCTCTGTCTCGCTCCATCCCTCGTTATCACTGGCACCCATTCCTGTGGAGTTGATGATGGGTTGGAATGTGCGGTGTTTATTATGACATTTATTATTCTATATGCATTTAGTTGTGATGAGTATTGGGCTTAGCTGTTTTATCTCAGATTTCTGTTGTTCATTAGAAATCTTGGTGAATATTTATTATTTCATCTGCTTTCTATTCAAAATCATGGCATCTATTTATCAACTCAGCTTTTGTCTATTACTAGTACACTACACACTCTCCAAAAAAACACCAGCATTGACACAAGGCACTCACCTTAGGAACAACAGTATGCCAGTCAACATCGCCATCCCCAGCTGCATGTATGGGCTCGTCAGCGAGTGGAGAGGGCACTCGGGCCAGCATCTCATCTGTCAATCTGGGTTCTCTACGCCTTATCATGTCTTCACCGTTGCACCTCACGCCCTTGTCTTCGTCCATCTTCTTTGGGGGTTAGATGGCGGGTGTTTGAATTGGATTTGTGCGTTTTTGATGTTTTTGCTAGGATGAGATACAATTGATTTTGTTTTAATTTTTTTTACTCCAGACATCCTAGTCATGGGTGGGTGCTTCTCAAATTCCATCATGAATTCAATTGAATTAATCCTTACCACCGTTTTACGTCTAATATATGCTCTCTAATGATATACGCCTTTTAATACACCATCAACCATAAAGGCAAAGAAACAAGTAATGAAGACAGAAACAACTAGACACACTTCAGAAGCAGATTCATAAGATTCATTGGATTCATTATCATCAGCCATTTCTTGGACGTCCCTCGATGCATTTGACTTCTTCACCACGTGTCGTTCAATACCCTCGGTCTGCACTGGCACTGAAGCCAGGTAGTCGCGAAGATTGTTGGCTGGAAGGTGTGAGAGCTGGTTTAGCAAGTCGTTGCCACCAAACAACCTTGACTGGAGTGTGTGTGGTGGTTTGTTTCAATAAAGTTTGAAACGCTTTTAAATGATGAGGATATGTAGAGGATTAGAGTTTTAATCAGTGACTATGGTGATTAAACCAATTAATGCCATTTTGAAGATATTCCGAAATACAATTCAACACACACACACACACAAACCATGGCATCAAGAAGGATATTGACGATCCAAGAGTCTCCATTGACGACACACCTCCTACACAAATTGACGAAGGAGTGCATGGAAGAACGGATCGACTCGTAAAACGACGTGGCGAATGCCTCATCGTCTGGTATAATAATAATAATAATAATAATAATAAAATAATAATATTATTAATATGAAACTGCTATATCACTACCCAGTTGAAATGGCTTATTTTATAAATTAGGCTATAGATAGCATCAACAATCTAGGCCGACTGCTGCCAACTTCAGCTAGTGAGATATGTACAGCAGTATAATCTAATAAGATGAAGTAGTCGTAAGAGTAGCAGTATTGAAATCTAATTAGAATAAATAGTAGTATACTCCAATTAGATGAAGTAGTAGTGGTAGTAGTAAAACACGCACACATCACCAACCAGGGGATGAGGAGACAAGGAGGCAGTGATGGAAGAGGTGTGAGCACATGAATGACTTGATGGATGCAACCAGGTCGATGTCGCCATTCACTTCTGCTCCATCCTTTGTTGTGATAGTGGTGGGTGATGGTGCGAGTGTACATAATATGATTTTAAGTTGTTGGTCTTTTATCTACCTGTTTTCAATAGACCTATTTGAATATTAAATCGACACTTCTTGACCATTTTCAGGTTAATTTAATGATAATGATACTCAAAAAAAAAACAATATGATGATGATAGTGATACTGGAAATAATAAAAAAGCACTAAAACTTACAGCAAGCTGAGCAATAGAGGAGTGGTAGTATTCAACAATGGGGTCAATGGCTTCCCTGATGTTCTCAGTACTGAGTGGCTTGCCTTTGGTCACCTTGGCCATTAAGAGCTCTTTGGTGGGCTGTCTGAGCTTGCCCAAGCACGAGGGGTTTTGGTGGATGCTGATGAATTCCTGCAATGTCAGGCGCTCTTTGACCATTATCAGGAAGGATGCTAGTACTGTAGGAAGATGGTAGGGGAAGTTATGAGATGAGGAAGTTAGGGGAAAAGTTAAAGTTTGAATGCTAGCATGAGAACACACACACCATCATCAGGGTCATGATTGTTCATGATCTCATCCCTCAAGCCTGGAGAACAATCAATCAAAGGTCCTGAAGTGTTTAATTGGTTATTAATAATAATTCAGTGTTGAATAGGTTATTAGCTCGGGCTGGCAGTCTATAAAAAAGACCTCGTATGAATGGCCAATTTTATAATTTACGCTATAATAGAGTTAATAATCTATGCTGACTATTGTCAACCTCAGTTACTGAAACAACAATATAAGATAAAGATTAAGAATTACTGATTTCTATGATGTTTAATGGAGTAGTATTAATGGCTGCAGTGAACGTATAACCTCGGTGATTTGCGCTTATATAGACTGCTACATAAACATCAATTAAAGTGTGAAATACTGACGGTTCATAGTGGCGAACATGTCCCTCATCAGATTTTCTCCTGTTCCTCCTGACTGTGGTGAGAGTTATCAAGATATTAATGATCTATGATAATGATAATAACAATAATACAAATAATAATAAACAAATTAATAATTTCCATTTTGAATAAAAAGACTCAGATATAGGTTATCTTTTACCATTACAATGAAAACGTGAATATATTAAAAACTTATATAGTAGTATTAAACATTGATTGATTGATCATAGGCTCATAAACATAGTAATAAGCGATGGGTACCAAGGTTTGAGGGCCTGAGGTGGGTGGTGTGCTGTTTGAGTTGCTGTTGTTGCCATCTGTGACAGGATAAGTGGGGTATATTGAACTATGTTGCATATAATCTACTAATGATATGTGATATTAAAAGAATTTGAATTTATTGCTTTTATTAACTAAATAATATGAAGTCTTGAAAGCTTTGTATTATTTAGCTAATAAAAGTGTTTGATTTGAATAATTTTAATAATAGGCTGAATTAGTTGCTTAAATATAATATACTGATATTAAATATAATAATTATGTTAAAAATGGTAATAGTATGATTATGTATTATAAATAAACTGTATAAAATATTATATGTATTATAAGATCTATATATATAGCACGGAGGAAAGTCAAAGAAACAGCACAACAGACCGAGGTTCCTGAGGAAAGCCATGATGTTGCTGAAGATGCTCGAAATATTGTTGTCAACATTCTGCTGGAGTGTTAGATTGGTGATGTGAGATTGTTAGAGGGTGGGTGGTGTTTGAGGGTGGAAGTGTAATGATTACGTTAATTGGTGACGTAAACATGGCGGTTTAATGAGGGGTTAATTAAAAATCAAAATTGATTATTTATATATAAAAAATATATTTTTAACAGATGAATAAAATACCAAATATATATATATATATATATATGCTAGCAAGGGAACGATGATAATATATTGAAACTGAAAAGTAAAACACAAACTCACATCAGACGAGTTAGTGGTGGTAGTGTGGGAGCTGGTGGTGGTGGTAGTAGTAGAAGCTGCGGGAATGGATGTGGTAGTGGTGTGAGTTGTGGTGGAGGTAGGCCTAGAAGGGATCCTGGAAGCGAAATGGCGAGAATGGCATGGAAGATAGTGATCGGATGGTGGTTGGAAAAGGGGGAAAATAACGTTGCCGACTGGCAAGCCAGAAGTTGATCTGGTGGTGGTGGAGGTGGTGTGTGGAGAAGAGCTTGTTGTGGTGGAGGTGGGTGCTGTACTGGTGCCCGAGATTGTGTTAGTGCCTCCTTGGTTGTTTCCCATCATGAACACTGCAGTTTATAACATTTCAACAATAACATCAGGTAATAATCGATTATATATTAAATCCAATTATGAGTATTATTATAGCGAAATTTACTCAAAAAGTTTCCAGAGCACTAAAACAACGCAACGACACTCAAGACCAACAAAGGTAGAGACAAAACAATTATGAACCACGGCAAAATTTTATTTATCAAAAATTTTAACCAATTTTATGAACATAGGCATTTTTTTTTTAAATATTCTCCACAAAAAACCCATATCAAAAACAACACAAACACAAATCAACGCTTACTCTGGTTCTGCATGGCGGCATTGGTAGCGGCCTGTATAATGTTCTGTAGAAGGTCTTCATTGATGCCTCCTGTAGTGGTCGCTGTGGGAGTGGTGCCTGGTGTCTGGCTGGTGGCCGTGGTACCTGGTGTCTGGCTGGGGGTCGTGCCTCCTGTTGCTGTATTAATGGTGGTGTTTAATTTGTATTAGAGTTTCATTAGTGTTAGAGATTTTCTAATAGTATGGGGGGTGGTATTAGTGTTAGGGATACTCTAGTAGTAGTAGGAGTGGTGTTGATACTGATAACAGTAGTGCTGCTGATACTAGTAGTAGTAGTGGGGTGGTATAAGTAGTAGCAGTAGGGTGGTATTAATAGTAGCAGTGGTGGTATTGAAGGTTTCTTTTTCAAGGGTGGAGTGAGGGTCGTATAAGTAACAGTGGTTGTGGAGGTTTTAGAAAACTTTGTGCTAAGTGTATCAGAGGTGGTGGTCCCATTCATTAGTGAAACGTAAAATATCAGTTAAAAACAAATGTTTGTATTTCATTTCTTGCTAAAAAAAACTTTCTGATGAAGTGCATATAAAGGCGCAGTTCTTACAAACTCATCACTATCATTATCATCTCTTCAAATGCTCATAAAGCTGATTTATTCAAATAAATATTTAAAAAAAAACGAATACACCATACACGTAGTGGAAGAAGAGGAAGAAGAAGAGGTGGTAGAAAATGTGTGTGGACCCATTTCCATGAACATCTGGAAAGGGGAGTTCTGAGGGAAGGTTCCAGAAAAGGGTGGTATGTTGGGTGGAGGCATGGAGGCAAAGTGGAATCGCGGCTCTCTAGGGCCTGAAGAGCCCCCTCCAAACAACTGTGTGGTGGTGTGTGTGTTATCCCTGATGATGTTGTGTGGTAGTGGTTGTGTATAAGCCATGATGATGTGGTGTGATTGTTATGTTATGCATGATGTGATGGTAGTTAAATATGGCGTGGTGATAGTTAAGTGTGATATAGTGGTATCATCCGTGGTGAAGTAGATCTTTGTGGTGTTCAACTAGCTTGATACAGGTACAACTAGCATGTATTATCCATGATGTGGCTTGAAGTTGTTGTGCATATCATTTATGCCACTTAAACTAGCTTAAAATTAAATTAATCAATCCCAATTGGACATTTTTATTGACTGAGTAACTCAAAGCTGAGTTTTATATTTTACTTGATAATTTAATTCAACTTACAAAAATCCTGTGTTTAATAAATAAACGTTTGATTTGAATTAAACGCTTTTTAGTTAAATATTCTCCATTAAAAACTAAACTGAAATATTTGAAGTGAAGAATATTTTGGCTAGTGTGTTTAATTGATAAAAAAACATGTCTACAGACCATTCCTTCATGAAATAGATTGTTCATGGACGGCATATTATTAGAAGCAGAAGTGGTGGTAGTGGTTGGAGTGCCTGTCGTAGTGGTTCTACGAAGAGTAGTTGTGGTGGTGGTAGGAGTGGTGGTAGAGGGTGCAGTGCTGTTTGTTGATAGATTCTCTCTCAAGATTGGTGAAATGCTGAATTGAGCCTGGTGTGAGTGTAATCAACTTGATAGTGATTTTATTGTCATTGTGTCACAGATAAGTGGGGAAGAATGAGTAATGACAAACCTTGTGTTGCTCAAACGTTTTTCTATCTTTAATAATTCACAACTTCATACACTCATACATAACTAACAAGCAATCAAATCTTTGTCAAAACCACTTTTCATTTACCAGGCAATTTCATCATCATCATCACCACCATTTCATTATAACAAGCATCCTATCTTCTCCAAGAGGTTACTGACTTTTCTCCACAACCTAGCCCCTCCCTCCATTCAACCCTACCAAAGAAATAAGACACAACTCACAGCTACTTGCACAGGGATGGTCTGCTGGATGATAGCAGTGGCTTGCCTGGGTGGCAGAGTGGGTGCTGTAAGGGTTCGAGGCAGGGTAGATGCCTCAAAATCAGTTGACAAGTCACTGATGTTGTGGTAGGCATGGCTCATGAGGTGCATGGCTTTTGAGGTCAACTCGCATTCATACCTCACTCTGGCTGCCTCCTGATTGGTGGAGAATAATAATAAAAATGGAAATACTAAAAAAATAATTTAGGAATAATTATTTTGAGATAATCTTATTTATAAAAAAAAAAAGCGTAAATAAACATTGAAAAAACACTAAAATATCAACAAATAATATCCCTCATATAATTGGCCAACAAATCAACCAATCAAAAAGCAACCTGTGGATCAGTGAAGTGCTTGTCTTGTCTGAGGTGATCTCTGAAGTTGGCTATATGTAGCTTCAACTCATCATTAACAGTGAGGACTTCATCGAGAAGGTTAGCCAGGTCAGAGACGGGAGCTCCACCAGGGTTGGGAGTGGTTGCAGAGGCCTGAGGTGTGGGTTGAGTTGTGGTCGATGGGGTGGGGTTTGCATTGTTCAATTCCTCTGTGACTTCCATTTGTTCTGGTTCTTCTGGCTGGTTGGGGTCCTGTTTGTGGTGCAACAATTTTTAAAGTTGTTGCTTAAAGATTATTTATCTCAGGTTAAATAGTATTTATATAATGTAAAAGTCCATACAAAATAGTTTTGACAGCACCAACCAAAGCCCATATCAACTTCAACTTCTCACTTCAACAACAAACCTGCCGCCATACCTGGTTTATTTTCTTCATGACTTCCTTTGCCTTGTTCACCATCTTCTTAGCCTGGGTGATGCGATTGGTCGATTCCCTGAACTGGTTGTGACCTCGATCCTGGGATTCTCCTCCCACATTTATGTGCACATCCATCGAAGGACCATCCAACTGTGTGTGTATGTGTCAAAATCTTTTTTTAATCAACTTCCTAATGAGTTTAAATAAGTTTTTATTCAAAAGCTGTTGCCCATAAACTCATAAACAAAAGTTTGCATAAACGATAGGGAGTAAATAAGGCTAAACTAGAAGCATTTAACCATATAAAACTCAAAAATCAATTCAACCCATAGAAAATTTTATGAATAGTTCATCAACCATTCATAAAAATCATTCACCAAGCCAAATGACGATACCACAATATCAGTTTGTTGATACGTGCTACCTGAGTCTACTGTTACCCAAACTATGACAGAAAAACAGCCTTAAATTGCAGATGCTAAGTTTGGTGCCATTTAACAGTAGATGCAGTAAATAATTTTTAAAAACAAACATAAAACCACTGGAGCTATCTTAAACACAAAACCAACATTATTGCCATGTGGTGGGATGATCATGAAAGGAGCCCTTGTACGAGTGTGTGAGCGACTTCTGCTATGCGAGTGTTGAGGTCTGTTGGTCTGGGGTGGAGCTCGTTGCACCACATGTACTGTCTTTCCATTGACATCTTGGTGATTCGATTTGAAAAGCATTTGTCAGCAAAACAAATGTGTTAGTCTATAAACAAAAGGGGTGGAAATGGAATATAAGGTTTTCATGAATTTCTGTGGTGTTTCATTTTATATAATTGTTGGCAAACCTTAAACGTTTTAATGATGCTTTATATATCTGAATGGTCTGAAAGAAACTGAGAATTTTATTATATTTTTTTCAATATGTTCAGTTCACCATAAAACATAAAGAAAATGTGATTATAAAAATAATTAATGCATGTGAAGAGTAGTGAATATAATAAAAAATGGAAACTAATTTTTAAAATTCCAATTTTAAATCAGGTGGTTTTGTGTTTTTCAATCATTTTTTGACAATTAAGTAATGGTGAAAACTTAAATACCATATTCATTTAAAACTTTTTCATCTGCCAGTACTCTTCCTTGGTAGATTAATCGTTGTACAGCAGCATCAATATTCTTGAATGTATAAAATATCATTAATTATTATAAATTTCATTATAAGTTTAATCAAAATAATGTAGTTGAACAGCTAATCATAAAATTTCGATAAAAATAATAATTGAGAAAAAAAAAAAAAATTCAAGAAATAATTTTTAAAAATCTTACGATAACTGGGGCAATAGTCTCTTTAAACTCTTTGACTGTTATCTGAAAACAATTTAATTTTGAAAAATCAATTTGATAAAATTGTGTAAAAATTAAATTACATTTTCTTCCACTGTGAATTTATTATTTTTTCCATCAAGGGTCTTAACGGTAATTTCGAGCATCTCAAAACGGTTTCTTTGGATAAGAAAAACAGTTATTTAAATACATTCGTTTAATTGAAAAATGAACAATATTAAATTTAAAATATTAAAACCTTCAATATAAACCTTATGAACGTCAAACTTAGCTGAATTACAATAGATATTACAACGATAGTTAAAATGGATGTTTTGTTACCAAAGCTACTGAATACTCAATATTTATATACTGAATAAAATTTTGGAATTATTATTAAGCTCATTAAAAAATTTTTCAATTAATTTCAAAAAATTTATTTTTGACTTATTTAATTTATTGTATACATTTTTAAAAAGCGGTTCAAACACAAAGAAAATTCCTTTAATTCATTTGGTAAATATATTATGATACTTTTGAACCATATTTTCATTTTATTTGAAATATTGAAAAATGAAAATTTAGTGCAATTATTTCTAAAGCTGTTTTTTAAGATTTTCATGAACACAATTAAAGAATATTAAAAAATTAGACACAATGTGTTTTTTATTAAAAAAAAAGATTTTGCAAGATCAATAAACATAATTTCATTTTGAACAAGTCA
This sequence comes from Pterobdella sp. o SKG-2022, assembly GCA_964035795.1. Classification (NCBI taxonomy): domain Eukaryota; kingdom Metazoa; phylum Annelida; class Clitellata; order Hirudinida; family Piscicolidae; genus Pterobdella; species Pterobdella occidentalis. Next base: position 2,003,445 of record OZ038321.1, read on the forward strand.
AGAAGTGTCTTTTTAAAATTAAATTGTGTTTGTTGACCTTAAAATTAGGTTTAGGCTATTATACTTAACAATGTATTGCAAATTTATTATTAACTAAACAGCCTATTAACAGAAAAGATTTGAATCAAACACTTTTATTAACACACAAATCAGTTAATGTTTAAACAAAAACATTCTTAGAAGTTAATTCTATTACATGAAGCTTTTTGTAAGATGAACTTACATTACGAAAAGTTTCGTGGAATAAAATAAACTCCTGAAAGTGTTTTCGTTTAAAAAATTATATTCGGCTTAAAGAATTAAAAAAAATCAGTTAATTGGAAAGTTTCTTGCATTAATAAACTTATAAGCCATTTTTTTATTTTAAAATTGAAAATTAAATTAAATGAATAAATATTTTTTATAGCGCCTATTCTCATCGCTCAAAAGCACTGTGCTCTAAGCTGCTTTTAAGAAAAATAGAATAAAATGAATATTTGAGATCAAAAGGTAAAAAACTCCAAAGAAAAAAGAGAAAGAGAAAGCAGTTTTAGCATATAAATGAGAAAAAAATGATATAAAGTTGAGAGCAAATAGAGAATCGTAGTTCAACACGTTTCAAAATATGCAGTAGGTTCTCAAAAATCCGGACGCATCGAAGCTTGAATTTGTCAAAAATTTTTAAGATAGTGTAAAATAAAAAATTTCTTTAAATATATTTATTTAAAAATTAACTAACTTTGAACTTTAAATGATTATAATAATTAATTGAAAACTGAAATTTCGATTTCAAACAATAACTACAAGAAAAAGTTTGTGGATATTAAACTTCAAAACCTTAATTTATTTGAAATAAAAGCTTATATTTTCGATAAGATGCAAAGGCTATACTTATCGAAATTTGATGTTATAAAGTTTAATTGCTATACAAAACATACATGAGGTGTCTCTGAAAAGTTTGTAAATATTTTAATTTCGATAAAAATAATTGAAAAAAAACTAACATTTTTTGCTGCAAATTATTATAGAAAAATACATAGGATGTCTGTGGAAAGTTACTTTATTTACATATATTGAAAGCATTTTTAGGAGTAAATTCTTTTTCACCAAGCTTTTCGATATTTGCACCTCCACTTGATAATGTAAGTTCATCTTACGAAAAGCTTTGAGAAATGAAATAAACTCCTGAAAGTGTTTTCATTTTAATATTTGTTTGGCTTGAATAATTAAAACATATTGAGAGCAAATTTTCAATAATTTATCTGCGTATTGTTATTTTTTCCAAATTTTTAATTTTCAAATAAAGCTTTTAATACTCACCCGTTAATATTTGTAATTTTTTATAAACTGACTATTAGTTCTTCAAGCTTTACAAAAACAATTTGATTTATTAAACAAAATATTTTCACTACCAAACATTACCCCTCCTTCATACCTTTTTAGGAACGAACAATTTAAAGTGGTGTTAAACCTAGTTATATTTTAAAAAATCCTCAAACTGCGAGTTATAACTACGAAAGTTTACGGATTTTCTATATTACACAAGAACTCAGCTTTTCGCAACTTCAACTAACATCAACTGGCGTCTGTGGTTAAGTTTTCAAAGTTCTTTTTATAACGAATAACTTTCTATTTTAGTTCAATAAAATTAAATTTAATTATTTCTTTGATTTTATTTGATAAAATAACAGAAAAGTCAAAAATGAATTTTATGAATAATTTAATGCAAAATAAGTCAACTAAAATAAATATCTTGATTTGAATTGAGCAAAGGATGCCAATACTAAAACGTAATATTTGGGAAAAACATGAAATTTGAATATTTAATTCATAATAAATTTTAAAATTGAATCAAATAAAAGTGAGTTTAAAAAATAAAAAATTGGAAATAATATAGTAGCAATTTGGATTCTAATATTAATTTAAACTTCTTATTAATTAATTTTAAATTAAGTTATACTTTATATGAAAAAGGACAATAAAGAAATAAATTAACAATAAACTAAAAAACACAAAGAAGCACAATAAATCAAAAATATTATTAATAAAAAGACAAAAAAAAAACAAATAATAAAACACATCAATAAAACTATTGAAGAAAATAATTAGCAGCATATCCCGGCCATTACTACTAAAACTCAGTAGTCTGCGGTGGAGCTGGAGCTCGGCGTCTCGACTTAATGTTAATGAGAGTATCTTTGTTGGCTACAATCATAGCATTGTTATCGTGTATCATCTCCTTTACGTTAACTTTGTTGTTGATGTTGCCATTATTGTTGTTAGTATTGTTAATGTTGGTGTTGTTGTTGGTATTGTTTATATTTCTTGTGTTATTTTTGTCAATGTTATTTATATTTTTGTTCTTATTAATATCATTATTATGATAATCATTGTTATTAAAGTATTGGACATGGCTAGTAGGATTATTATGATCGTTATCAGCAGTAATATGAGCACTATTAACATCACCATTATTTATAATAGTAGTTTTGCTAGTTAAGTAAGTATTGTTAAAGCTAATATTCTTATTATTATTGCTGTTGTTATTATTATTATTTATAAAATTGTTTAAATTTTCAGTTTCATTAAAGTTCTCATCATGTGTTGAATTTTCAGTAATTGCAACTTCATCAGTATTCTTCGCATTACTGGTATTCTGGTTTTTATCGTTCGTGTATTGGTTTGTATTTTTTGTAAATTCTTTGGCGTTACTTGTACTTTTTTTAACGTTAGTTGTATCTTTCGTATTACTTGTAACATCTTTTATGTCACTTTTGTATTGTTTTTTATTATTTGTAGTTTGTTTTGATTTGGCTTTGAAATCATTTGTATTGCTTGAGTAATTCTCAACAATTTTAATGTCTGAAAAGGCCTCCATATTATTTTGATTTCTCTTTATCACGCTTGTTTTTGGCTTCAGTTCTGGCTTCTTTTTCTCTCCATTCTGTTTTGATTTTTATTTTTTTCAATATTTTTTTTCTTATTCTTTTACTTATTTTTATCTTTTTTTCATTCTTCAATTCATACTATTACTTAGAGTATTTCTTTCAAGTTTTCAAATATTTCTTAATCAAAATTTGATTTTTAATTTGCGCAAAATGAGTAAACTTCAATGGGAAAAAGAAGCCTCAATCTATTAATAATCATAAAAATTGCGATAAAAATTTATTAGAACAATCATTTTCCTTGTTATAAAAACTATATTTCTGAGAAATGAAATTCCTAAAAATCAGTTTTTTTTTCAAGAAAACTTTCCTTCTTGAAGTAAAATTTTGAAAAATTAATATGGAATATTTTGCAAATAATTTTTAAATTGGTTTATAACTCCCCACAAACTAAAAATTCACCAGCTAACGCAAAACAGTTTTATCTATAACATACGAAGCTTTTTGAAAACTGTGACGTAGAACAGCCTAAATCAAATAGTGACTTAAACAAACGTAAATTATTTATTAATCTATATCACCACGCTTTACAATGCAAGTTAGACTTACGAAAAGCTTCGTAATACAGATTAATAAATACTTTGTGTTTGTTTACCTCTCTTTTGTTTTGCTGTTATTAATATAGTTACAACCCCATTGATGTTTGTATAGTTTATAAAAAGTCTTACAGCTGATTGGTTGACATGCTTTAAGGTGGAAAGAATTGGAAAATCCTGTGATGAATAAATCAAAATATTATCCAATACGTAAATAAAACTGTGGAGTTTTGATTAGACACACTCAGATAAAGAAAAAAATTTAATCGGAAAAACCATTTGAAACCTACGTTATAAGATATTAAAAATATAATATAAAAAAATGCATACATTTTCTTTCGGTTTTCCTGTAGTAACGTCGTTTGCATCCACGTTTTTGTTTCTATTTTTAAACTTTGACATCATCTTCTTCATCTCTTCTATCAGTTTGTCTTGTGTGGTTTCTGGGAAAAAGTTATAATTATTTTATTAAAAGTATAATTCTACTTTTCAAACATCTCACGTATTTTTATATTATTGTCAACAAAACATCAAACTCAAGAATTTTTTTCTCATAATTATGTCTAAAGTTTTATGGTAAACCTATATATACCAAAAATTCTAGCTTTTTTATTTAATTAAAAGTACAGTTAGGGTATATCGTATAAACAGATGAAATGGTAAGATATAATATATAGACTTCAAAACATCATTGTAAGATTTATAACAGATCATAAAAACAAATATCCAACCGGTACTTGCAGCGGTCAAAGGGGAGGATAGTGATTGGTCGAGTTTTTGTCCGCCAGATTTAAAAACTCTGAATAATGACGATTGTGATGAAGATGATAATAATGGCAATAATGATGATGATGACTTCACCTAAAAAACGCTTCAATTGAGGCGAGTGAACAGAAGAAATATTTGATAAAGGAAATGCATGAAAATGCAAAAATTATTATTATTATTATTATTATTATTAGGGCTGGTGACTGATGTCGCCTCACTCCTGTTGGAGGAACCCTTCTCTTGACATCTTCCACTGCTTCTTGTCATTTGCTACAACCATTCAGTTGACACCATAGTATTTTTTCAGAGGATCAACCCATCTTGTTTTTGGTCTGGCTTTTCTTCTCTTGTTTCCACTTAGATACCAATAAGTCACTAAGAGTGTCCAGCATTTATCCGTGAATCTTGCCAAATGCCCCGCCCACAGGTGAAGGTTATCTTTGACAGTATCTTTAATGTCGCGAATATTTGTCTTAGTTCGAATCAAAGTATAAGGTTTTTTATCAAGTAGTGTTATTCCTAGAGATGCTCGCTCTATTTTTCTCTGGGATATGCAGAGTGCTTCTAGTTTGGTGTCACTCAAAAACCACGTCTGGCAAGCCTAGGTCATGGTAGGTAGAATGATGTCATCAAAAATCCTTTTCTTTGTTTCTGGTTTAACCTTTTTATTTACCAGTAAATTTTTGAAATGACCAAAAGCTGACCAGCCCAAACCTATTCTTCTATGTAATTCTATTGTTTGCTCATGAGTGTTTGTTATTGTTTGGCCTAGGTTTATGTATTTTTTAGTTTTTTCAATTTCTTTATTGTTAGTTTTTATTGTGTTTGTATTTTTAGTAAATTTATTGCGCATTATTTTTGTTTTGTCTGTGTTGATGGTTAGACCTATTTTATTGCTTTCTATACTGATGTCTTCTAGCATGCTTTGGAGCTCGTTGGGGGAATGTGAGAAGAGAATAAGATCGTCTGCATACAGTAGATGGGAGATATTCACCGTCAATATTAATACCTTTATCACCCCACTCTATTTTATCAATCACTTCATTATTTAAAGCTATGTTGAACAGAATAGGAGAAATATTATCGTCTTGCCGTACGCCTCTTCTAAGCCTAAAGCATTTATTGTCAATTTCGGTTCTGACAACAGATTTTGCATTACTGTAGAGATGTTTTATAATGTTTATGTATGTTTTATTAGTGCCTTGAGAGCTGAGGCTGTTTAGTAAAGATTGAAGCTCTCTGCTATCAAACGCTTTTTTGTAGTTAAAAAAAGCCATGTATAGCGGAAGCTGGTATTCGTGGGTTTTTTTTTGTAGTTGATTCACGACGTGAAGGTGATCAATTGTCGAATATCCTTTTCTAAATCCTGCTTGTTTCCGCGGTTGGTTTATTTGTGAGTCTAAACGTTGTAGGATGACGTTAGAGAAAACTTTGTACAAAGATGATAATAAGCTTATCGGTCGATAGTTCGAACCTCAGTGGTATCTCCTTTTTTGGTATCTCCGAAATCATTAGATGATTTTAAATTATATCTAATTAAATTAGTTTAATACAAAAAATAATTTAAATTCAAGTTTTTTAACAAAACAAGTTTGATAAGTGTTTAATTTCATCATCATCATCATGTCGACCGCAGTCGAACTTCTATGACTTTGTTCTTCCAATACTCCCTATCGCTCATAGCTGTTTTTAAATCTTCTTTATCAAGATTAGTATCATCAGTTAATTGGTTGATAAAATTTCGAGCTGGTCTTCCTCTGGTATTTTTACCACATCTTGGTTCCCATAGTATCAATTTGTGTATAACTTCTTTACTGCGAAAGCAATGTTCTGCGAAACTGACTCTGTGTTGCAATTGTATTGGTTATCTTTGGTAAGTTGTCGTATAGTACATTATTGCTTATGCGTTGCTGCCATTTTACATTATTCACAACTCTTAGCATTTTTGTATAGCACCCGTTTAACTTTGTTTCTAACTTTTTGGTCAATGTCTAGGTACTAGATCCATAGAGTAGCACAGAGCTCACTGTAGTATGGAAAAATGCTAATTTCAAGTTTTTTGACAGATTTGAATTCCAGATAGTATTTAGTTTTTGTAGTGCAACCCAAGCTTTACCGATTCTTAAGTCAACGTCTTTCTCGTTGGAATATTCCAGGACCCTAGATAGAAAAAATCGCTTGTGGGTTTTATGCATTTTTTGTTTATTGTGGTGAGTTTTGAAGGATTTTGATTAAATGTCATATATTGTGTTTTTTTCTCATTAATGTGCAGACCTATTAGTTTGGCTGCCATTTCAACATTATGCAACAGTTTTTCAGCTTTATCCACAGTCTGAAAGTAGGGCAAGATCATCTGCGTAGTCTATGTCTGTTACACATAGTGCTAGATGTCTCCTACTTTTAGCTTTTTCGAGAGTAAAGCCACAATTATCTGAATTAGACATTGCTGTCCTCATTGCACAATCTACTGCTATTATGAAAAGGTAGGGTGCTAATGTACCTCCCTGCAAAACTCCTGAGAGAATTGGAAGAAAACTTGTATCACCACCTGGAAAAATAACTTTAGCAGTAGTGTTTTTATATAGAAGTGAAATTGCGTTTACAGTTTCAAGAGGAATGCCATATGCTTTTAGTGTTTCCATTACTTTTCCTCTGTGAATTGAATCAAAAGCTTTTTGGAAATCCAAAAAAATCATAACTGCCGGTAGTGTTTTTGATTTGACTCCTTCGATTATTCTTCTAAGTGTGAGGATTTGAGCAAGAGTGGATCGACCAGGTCTGAAGCCATTTTGGTTTGTTCTCAACTTTTCGTCTAAAATTGGGCGTATTCTATTGAGCAACATTTTATTGTATATTTTGGATGCTGACGAAGATAGAGTTACTCCTCAATAATTACTGTCTATACTCAAGTCTCCCTTTTATGCAACAGGTAAAATTTTAACTTGTAGCCAGCAGTTTGGTGCGTCACCAAGATATGCTTTGTTGCATACATTTAATAGTTCTTCGTTCATACAGCCTGTTTTCCATGTTTCTATTGGTATACTATCGAGGCCAGTAGCTTTGTTATTTTGAAAAGACTTTATGGAAGCTTGAAGCTCGATTGCAGTGAATTCACCAGTTTTAATTGGGAGAGTATCGAATACTTTTGGTAGAGGTTGATCATCTATCTCCGGTGATTGTCCGAGAAGCTTTTGAAAGTGATTTTTCCAAATAGCAAGACGTTCATCTGTGTTGCTTGCTTTGATTCGACCACGTTTTAAGCCTTTTCTTCTAGTCACTTCATTCACCGTATCCCATACTAGTCTAAAATGGTGATTTATGTGCTCATCTTTGATTTCTTTTATTTTGCTTTTCACGTAATTTTTCTGTGTTTAATTCAAATCCATTAAATTATATCTATCTCCAATGAATAACGGTAGTATAAATTTGATGATTCTAGGTTAAGGTGAACAAGACAATTAAACCTTCACTTACTTACCTTTTCTATTGTTTAAGAACTTCGGTAAACAGTTATTTTATGTTCAGTTTTTAGTTACGGACATAATTTTAGTTATTTGGGTTCAAGGGTTCATTGTATGAAATATTTGAAAAAATCAAAAGCGAATTATGTGAGACACTACAAGAAAAGATTAAAAAAACGTCCTAATAAAATAAAAATAAAAATTTATTGAAAATAATATAACTTTAAAAAAATTTTTGACCCATATTTTTTGATAAATAATAATTTCTTAAAAACCTTCATTTCTAAAATAACCATCACTCTCCATAAATCCCCATCATCCACCAAAAACTATCATCATTCCCATAAAACCACTACCTGGCTCCAAAAATAACCACCACCTTCCATAAATAACCATCATCTCGCATAAATTCCCACTACCCCCCAAAAACCACCAATTTCCTCCATAATTTAACATCATTCTCCATTAATCACCATCATTCGAGCTTATTCACCACCATCCCCCAATAAATCCCCATTAATTTCTATGATCCGCCACCACTCCCCATAAACCCTATTATCCCCCATAAATCACCATCATTCCTAAAAGTCACCATCATCTCCCATCTTATACCACTAGTTCCAAAAATCACTATCAGCTCCCATAATTCTTGAACATCTCCAATAAATCATTTTCATCCACCATGAACCACCATCATTTCTAAATCATCTTCTTTTTTAAATACCCATTTTTTGCCATAAACCACCCTATTCTTTTTAAACCACCATAATTCCCCATAAATTCTCATCTTCGTCCATAAGTCACCATCATCCACCAAAAATTTCCATCAACCCCATAAATCAAAATGATCACCAAAAAATCGCTATCATCATTTATAAACTATCATAATTCCCATAAATTACTACTATGCCTAGAAAATAACCACCGTTCTCCAAAAATCATCATCATTCTCCAAAAAATACCAACAAACCCATAAATCGCCACTATTCCTAATAAACCACCATCATCACCCATAAATCGCCATCATCTTCCATAAATCGACATCATCTTCCATAAATGACCATCAACCACATGAATCACCACTATTCACCGAAAATCACCTGCTTCCCTCATAATTTACCCTTATTACCGAAAAACCTCCATGAACACCATAAATCACCACCATTCCCATGCATCCCCACTATATCCAAAAATGAGCATTACCCTCCATAAAACACGATCAAACCCCAAAAACCCCCATAATTCTTATAAATCCACATTATCTCAAAAAAACCACCATTACCCCATATAATTCATCTCATTCCCATAAAACACACTCGACCTCATAATTCGCAATCATCGTTCAAAAATTACCATTGACCACCCTAAATCACCATCATTTCCCATTAATCCTCATCAACCCCTATAAACCATCATCAACCCTCAAAAATCATCAACTCCTATAAATCCCTATCAATTCCCATTGATCACCATAACCCCCAAAAATCACCATCAACCTTCGAAAATTACCATAAGCACCCAAAAATCACCACTATTTACCGAAAATTGCCATATCTCTCAAAAACCACCTTCGTCACCATCATCCTACAAAAGTTTCTATTATTTCCCAAAGATCAGCATAAACCCCCCAATTCAACACTATCCCCCATGAACTACCACCATCCTCCATAATTCACCATCATTCATTCTAAATCACCATATTCTTTTTTAACTCCCCATCTTTCGCCATAGCTCACCATCTTCCTCTTTATATCACCATCATCCACCATGAATCACCATCAACCTCCATAAAATACCATCATCCCCAAAAAATTACCATCAACTCCCAAAAATCACCATCAACCCCTACAAATCACCATCAACCCTCAAAAATCACCACCAATCTCTATAGATCACCATCATGTCTCATAAAACCCTATCATCTCCAAAAATCACCCTCATGTTTCATAAACCCCTATCATCTCCAAAAATCACCATCAACCCTCAAAAATCACCATTATCCCCAAAAATCATCATCGACCCCTATAAATCACCATCAACTTTCAAAAATCATCATCAACCCCCAAAAATTACCATCAACCTCTAAAGACCACCATCATGTCTCATAAACTCTCATTATCCCCGAAAATCACCATCATCCCCAAAAATCACCATCAATCCCCAAAAATCACCATCAACCCAAAAAAATCACTATCAACCCCTATAGATCACCATGATGTCTCTTAAACCCCCATCATCCCCAAAAACCATCATCATTCTCTATAAATTATTATAAGCCCTTAAAAATCGCCACCATTTACCGAAAATTGTTATCACTTCTCAAAAACCACCATCTTCTGTAACCTTGAAACTCTCTGGGTTAAACATCACTATAATAAACCTCGTAAATTATTATTATTATTCTTATTATCTTCTCACATAATTCACTAGCATCCTCCAAAAATTGCCATTATTTCCCAGAGATCAGTATAAGCCACATAATTCATCAAAATCCCCCAAAAACCACCATCATTCTTTATCAATAAATCAATCAAATCCTTTTTATAGCCCGTTTTCCTTTACCAAGAGTTGGGCTTTTTGAAAGTTCTATCTTGAAGTAGGCCTTTCCTTGTTGAGCGATTGATTGGATCCTCACAAACCATGTCTAGCTTTCTTTTATCATTCAATATGAGTTCGTTCCAAGTCTTTTGGGCCTATCAGGCTTTTTGTAAGTATCTTAATCCAACTTTCGCACCCGAGAGATTCAACCCACGCTACGCTCTACATGTCCGAGCTATTTCATTTTGCTTGTACGAAGAACTACTTCAACATCCCGAATTCCAAGTTTTGAAAGGAGTGAGTGAGAGCAAACGTTATCATTCGTTTTGATGTTGCACATCCAGCGAATCATGACAAGGCCATTTCGTCTAAGGCGGTTCTATGTGGAAACTGTTACGGGCCATGTTTCAGCAGCATGTAACATAGCTCTTCTGACACAGGTTGAATAGACACGGCCTCTGGTCAATTATGATAAATGACGATTGGCAAGGAGCGGAAGAAGTTGGCGAAATTTAGCCTAGGCACACTTACAACGTGTTATTGAAGCAAGCTCACACCCACCACCTGCAGATAGCATATCTTCAAGATAGCAGAGACAACTTCCAGTTTTTCATTACCAATCATCACTTCCTTTACTATTCTCCCGTTTTGTACCAAGGCCCCGAGACCTGAAATACTGGATTGATGACCAGCGGGGAATAGTCTACCTCATGGGCATATCGTACTCATTAGTCGTGGTGAAGACAAACGATATAGGAGATGGTTACTCTGGATTCAAAACCATCAACGCCCAATAATCATTATTTTCTCCCACAATTTACCATTATCCCTCACAAATCAGTATCATCCTCTATAAATCACCATCTTTTCTCATAAATTACCATCATTCCCTAAAAACCCCCGTCTTCTTCCATAAGTAACCATCATTTTCCATCTTTCTCCTTAAGTTTCCGACTCTCACCATAAACCACTTTCTTCTCCAAAAAACCACCATCATATTCCATAAGTAACCATTAAATCCCATCTTTCGTTATGAATCACCATCTTCCCCCATAAATCATCATCTTCTCCCTCAATTCACCATCATTCTTCATAAATTAACATGATCCCTTAAAAATCACCATCAACCACCATTAATCACCATCAACCCCTATAAATTACAATCATTCCCCCAAAAGATACCATTATTTTTCGTAAACCGCCATTATCCCCCTTAAACCGTCAACATCCTCTATAAATTCCCATCATTTCCCATAAGTCACCACCATTTCCATAAATCGCCATCTTTTTTCTTAAATTCCCATTTTACGCCATAAATGACCATCTTCTCTTTAAAATCTCCATCATCTTTCATAAATCTTTATTTTCTTCTTCAACTCCCCATCTTTCGCCAAAAACCACCATCTTCTTCTTTAAACCCCCATCATTCTCGATAAATCCTCATCTTTTTCCACAATTCACCATCGACCTCCATGAAAGACCATGATTCTTTAAAAATCACCATCATCCCCAATAAGTCACTATCATCTCCCATAAGACCCCATCATTCCCTAAAAACGAGTATCTTCCTCCACAAATCATTATCATCCCCTATAAGTCACCATCATCTTTCATAAATTTCCATCATCCTCCATAAATTACCATGATCTCCCAAAAATCACCATCAAACCCATAAATCTTCATCATCTCCCATAAGTCACCATTCTCTCTCATAAATCTCCATCATTCCTTAAAAACCAGCATCTTCTCCCATGAGTCACTATCATTCCCCATAAATGACCATCTTCCTCCTTAAAATTTCGACTCTCGCCATAAATCACCATCATTCCCTTAAACCACCATCATATTCCATAAGTCACCATTAAGCTCCATGAAACACCATTATCTTCTATAACTACCCATCTTCCTTTTTAAATCACCATTATCCACCATAAATCATCATTTCTTTCCACAATTCGCCATTATCTCCCTTTAAAACACCATCTTCCCCCATAAGTCACCATCCTCTCTCATAAATCTCTCATCCTCTATAAATTTCCATGATCGCCTCAAAATCACCATCAAACCCATAAACTATCACCATCCCTCAATAAGCCACTTTTTTCACCAAAAATCGCCATCAACTTAATAAACCACCTTCATCCCTATAAATCACCATAATTTCTCAAAAACCACCATTAATCACCATCAATCCTCGTAAATCACCATCATCCTCCATAAATCACCATCTTCCTCTTTAATCCATCATTTTCCTCCATAAACCACCATCATCCCCCAAATTTCACCATCATTCCACATAATTCACCACAATCCTTCAAATAACTTCAACATCCCCCAAAAACCACCATCAATCTCATAAATCACCAATAACTCCAAAAACCGCCATCATTTACCATGAATCCCAATCACACCCTAAGAACCATCATTTTTTCTCATAATTCACCATAATTCCTTATAAATCATCATCATCTCCCTTAAACCCCCATCATTCTCCATAAATGATCCTTATTCTCCATAAATCACAACCTTTCACTATGAATAGCTAAATTTCTTTCAAACCACTTATCTCTCATACTCCCAATGAAACAAGCGATATAAGTCTTAAATTAGTTTATTAAGAAAACGAAAAAATTTTTTCAACTAAATAACACGTAAAGCAAGTTTGTAAGTCATTATCAATTAAGTATACAAGCATGTTTTTATATTTGATAATGTAAGTTTAACTTACAAAAAGCTTTGTGTTATTTAAACACTTAAATGATAGAATTACTAGACAACAAACACAAAGGAAATCATTCCTCAAATAAAACAAATGATAGAAAAACTATATAACTAACAGAGGGGCGACAGGAGTAGGAGGTGGTGGTGGTGGAGGTGCTGCGGGAACAACTTCCATGATCGCTTCACTCGTTATTGTTTCTAGGAAAAATATTTCGTTTATCTTTTTTATAGCAACTATTCATAGCTGGATTTACATATATAATATTTCTTTATAATAATTCTTTATAAAATTTTAGAAACATCTTAAATTTTCTTATAAATAATACTTAACAATTTTTTACGTCGAATTATGGAAGAATTTTAGTAAATTTATTGAGCAAAATAAATAGCTATAATTTTTGATAAGTTTAACCTTATCATGAAACATTAGCTAATGTTTTATGATAAGGCCACTCTTTATGTTTATATTATAGAACCTAATATAATAGAATTACGAATTAGCTATCATAGTGTTGACTGCGATACCGAACATTCGCTTGTAAGCAGTAGGGTTAGACTTCAAGTGAAGAATTTTTTGGCCAAAGCCGAAGAAATCCTTGCATATCGACTTGTCAAAAAGCACTAATATAAGTTTAAAAGAACGATTCGCAGAAACTATACAAGGGGTGTCAAAAGAATGTCCAACAAAAAATGCTGATGAAACATGGGGTTATACAAGTAAAGCCATCCATAAATGTGCTATGAACACATTCGGGCACAAAATTAAACAGAACCTGGACTGGTTTGATGCAGGAATCAAAACACCCAATCCAGTTATCAACGCCAAAAATCCGCTCTTCTCGATTATAAACAACACCCTTCAGAGAAAACATTTACTAGCTACGGAAAGGCTCAAAACCTTGCAAAAGCAACTGCTCATCCTTGTGCAAATGATTACTGGTCAACTACCTCAAAAAGTATTCAGAAAACATCAGATTGGGTAAACGTTGTTGCCCTGTATGAAAGATTAAAAAGAGCATTTGGTCCACAGATATCTAAGTCTGCACCCATAAGATCAAGTTTTGGGGAGACTTTAAAACACAAAAGAAAATAGATGGAAAGATGGGCTGAACACTTCCAAGAGCTATATTCAAGAAATTTTGAAATATCAGATCTAGGAATCCAGAAGATACAATCTCTTCCCATTATGGATGAGCTCGATTCTTCAAAAACCTTAGAAGAACTAAGCAAGGCCATCGATTTCTTGACATGCACCAAAGCTCCAGGCAATGCTGCCATCCCCTCTGAGATATTAAAGGTCGGAAAAAGTGTCCTTCTCAACCCTCAACACTAACTCCTACTCTAGTGCTGGGATGAAGTATCAGTCCCTAAAAATATGCGGAATTCTAGCGTTATTACTATGTACAAAAACAAGGGGGACCGAAGTGACTGAAACAACTACCGAGGGATATCTTTACTTAGTGTAGTGGGAAAAACGTTCGCTTGGGTCTTACTCAGCAGACTTCAAATTTTTGCAGAAAGATTTTACCCCCAGACCCAGCGAGGTTTTAGAGCAGATAGGTCCACAATAGACATGATTTTCTCTCTAAGACAACACCAAGAAAAATGTCGGGAACAAAAAAGACTTCTTTACCTAGGTTTTATAGTCTTAACCAAAGCTTTTGACATGGTTAGCAGATCTGGTCTCTTCACTCTACTACAAAGAATTGGATGTTCTCCAAAGCTGCTCAAGCTAATAATTGCTTTTCATGAAGGTATGCAGGGAAACATTCAGCAAAATGGTGCCAGCTGCAAACCATTCCGAATCGTTAGTGGAGTTACTTATAAGATTATAGTGGCATTCACTTCAGGAGTTTCTAGGCCCCATCTATATCTATGTATATGTATTCATATGTCTATATATTTATAAGGTTTCATATCTATAAACTAATGAAATATGATAATGTTTTACTTATCGAAAATTTTAGGTGATTTTCTTGAATAAACGTGTTTTTGAAAAATTGCTTAAAATTTGAAGAAGCTATATAAGATATCTATAATTTATGATTTTAATATAGGGCTTAAATACGTCAGTTAATAGCTGGGTACCACTTCGACTGCTAGTATTAGTTGTTTTTGAGTCTCTATTGTTTAGCGCTATATCATTTTTTTTAATCAATAAAAAAATTAATATATTAAGCTATTATACAGCAAATAAATGTTTTGCATACGAGGAACTATAATGAAAAACATGTAAATAATAGTATGTCATATATTTTATATTTTGAATTTTTGTTATTTTCACCCTTATAACTATAGTAGCATAAACCCTAATCTACAAGTCCACAACATCCTGATACATACCACTGTTGTTTATTTTGAGTGTTTTCATTGTTTCTTTAAGTTGCATTATCTCCATATTGGCTTCCTGTAACTTATGCTCCAGCTCGTCAATTTCAATAGAAGAGTTCAACTGCTTCTTTAAGTCTTCAAACTGTAAGCATTGGATTTGAATCAAAAAATTTTATTTTCTGAACAACACGAAGCTTTTCATAAGTTAAACGCACCCTAATGATTTTAAAATAGCCACAATAAAACGAGTATATTTAAGAACACAAATAAATTTTATTGAGATACAAAGCTTTTTGTTAACTAAGTAACATTTTTAAATAACTTAGATACTTGAAAATGTTACTTAGTTAACAAAAAGCTTTTTTTCTCAATGAAATTCATTTTTTATCAAGTATACTCGTTAAACTCACAATTTCTTCAGTTTAGCCAACTTCGTAATGCGTGAGTTGATAAGTCATTGGTTTTGAGCCTTAAGCATTCAAACGCTACCATTATAACTAATCTTTCACATTATCAAGTGATATTACTTTGCACCCTCAATAAAACTTGTTAAGTAAGTCAACCATTAGGTCGCCCGTAATTGTGGTTTAAATTGCGCAATTGATACGTCTCACAGGGCGCTACTCTAAGTGAAGAGAACTTCTTAAGCTAAGCCACGAAGGCGAACTTACATTATCAAGTGACGAAAAAGCTTGGTGATTTAGATTAATAAATACTTTGTGTTTGTTTCAGTCATTATTTTATTTAGGCTATACTACGTCACTAGAACTTCTCAAGCTTTACTGCTTTTACTTTTACAATATTGGTATAATATTTTTAATCACAATAATATAAGTTTTTCTTTTCACGATATAAACTTTGCTAACCCCAATAACGATTGTTATTAATCCGAATTTATGGAGACTTTTAAAGAAAGTCGAAAAATAATCCCAAGCACTAAAAAGTTGCATTGAAACAGTTCAGTATTTATAAATTCTATTTCAAATGCAAAGCTTTGCGCGGGAAAATTCCCATAAACATTTAATGTTTATATGATATTTTTATTAAACAACAAAGTAATAATATAAATAATAATAAAAATGAGCATAATAATAATAATAAGCATCAAGATATTAACCGAGTTTTTGAGGGTTTCAATCTGCTCTTTTAGTTCGTTGTTTTCCGACGTTAGTAGCTCAATTTTCAATACCAATTCACTATTCTTTTCGTCTTTGAATAGATTATTATTTTCATTTTTATCATTTAAAAATGTTAGTTTTTTTTCAACGTTATATAAATTTCATGAATATATACTTTTAATTATTTGACGCAAATATATAAATGACATTCTGCTCTAAATCGTGATGATAATAATTAATATTAGTTTAAATTGTTAATATATTTATTTGAATAAGAATAATGATGATGATAATGATGCTAACAAGAATATTATTATTATTATTGATGAGTGAGAACCTCAAAATTATATTCACTTTAAAGAAACTGTAAAAAATTTTATTTTTGTAATAAAATAACAATAAACTTTTCGTAAATGAAATCCTTCAGTTTTTCTTTGAATTGATTGTTATTATTATCATTATTAGTAATGTTGTTGTTATTATTATTATCATTATTATTATATTAAATTTTCATTAAAATTAAATGCAAGCTTGAAAACTGAGTTGAAACCCTACCTTTCTTATCCACCATACCACCCTCCTCTTTATTTTCTTCAACGTCTATTTTTTCTTCTATGAGTTTTTCCAAAGAAACGTCCATTTTTTGGAGTTTTTCCATCAAAGCCATGCTTTGTCTTTTAATTCTCTTGTTTTCATCTCGAGTCTGGGTGAAATTTTTTTGGTTGGAAACGGGGATTTTATTGGGTGAGGGAAAATTTCATTGGGTTTGGGTTTATGCTGGGATGAAGATGTAGTTTTTTTAGAAACATCGTATGTTTTCAAAGTTGAATTTCGTTGAATAATTTCAAACTTTTAATAAAAATTTTTGCAAACAAATTTTTGAATAAATTGAGCTCAACCTTCTCATGAGACGTTAGCAAGTTCGTTTCAAGTACTATAGTTCATTATTAAATAAATTTAGTAAATGAGTATTTAAATAAAACATAAAAATTATGATTTTGTAAATTTTTTGAATTTTAATTTTTAGAAACATAAAAACTTTGAAAAAATAACATTAAAATCTCATTTAATTTTGTTAACTAAAAAATGGGGAGATGCGGATTATAATAAAATAATTATGATGGTGAATGCAAGATAATAAAATGCTAAAGTTTTAAGGCCATACAAAAAATAATGGCTTTATTTTTCAATGAATTTATGGACATTCTTCAAATTGATGTTCTATAAATAATTACTATATAAAAAATATATAAGATGTCTGAAAAGATAATAAACCATAGAACATTATTTAGTTGAAGTGAACCTAGAGTTTATTTTCGTACAACTCAACATTATAACATCAACAAATCCAACTATAACATCCCAAAGCACCTTTTTGGCGATGCGTTCAGCTTGTATTCTACTGTTTCGTTCATCTTCAATCTCTTTGGTTGCTTGTCCAAACTCTTGATAGGCTGTCTCTAGAACTGTGAAATGCGGAATAATTCATTGTATTTTTATTCTTTTAGAAACATTGTAAGTATCTTGTATTTCATAATTTTCGTTTTTATTCAAAAAATAAGACTTTTTAAAGATACTTTTATTATAAAGAAACTAAAATTTTCAACAAATTCAATTTTGTTGTAATTTATTAGTCTGAATTATGACAAAGTTGAATTTTTCGAAAATTTTAGTTTCTTTATAATAAAAGTATCTTTAAAAAGTCTTATTTTTGTGAATAAAAACGAAAATTATGAATATACTATATTCAAGTCCACGAAGCTGTTAAACTCCCATTATCTAGAGAAGATACAATTATACTTTTCAAAGACATCGTATGTATTTTTCTTCAATATTTTGTAACGTAAAACATCAAATAAGGGGAACTTTTAATACATTCATTGAGAATCGGAAGCTATAATTTTCGATAAGTTTAGCCTTATCAAAAAACGTAGACTAACGTTTTATGATAAGGCTAAACTTATCGAAAATTATAGCTTCCGATTCTCAATGAATGTATTAAAAATTCCTCTTATTTGATGTTTTTCGTTACAAGATACAATTATATTTTTATATCCACTTGTTAATGTGAGTTCAACTTACGAACAACTTCTTGGACTTCGAAGTGTTTTCATTTTGGATATTTATGTTAGGCTTGAAGAATGGAAATAAATTATATATATTAACATATTAATAAATTCAAATTTATTAATGGATTAATGCATTGAGACATCTTGAATATCTTTTATTTCGTGTTTTCTTTAGTCTTTTACATCAAATAAACAGGTTTTAGATGGATTTATTTTGTGAAAAACTGATATTTTTGATTTATTAAACTTTATCGAAAATATAAAAAAAATCTTATTTGATATATAAATCAAAGAAAACACTAAAACAATACATATGATTTCTTTGAATGAAAGAAAATTTTAAAACATATATGACTAATAAAACAGTTTTGTTTGAGAATAAAAAAAAATAAACAATAAAAAATATCTATAGAACATCAATTTGATTTTTAGATAATTACTATTAAAAAATACATAAGATGTCTCTAAAAAGTAGCAATAATAATATTATTAATAAATAAAAACAATAATAACATTAGAAGATATAATTACGGAAGTTTGAAAGATAATTACACTCACCCTCGGTCACCTCATAATACTTGCATTTCAAATTCTTCAACTCTTTCTCTATCTGTTTGTACTGTGAAATGTTTTGATACATTATTTAATACCATTCAATGGAAAACAATGAGATCAACCAAATATAATGCATACACAACAATGAAAATTTAATGCAATTAAATGCATTAAAAATATATATAAGACAGAAATGGTCATTATTTTTATTAAAATTTTTAACTGAGATCCTCTTTAATAATTCAAGTTAGTATCTCATGCAAAATTGAACTATTAGAAAAAGTTTTAAACAGAAATTTCAATTCAGATGAACAGCTAGATAAATACCAGAGCTCGAATCCGGTTTTATAATTACTGAAAGACCAGATTAGCAAAAAATCCAAAAAATTATATTCACAATATAGCTTATTTATTGGAAAATATATAAACGTATCGCTTCGAAATGTTAAAATATTGAATCTTATGAACGCTCATAAAACATATTGAAATCAATCAAATTTAATAAATGTGAAGATTTAAAAAAACCATAATCTGGAAAAAGTTTACCCAGTATACCGAAAATTTTGTTTATCTTCAAACCGCATCATTCCGAAAGAAAAAGAATCGTCTGCATTTTGCAACAAAGGTGGTTCTAAGCGTCGAAACAGACAACAATATTTTATAACAAAAAGTTTTGTAAAAATAAGAAAAATAATATTCACACCAAGAAAACCTTGTTGAAATTAAAAAATTATATTTTATACAATCATTTGGTTAAGATTGATAACACATTTTAAAACGAAGTAAGCTGACGTAACCCAAACAATCTTTGCAACAAAAATATTGGATACTACAATCAATACAGCAACCACAAAATGTTAATTATATTTTAAAAATGTCTACAAAAAAATCAATAAACAAACAATAAGATAAATTTTGGAAACTTTTAAAAGTTTTCGTTAAAAATACAAAAAGGATAATTTAAATAACAATGACGGAATGAAAATAAGTCTCAAATTGTTACAACGCTTTTATTTGTTTTCATGGAAATGTTCTCTTTACGAAAATTCAACTTAATCTCTCAAATAAACATGTTTTAAAACTTTTCATAAACATAAACTGAATTTTTCTTTTCACTTTATCTTATTTCATTCTTCAAATCATTCATTACTGTTATATTTTTCTACAATACTCCCTCATACTCATCCCATATTATTCCACCCACCTTACCTCTTTGTTTTCATCAACAGGAGGTACAGGATTGTAGCCATTATATGAAGCTTTTGGGGAGGTCAATGTTAACTATGAAGAATACTTATACTTTTTACTACTAATTGTTATTATTCCTGTTATACGTGTTTTAAATGGTTAAATAAATTTTATTCATTGAATTTATCAATTAAATTGACTATTAATTGATTAAATGTTTATCTATTGGCATTTTTTTTATTATCAAATTCTTAATTAAAAATACATCCATTAAAAAAGTTTTTTCCAACCACTCATTAATATTGTATTTATCCATAAATAACTTATTCAGATAGTATTCATTGTAAATGTTTTAAATCCTAAACAACTTATTAAGAAAAGCATTAATTGAGAACTCATTAATTTAAAAATAAATTATTATCGATTATTTCACTGTTTTTTCATCAATAAAACATTAAAAAGCTTTATACATACCCACAGTATCAACAACAGCATTGTCTTTTAAAGGCATATCCATAGTTAAGCAATAAACCCAATAGTTTGACAGTATATCCCTAGGTTTAATCAATTATAAACCCTATACTATGAAACTCAATAAATTAACAGTTCAAAGGGTACTTTTAAGTTTTCAGCTCAGATAATATTTCGTAAAGAAATCCAGATTGTCTTTTTTTGATACAACCCTTTGTGATAATTCTAGTTTAAAACAATGGCTTTGAATCTTAATGTAATATAGTTATAAAATATTGATTTATTGAGTAGAATATAGAACTTTAACGAAAACTCTATCAAGTTATTTTTATTGAAGTTCTCAAAGCTGAAATACGACTCAGTAATCCACCAATCTTCCTGAACTTGCTTATAAATAATTCTTCGAAAAGTCTTTTCAAGTCAATTCTACAGTGCTACCAATTTTATAGCTCTCAACACACCCTATATATAAATGTATATTTATTTAAAGCAAGTTACAAGAAAACATATATGTATATACAATACAAATATATGTAGACACAATGTAAATAAAATAAAAATGTAGATAAAAATATAGTGCCAGACATTCACTAATGAAATAATAAAAATAATACAAGTAAAGAATAATATCAATAATAATAACAACAATAATAGGAGTAATAACAACAATAATAGGAGTAATAACAATAACAACAATTATAAAAGTAATAACAATAATAATAACAACAGTAATAATAATAACGAAAATAATAATAATAATAATAACATAAAAACCTCTAGTATTCTAATAATATAATACGATTCTATAAATATATCTATATAACAAAATTTCATCTTTAATATATATATTTATTTAATATAATTTAAGTAATAGGAATAATAGCTATAATAATAACAAGTGTAATAATAATAACAAAAATAATAAGAATAAAAAAGTAATAATAATAACAAAAATAATAAGAATAAAAAAGTAATAATAATAACAAAAATAATAAGAATAAAAAAGTAATAATAATAACAAAAATAATAAGAATAAAAAAGTAATAATAATAACAATAGTTATTGGTATCCAAAATCCTTCACTCACATATAACTATTTGACTCAGAAACTAACTAAGGAAATGACATGAGCTGAGATTAAGCCCTAGAAACTTTGGGGAACTGAAAGCCTTAAGTTTAGTTTGACAGCCTAAACAATAGAAAGTGCTAATATATATATATATATATATTAGGCATATATTGGTAAAAACGCTAAAAATATTTTATTTTTTACTTTTTTAATTTTTTTATATATTTATACGTGAATATTTACGAAGTGAGTAAAAAACCAGTATTGGTAAAACGCTAAAAATATTTTTTCGTTTACTATGTTTTTTTATATATGCATCTGAATATTTATATAGTGAGTAAAAAACTATAAATATTAATAAAATGTCTTTTTAAGCTTGTATCAATCTTCCATGTAAAAAGTCGTTGTTTTAATCTTTTTTTATAGGTAGCTTCTCTGTGAGGGGGACTTGCATTATCAAATAGCCAATGAAAACTGTTTTTCTATATTCAAAAACACATAAAAAAATTAATAATCCTTTACAGAAAGTTTGATAATATTAATTACAGGGATAATTAGAGTTAAGATTCCAAAGACATCGATGTGTTTTTCTTATATATTTTGTGAAGAAATACATTAAAAGAAGTTTTTAATGCATTTATTGGGAATCAAAAGCTACAGTTTAATTTTTCTCATAAATTTAAAAAAAAATTCATTTCAAATGATGTTTTTCATTGCAAAATAGTTAGAGTTAGTATTGATAGGTACCGATAGAACATACTAATAACAACACTAACCACAGGTATATGAGTTATGATTAACCGTGTGTCGTCATTCAGGCCAATTATCTCAGGATGTGAGTGTTTGAGCCAGATTATATTTACTTTTCTGTCATAGATTTTATTTGTATGAAATATTTCTATATATAGAATATATATAGCTATATATTACATATATAATATATATCACTTGGACCATTGTTGGTTAAGTAGATTGTTATTTAGTCTGCTTTTACTAGCATTTCCTTTTTGAAAATGATTTGCTAGAACTTTTGAATGTCTTTACATCTGGAAGCGCTACCAACAGGCTTTAATGGGTTGGATGCTGAAAAGCTGGAAGTTTTGTAGTTGCTAGGTTAATTTTGTTTCTGCCAAACTCAAAACATTTAAAACAAGGAGTTTTGGGTCAAAACTATTAAATATTGTGTGAGTGTTTGTTTTATGAAAAGTTTGGGAAAATTTCAAAAAATTAATTATTTAGGGTTGGTTTTTTATATAACTATGCCAGATCTCAACTTTATATTCAATTTACATTGAACTGAGACTCAAAAATATTTATGGGGAGATGAATCAGCCAAAAGTATTGGTGATTTGAGATTCAGAACAATTTTTTTATCATTTAACTTTTTAGACACATCTCAATGTATTTACAGAAATTTATTTTCCAAAATTTTCACATTTCAATTAGGAGTTTTTAAATACATTTATTTTTAAAAAATCATTATAATTTTTTTATTTAAAAAACTCTGTATATAGATTACAAAACTCATTGGAGATATGTGGAAGTTATTTTTTTATGCGAGCCTCATCATTCTTCATTAATTTTTTTTTCTATTAAAAATGAAGCACGTCTTTTGATCTAACAGTCGCAACCATTCGAAATGTCTATTATAATCCGTACTTGTCTTAATTACTCTGCAAGATAATTATATGGATAATATTAATGATGAATGGTGTTGGTGATGAATAGACAACCAGTTATTAAAGTGATGCCGTTTACGAAATAGTGTCCTAATGAATACGCATATATGAAAGAGTTAACCAATAGCAAAAAATTGCATATTAATAAGAAATGCTTCGAAGAAATATAACTCAAATTATCATGTGTTTGATGATGTAAGTCATACATATTAAGCGCTTTGTTAATTAATAAACATTCTTGCTATTTAATTTGAATTCTTTATTATACTATCGGTATTCTGCGTTATGCTTTATTTTCCATCGTTAAAGTTTATTCAGATAAGGTAAGATACTCTTACGAAAAGCTTCGTGTATTAAGTTTCTCAATAAACCTTAGAGTTTGTTTTTATTACAAAGTTCATTCAAGTTTTTAACTTTTTGTCACCTATTAACCCGATAAACACTTTATAAATGATCAAAAGCTTCAAAATAAGCTTTTGAAACTTGTATCATATCCCACCACTCTATTCTATTTTTACCATATTCCTAACGCTCTCATCATGATGAAGCGCCTTTAAAAAAATTCGTTTTTAAATTGTGCGCTATAAAGTTTAATAAAACTAAAAATAATTATTATTTTATAAAAATAATTACTATTTTCATTTATTACACCAATTAAATCATTTCTCACACACTCTCAGATATTTCAATTGTGATTTTTATTCCAAACATCAAAAGCACGCCGAATTGACACCAGCGGTAAAGCTTAAAACTCGGCTTACGATAATCTCTGTTAGATCGGGGAGTCTACGGGAAGCAATAGTTCCTGAACTCAGAATAATAACCATGATTAAAAATGTAAAAGCATCTTGTGAAGAGCATTCTGGTGAAACTATTGAATAAAACTCACACAGTAGAACGCCCTCTTTGGAATAAAAAACAAAAGTTTTGTTTCAAGCGTAACTAAGATTTTGTTTCAGTTATAATCAATTTGTTTCAATACAATAGAGTACTGAAATAATTTTCAAAAAGAAATATAATTCAGTTCTTTTTATAACACTATTTAGAGTTGATATTACTTTCAATAATAATGATTATAATAATAATAATAATAATGATTTGTATATTCTAGGGTTAGGATGGCTCTGTTGTAGCTCGAAATGTATAAAACTATTATTAAATGATAGTATTTCTGAGTTTTAAATTAAAATAAATTGAGTGAAAATGGATCATTCTTACTCAACAAAAAGAGAAAGATTGCAAAAAGTTGATCATTGTTATTTTTCTATAGGCAAAAAAACACCAAAAGTTGTTTTGAGAAAAGCTGAAGTACAAAAAAACTCAAAAAAACAACAGAATTTTCGGTGAAGATCAGTCATATCACAAAGTCAATGCTTTTGATGAAAATTCTAAAGATGTTGTGAATCAATCTCAACTAAATATCCAGAAAGTTTCATCAAAAACCAAACCAAGGTTTGTGCAACACTTTTCACCAAGTTTGGCCTTAAGAGTTACCAAAAGTCAATCAGATAAAGCAGAAAAAATGATTTTTTATGTAAATCATTTTTCTTAAGATGGTGGAAAATTAAAAATTAAACGAACTATTAAAAAATCTTTTGAAAATAGTTCAAAAAAGTTAAAAAAGTCTTCTGATCTCATTTTAAAATTCAATAATGTTTATCAAAAGTATTCAGACCATAGTTATTTCAGCAAGAAGTATCGAAGAACAAAATCACTACCTATGATAAATTCATTCGATAAAAATGTTTTAAATAGTTCAATGGCCTTTTTATCACCATCTCTTTCTGTGCCATTGTATCTTCCTCCATCACCACTTGCCTTGTCCAACTGTATTACCTCAACAATTACTCAAAGTCTTAATACCAATGTTGATATTTTACATGAAAAAGATGTTGGAAATATGGATGTTGGAAATATAGAAATAAGTGAAAACTTGGAAGATATACCAAAATCAATAACATACTTTCCATCATACCTAGCCAACATGCTCATAATTATTTAAAATCTTTAAATAAAGTTCAAAGAACTCATTAATTAATCTTTGCTTAAATAATTCATGGCCAAATATATCATTTATTTTTAAAAATTGTCAAAATCCCCAATTTTTCATTGATTAAGTCATTTTTTTATTTTTCAGCAGCAATAAATCTTCAACTAATCCATTCAAGTCATTAGTCATTTTTCCAACATGCTAATGATTAATTTTTTTGTCTTACTGGTTTGCTCTGGAAAAGCAAATTGGTAAACTCAATGGTGTTTCAATACTTTTTGTTATATGTATTGAACAATACCGATATTTTTAATTTCGTCGATGCGTGTTAGCTCACATCGAGATATAAAGGTCCATCATTTCGTCTATGTCAAAGTAGATTATATACGCTGAAAAATGAATGTTATTGAATTTTTATAGCGGAAAATATTTCTCCGTTCGATTTGGTAAGAAAATTATGAACTATGTTTAAGAATTCTCTGTTTATAAGAGATAAAATTTGACAAAATTCTGTTCTTAGTTTTAAAATTTATTCTTTCAAAATGCATAATTCATCTTCGTCTTGTTTTTTAGATATTTTGCTCATAAGGTTGCCAATGAATCTAGTGAATGCAGATTTTACATTCTGCTGAGAATCTTCGCTTGATAAATCAAAGAACACCATTTTCATTTTTTTCAGCTTTTCTGCTCCAAATGTTAAGCATATTTACAATGATTCTAAACCAAAAATAAAATTAATTAAATACTGAAAAAAGAAAACATTTCTATTTAGATACTCGAACCCCTCCATTTTGAGTTTTGAATATCTTTAGATGATTGAACAATTAGACATTGCTCATCGCTGATTCCTTGACGTTGGATAAAATACTGAAACCTGATAAAAAAAAATAAAAATAAAAATAATAATAATATTCTTATCGAGTTGCCCTAGTCGTTTAGTTGCCTGAGTTTCTCTTGGGTAACTCAACAATTCTTCTTCTGTTGAGCAAGAAAAAAAATTTTTTTGAAATCTGTTGAATTCTCAAATTGTATTTTTAGGACAAATTAGAAATCCATTTTCAATGTCTGTTGTAGGATGTTTAGAGGTCTTGCTTCGCCATGCGCCACTTTATGTTAAAACCTGAACAGTCTTCCAAACTCAACTGAACATTTGAAATTTTTTTTTCAAAAAGTTTAACCGTCTTAATTGAACAAAAATGTATAAAATTTTAGTGAAAATCTTCTCCCTTAACCCCAGCAGTTTACAGGTATTTTCGATTAAAAAGGTGAGTCACATTGAAACAAAATTAGACCCTAAGTAAAAGTGATTTGAAGATAGCTTGGTGATAACAAATCGCTAAGTGACATTTTGATTAAAATTGTGGTCAACAGTAGGAAATAGTAATCATAAATTCAACTGAATATTCATGAAGTTAAAATTTTTATCAATTCAAACTGAGAATAATTATGGATTAAGACTTTTATTGTGGTTTTAATCCTGACTATTTGAATAAAAAAAATTTGGTAATAGTAATCATGAATAGTTGAAAAACAAATAATTTCAAGTATAAATTATAAAATAAGAATATTTGAAAAATAAATATTTTTCAATCGTTTGAATAATACAAGAAAATTGATTCGATCAAAAAAGAACTTTTTTCGCCGAAAATGGAAGTCATGTCTTAGAATACCTATGAGTTTATATAATATAATCTTACCATATTATCATGCTATATTTTGTTATTTTTTAAAAATTATTCTTTTTTTTATTGTTATTATTAATTATAATTATTATTATGTTTATTATTTTATTATTATTACTTTTTTATATTATTTTCAACTGTTATTATTTCTATTTTTTATTATTTTTATGTTTACACATCTCCATTTCTCCTCTAAAACCATATATTTAATGTGCACTTTTAAAAATTCAAAATTCGAAAATGTGAAAATTTCAATACTTTGAAAAAAAAATGAAAGTTTTTTGTTAGGATAAACCAACCAATTTTGGTTTCAACCAATGAATCGTGCTTGGAAACCGCTTCATTATGGTCTGTATCTACTTCCTTGTTTCACTACCCTTATATGGAAATATGGTGGTTTTGAAGTGTTTAAAAGCGATTCTTATTTACAACTTTTTGAGTTGAATACAGCTACAAGGGAGCTCTAGATTGAAGGAATTCTATTTCCCTAACCGACGGTGGAAAAAGAAAAAAACAAAATAAACTACTGTCAAAACTAATGGTCTGTGTGG
Source organism: Pterobdella sp. o SKG-2022 (assembly GCA_964035795.1). Taxonomy (NCBI): domain Eukaryota; kingdom Metazoa; phylum Annelida; class Clitellata; order Hirudinida; family Piscicolidae; genus Pterobdella; species Pterobdella occidentalis. Next base: position 2,031,096 of record OZ038321.1, read on the forward strand.
TACAATGTAAAATGGAAAAGACAAAGTCAAATGTTGTGAAAATTCATCTTAGCTGAAATTAATCTTTTATTCAAATTTTTTACATTGAGAACCTTTGAAAAAAGTTTTTTTGAGTTCTGAGAAAATTAATAATAAATATATTAAATCTTTTGTGATAATTACAAAAAATTAAATTCTAATCATGCTTTCAAGTAGCAAATAAATTTGTTTGAATACTTGCAAAAAGCAGGTGATGAAACTACATAATAAGGCTGAAGAAGGGAAAAAAAACTCCACTAAGAAACGAGAAAAATGCTTTGAAAACAGAGTTTAAGCTGGCAAAAAAAATTAAAATTCCATTTAAATATTTAAACATTTGAAAAAAAAGAATTAAAAATATAGTTTTGCAAAATTGAAAAATTTATTCACAAAGATGGAAACAAAATTCAAGAAGAAATGACTTAATATCTTCATTCAGTGGCAGTTTGAGGTTTCAAGTTCTTAAAAAAGCCAATATTAGTTTTATTTAAAGTTATTGTTACCAATAAAAAATAAATAATAAATAAATAAATAAAATCATTTAAATATTACTGTAGTTGATGAAAATTTAAAATAAATAGGTACAGAATAAGATGCTTAGAGCAAAAAATAGGACCAAAATCATGAAAGTTGTAAAATCTAATAATCTACTTCAAAAACAGGCAGAAACAAATATATTTAAAATTGATAATTATTTCAATATTACGATATAATTCAATTTATAATTTTGAAATAACTTATGAAAATGTGATAATTGAAGATTCTATAAGCCCAGAACCTTCAATGGTCATATAAAATACAAATAGGATTCAACAAAAAGAAAAAACCGAATTACTGCATGAGTATTTAATATTTTTTTATATTTATTTTTAATACGAATAGTTTTATTCATGTATTTTAAATTCAATGTCATTTTTATTAAAATGTATCTATTTTAAAAACGATATTTGCTTATAATGTCCGCCCAATTTTCAATGTTGAAAGCTTTTAGAAAGTTATTTTTAAGCCTGCTCTGAAAAATCCAAAAATGAATAAAAACCCAGACACCAAAATCCTCAAGATCAACAAAATCAAGATAAACTAAACAACAGCGAAGTAAATCAAGCAACAAAAACAGTCTGAACAAAGGACAGCCCTACTTAAAAACAACAAAGTAATATTTGTTTTGGCTAAAGAAAACTCTTATTGTTAACTCATATTCTTAGAGGTTTTTGAATTTTATTAATAATAATAAGAGAAAAAAAATAATAATTAAAAAGATAATAGAAATAAAAATAATGAAAAATTAAAAAAAAATCAAAATAATGAGGTTAATAACAACAAAAATAAAGTTATTGTTGATATAGATATATGGGTTACGATCATCTATTTCCCGATAGAAGTATGAAACTTCAGTAAAAAAATTGATAATATAAAACGTTAACTTTTAAAAATCTATCATTTCATATGTCTTTTACCCTTACAAGATAATTTTATTATTTAAAAGCCCCTAGGCTTAACAAATGGAAAACTTCAATTGGCCAATAGTGAATGTTCTATAAATAGCTCAAGGAGGTTTTTTGAGTACATGCTTAATAAACTGATAGTCACCTATTGGGTTGTCTCTTGTACATAAAATCATTATTTTTTTTAATTCCAACATTTTTTGTGTTTTTTAAATTAATTATGAAAAAATCTTCAATTTATAAAAAAGTAGCTTTAAAGAGTTTTCTTATAATCTAGAAATCTATCCAACTAGCACTATCATCAGTGCAAGACTATTATATTCAAATTATTAATTGTGCTCTATATAAACATGAAATTAAAAAAATGGTAAATATATATAAAGAAAAACAATAATAATAATAATAATAAACTACTATGATAAAAAAACATATAATAGAAGTAGAAAAGTATTGAAAAACAAGAACACCAATGAATATTATAAATATTTAATGACGGGACCAGGTGTCAGAAGATAATAATAAGTTTATAAGCATTTTATATGAGAAGATATTTAAATTAAGGTGAGCAGGCTTCTATCCCAATAGATTATTTTTTAATCTAAGTATGCGATTTTGAGGCAATTTCAGTAGATTTCTATTATAGTTATAGGTATTTAACATGGGTTGTCTCAGTAGAATTTGTGAGATTAACACATGATTTTGAGGTTTGACACAGAGAGGCAAGATGAGTCACTGAATTCCAATGAAAAAGCATAAAAAAAATTTCAATGCATGAATTGAAATGAATTTTAAAAAATTCACTTTTTTAAAAGTGAATTAAAATATATTCTGAATGAAATATTCTTGCGGAAGATGAAAAATTCCACTTGTTGTCGTATTGCCATATTATTCAAGACCTAGCTTGAAACTCACTTTAAAGTCTATCACTAAATCAATCAATTTAGAAAAAAACAGATCATCATAGCTTAAACCCAAACTTTTCAAACGATGGTGGTTCTGCCAGTACTACCTATTGGGCCTGGGTGATATCTGACAATGTCAGAAGCCTCGGACTGTAGTTGTGTTAGGGATTTAACATAGGAGAATTCTTTGAAAAAATTCTGGTCATACTGGCGTGCTGGGTTGATGAGGGTCTGGTGTTGTAGTATGGAGTGAAGGGGTTCTATTGGTTGAGAGAGTCGCGTTTGGTGTCGCTTTTGTTGTTTGCGGTGAGATTTTGTCTTTTTAGATTTGTGTGGGTATTGTTGCAGATTCAACGAGTTATACTGCTGGTTCACAGGGTGGACTTGCGCATCAACGTTCATTTTGGTAGCTGCTAGTTTAGAGGTTTGAGGTCTGATGCTCTCATCATCAGAGTCACATTGGTCTGTGGTCTTGGGCAGAGTGGCTTTGAAGTCATAAGGTTCATTGTGAATAAGTCCCAGACAAGACCTTGACATTCGCCTGTAATGGTCGTCGATTTGTTGGCGATAAAAGTGAAAATACCTGGGATCAAATATTGGTCCTTGTTGGTAACTCGGGGGGCAGTAGTATGGGGGAGTGGTTAAGAATTTCGGAGAAGATTTGATAGAGGGCTGTAGTGATGAAATTGGGGGCGAAGGGTGAAGAAAGGGGGCGTTGAGAGGGTCAATGAGGTCATGGCAAGTGGATGCCATAGTGTCTTTCTCTAAAGCTTCGTCACTGCTTTCTCTAGTGTGAGGTTGTGATACATTCAATGATGAAAAATAAAATGCAAAATGATCAGAGAAAAAAATATTCCAATAATAATAATAATTGAAAACCAAAAATAATAATTAAAATCAATAAAAAATCAAAATCTAATACTAAATAATAAATTATGATAACGGTAAAATTTTGATAAGAATCAAACCAAGACCATAAAATAATAATAAACATCATAAACCCACTGCGATTTGTATTTAGAGCTTTTCTCAGATGGAGGCTTGGTACTGAGTCCTTGTTGGATGATCACACTAAGCTGGTAGCGTTTGTATATTGAATGTCGAAATTGCACAATGCACAAATACACGCTCAAAACGCCAGTGATTTGGCAGCCGACAAAGGAGGATATTGTCATGGCGAAAGATGGCCCATAAGAATAACGAAACTTAGGCTCATCCATCGAGGATTTAGGCTTGGTGCTTGTTGATTCTTCTGTCACTGCACTTATGAAGATTATCACGCCTATCAGGTTTATCAGGCCCACTGCACTTATGAAGATTATCACGCCTATCAGGTTTATCAGGCCTGCGTGGAATGGTGGTTGGTGATAGATTTCTACTAGTTTTTATTTTAATTATATTATCTGTAATAACAATGAGTTTCAGCATGGAGTGTTTGTGCATACGGATGAATGGAATTATTTGATAAAATTCAAATTTCCCAAATTTTTCTTATATTTCATCATTTTAGCTGTGTTTTTGAGAGAAACACAAAAGACTTTAGAAATTCATTCTTATAGGCACCAAATAATATACTCCTAAAACGATTTAGTTCATAGTGGCGTCAATCCAAAAAGTTTTTTAGCAAAATAATGACGAAAATTTAAGTGGCGTAAACCCAAAGATCTTTAATACAATAGAACAAGTATAACTTTAGTGACATCAACCAAACAAGCTGGTAAAACAGAGAGAAGTGTCATAAATTAAGTCTTGCTGCACATCACATGATTGAACCAGCTCTAGCACCACAGAATGTTATTCGAAACAAAAAATTTTTATTGAACAATCCAAAAGCTGGACATCAAAAAAACCGCCTTTTATATTTTGATGTTTTAAGTCAACCTTTTCCGGCATATTGCTCAAGAAAGCTTTTAAAAATATTTCTGACGCCATTTTGTTTTATTCAATCACTTTTTGAGCATAAAAAAATTTTTAAACGCAAAAAACGCGTGCAAAATTTTTTCTGTCAGTTTTACAGCTGGGATTAATGTTTGATGAAAATTATGAATAAACCAATAAAAATAAAATATCGAATAAGCCAAAATAATTTTTTTGCGGATAATTGAATAAATAATTATTCAAAAAAACAGACGAAAAATTTTGAATAATTTTATTTTATTGTATATAACTAGCAAAGATAAAAATAACTACTTTTAACGCTAGTTTTTTTTCAAAATCCCACCCACTCCCAGACCCACCTCCGACAACAAACATGATGCCAGACACAAAAGTGAGGGAATTACGATGGCTGCAGATCCCCATGAAGCAGATGATGTCACCAACGATCAGAATGATTACACTTATCACAGGAAAGATGGCACATTTCCGTAAGGATACTGATGGTTTTGGGTGTTTAAAAGAAGTGATATCGGTTATACAGAACATAGAAAATTCACTAAAATAGGATTTGAATTTTGAAATTGCAAAATAAGTTGAAAAATTCGTATTTTTTTTGATTTAATATTCAACAAAGCTTTAACAAAATATTGATTTTTTTTGATATTTTCATTTTTTTGAATTCAATCTAATTTAATTGTCAATTGAACTTATCCAATAGATATCAAAAACCAACATAAAACAGACTCCGAGGGTCTCAAGTTATCCTTCTCGACGTGTTTGAAGTATGGGATGTAGCTGCAGTTTTGACTTGGATTGTGCATTACTATAAAAGGGAGTAATAGTAGTAGTAGTAGTAGTAGTAGTAGTAGTAGTAGTAGTAGTAGTAGTAGTAGTAGTAGTAGTAGTAGTAGTAGTAGTAGTAGTAGTAGTAGTAGTAGTAGTAGTAGTAGTAGTAGTAGTAGTAGTAGTAGTAGTAGTAGTAGTAGTAGTAGTAGTAGTAGTAGTAGTAGTAGTAGTAGTAGTAGTAGTAGTAGTAGTAGTAGTAGTAGTAGTAGTAGTAGTAGTAGTAGTAGTAGTAGTAGTAGTAGTAGTAGTAGTAGTAGTAGTAGTAGTAGTAGTAGTAGTAGTAGTAGTAGTAGTAGTAGTAGTAGTAGTAGTAGTAGTAGTAGTAGTAGTAGTAGTAGTAGTAGTAGTAGTAGTAGTAGTAGTAGTAGTAGTAGTAGTAGTAGTAGTAGTAGTAGTAGTAGTAGTAGTAGTAGTAGTAGTAGTAGTAGTAGTAGTAGTAGTAGTAGTAGTAGTAGTAGTAGTAGTAGTAGTAGTAGTAGTAGTAGTAGTAGTAGTAGTAGTAGTAGTAGTAGTAGTAGTAGTAGTAGTAGTAGTAGTAGTAGTAGTAGTAGTAGTAGTAGTAGTAGTAGTAGTAGTAGTAGTAGTAGTAGTAGTAGTAGTAGTAGTAGTAGTAGTAGTAGTAGTAGTAGTAGTAGTAGTAGTAGTAGTAGTAGTAGTAGTAGTAGTAGTAGTAGTAGTAGTAGTAGTAGTAGTAGTAGTAGTAGTAGTAGTAGTAGTAGTAGTAGTAGTAGTAGTAGTAGTAGTAGTAGTAGTAGTAGTAGTAGTAGTAGTAGTAGTAGTAGTAGTAGTAGTAGTAGTAGTAGTAGTAGTAGTAGTAGTAGTAGTAGTAGTAGTAGTAGTAGTAGTAGTAGTAGTAGTAGTAGTAGTAGTAGTAGTAGTAGTAGTAGTAGTAGTAGTAGTAGTAGTAGTAGTAGTAGTAGTAGTAGTAGTAGTAGTAGTAGTAGTAGTAGTAGTAGTAGTAGTAGTAGTAGTAGTAGTAGTAGTAGTAGTAGTAGTAGTAGTAGTAGTAGTAGTAGTAGTAGTAGTAGTAGTAGTAGTAGTAGTAGTAGTAGTAGTAGTAGTAGTAGTAGTAGTAGTAGTAGTAGTAGTAGTAGTAGTAGTAGTAGTAGTAGTAGTAGTAGTAGTAGTAGTAGTAGTAGTAGTAGTAGTAGTAGTAGTAGTAGTAGTAGTAGTAGTAGTAGTAGTAGTAGTAGTAGTAGTAGTAGTAGTAGTAGTAGTAGTAGTAGTAGTAGTAGTAGTAGTAGTAGTAGTAGTAGTAGTAGTAGTAGTAGTAGTAGTAGTAGTAGTAGTAGTAGTAGTAGTAGTAGTAGTAGTAGTAGTAGTAGTAGTAGTAGTAGTAGTAGTAGTAGTAGTAGTAGTAGTAGTAGTAGAAAATATTAATAAAAAAACTTGATACAACAAATTCTTTGAAAAACGAAAAAATCAATAAAATATGAAAAACAAATGGAAAATCCCCTATATAGCAAAATACATGACGAATTGTCAAAAGAGACAATGAATAATCAAAAATAAACAAAACAAACTCAATAGAAAAATAACAGAATACAAATGTTAAAAACTACAAAAAAATCGATTTAAAAGATAAAAATAGACTTCAAAAATAGGTTTGAGTACTACTAGAAACATCATTATACGAGCTATAGTGCATGAAAAATAAGAAAAATAAGAATTTAAAAACAAAGAAAAATAAATAAACTGAAAGTTTAAAAAAACTACAACAGAACGAAAAACACAACAATCATAAATATTTAACCAGAAAAAACAAATAACAAAGCTAACAATAGAAAACAGAAAAACTATCGAATAAAACATCATAAATCCAAAAAAACATTTGAAATAAAAAAAAAAATCAAAAACCCTAAAAAAATAAACGAGAAAAAAATCGATAAAATAAAAAAAATAAAAATAAAAAATAATAAAACCGTACTATCAAGGGTACACTTCTTCCACAGTCCGCTGTAGGTCTCGATGAAGTAAGGTGTCGTAGTGTCTTTGTTGTCCAACTCCATCCTATCATAAGCGTACAACCAGTTATCCGTTGCTACAGCCAAGCACAATAATGATAATGATGCGCAGGCAAACATGCTCGTTGCTATCGACTGTTTGGGCGAGGAGGGGGTGAGGGGTGGAGAGGTTAGAAATAGTGATTTGGGGAAAAATGGTAAATGGGGTTGGGGGAAGGATTGGGGTATGGGGGTTAGAAAGTTGGGTGTGAGGGTTTGGAAATAAGAATTCGAGGGTGGGGGATGGTTGTTCGAGAGTTGGAGGTGATGGTTTGAGGGTGAATTTTAAGGGTTAAGAATGGTGGTTTGAGGGTGAGAGTTTGGATGTTGAAGTTGACCAATGATTAATGGAACTGTTTTATGTGATTGACCTCATAATAAACCAATTGGCACAAACGGGTAAAAAATATTATATAAGTTTTTTCACACAGTGAGTATTGGCTAAGAGTTAATACCATAAGGATTTATACAAAAGGAGAAACTTCAGAGGCTGAAATATTGAATCGGGCAATAAAGAATCTCAAAGAAGATTATTTTTATACAAAAAAGTTTGCTTTATCGATGTATATATGGAAATTTTAGAATTTGAAATATTAAAATAAATTATTTTGATTTTTATTAATATTTTTTATTTTTTATTTTTTTAATAATTTTTATTATTTTTTTTTTGCACTTCAGTTGTTTCCTTTAGTGCTGTGAAAATCGTCCTTGTTTCTATTATTTGATTTTTTTTATTATTATTTTATTATTTGATTTTTTTATTATTTATCCATAGACTTTACTTTCAGTATATTTACTATTATCATTATCATCGGTTGTGAGTCGGTCCAAAAGCAGTTGAAAACAATGTGTCTCATCGCTAATATTTTATATTTCAATTGACCAGCTTATTATATGAGTTTCTTTTTATCAGACAGACTCATGAGTCTCTCAGATCTTTGAACTATGGGGTATGGCTGCATCAACCTGTCTTTCCCAACTCTTTTTTGAATCGCTCTTTTTCACACGCTGCTTTTCATTTTTGTTCAAATTTTTTTTTGATGTTTTATTCAATA
>OZ038321.1:2040947-2065009 GCA_964035795.1 Pterobdella sp. o SKG-2022
TTTTTCGTTACAAAATATTGAAAAATAATACATACGATGCTCCTAAAAAAAGTCCTAGAAATGTTAAAATTATAAAAAATATATAAAAAGCGTGACTTCTGAGAATAAAAAAATAATAAACAATGATAATAAAAACAAGAAGAAATAAGCCTGAAGGATCGACACAATTAATAAAAACAAGTTTTGAATCCACCTCTTAAATGTATGAATTCTTCATTTTTTTTTTATATTTTTTATGACTTTTCCATGGTTTTTAATTTTTTTAATGAAATTTTTGTCTAATCAACACTAAACAGAACGTTTCTAATTTTATTTTAAACAAAAAAATAAAAAACCGAATTCAAAAAACCGAAAAGCTTTGTAGGTTTTTTTTGTTTTTTTGACACTAGCCATAATATACACTCCATTTTATCTGTTTAAGAACATAACTATCTTTATTAACCACCCATGTGTACCCTCATCGAACACTACTTTTCACCAGTTTGCTGAAGAATTACCTTTTTCACAAAAATCTTCTTCCCAGATTTTAATCACACTATAAATTACCTAGTTGTCTGACAACTCTAAGCTCTTGGTTTTTTCATAGTCAACTAAAACTAAATCCTACTACAAGTGAGATGATGTTTGTTGGCAGCTCTTCTTTCTCAGCAAAATACAATCTCCCATCAGTGGCAACTTTTTGACGGCAACACACTTCTTTATCTTACAAGCACAAAACCTCAGGTGTCACCCTAAACTCAAATTTGGACTTCACTTAGTTTTTTTCTCAAATAATCGAATTTTTTAACTTCCACGTGCAATCCATGAAACAAGTACTTAAATTCCTTTTGCCACTGCTGATGCCCTTTTCATCTCACTAGCTCTCCCAGGTTAGACTACTGCAATTCTCTCCTTTGTGACCAAACTATCTACTCATATTAAAATACATACAGTGAAGTTGAAATCATCAAACAATTATAGTTTTCAAAAAAATAAATTCATCTGAAAACTGCTTTATTCTGAAGTCACAAAATGTTTTTCGCTTACAAAATGAAGTAAAAAAAATAATCAAAATAGAAAAATACCAAGCTTACAGAATATAAAATAAAAAAACAGAAGTTTTATCATTCAAAACCTCATTGATTTCTCTCAATTAACCGGCCATCAATGGCAGTTTTATAGGAGACAGATCGACCAAGAAAGTCTCAAAATCAATAGGAATTATTCCAAACAAAATCAATCTTCACTTTTAACTCAGAGTTTTTTAACTCCACTTTAATTAGTTCAATTTTGTCGGGTTGGATTTTATTGACTAGAAGCGGTTTGAACTGTATTGTTTGAGATGGTGTCTTGTGAGTCTAAAAATAACTTAGTTAATGATTTTTTCAGCGAATCGAACAAACATATTTTGATTTGATGGTTTCTATATTTAAAAAATTTTGATTAGTATTTTGTGTTTTGGCATTTTTTCAAGTTTAAAATTTTTATTATTAGCTGTACACCTCAATAAGTTCCATTTCTGAAGCTTTAGTTTACATCATTAAAAAAAATTTGAATACAGTGTGTATTTCATGTATCGTATTTTTTGTTGAGAAAAACTTCTAAGAAATATCTATACACAATTTCCTTTTGGAAAGTTGTGTTTAAAGATAACAATTTTGAATTTTTGTTTTAAAAATTGAAATTGAGAGAATGATACTCGAAAATTTTTTCAAATTAAATAAATTTATCAAATTGAGACCGATTCGATATTAATTTTTTGTTTTTTTTTATTATCTCAATTGAATATACGGGAAATTAATGTGAGTTTTTGTTCAATCTAACTGACAAATACTGAAAATATATTAAAACAGAATACCTAAACTTGAAAAATATGTAAAATTTATAAATATATTTAAAAACTATGAAAAATAACTGTTGATGGGAGACTTATTGTAAATTGACCAAAAAATGAGTGTTTTTGAACAAATCATTAAATGTAAAAAAATTTTTATAAATTTATCCAGAAAGTAAATAGGATATCTTAAAAATTTTAATAAATATAAGAGAATAATAAAAAAATACAATAAAATAATTGAAAACATTGAAAACAGCATTCTAAAATTATTATAAAATAATAAATAATTATGATAAAATAATAAATGACCAGTGTTCTAGGATTGTTCCAACAGCCTCGTCCGCCCTCCATACATCTTCTGAGACAAGGGGATACCTGGGAAAAAAAATTATATTTTCATTTCGATATTATATTATTTTATTTTTATTAATATATTATTTTTATTTATATATAATCATAAAATATTTATTAATCATTATTTAATATTTATAAAAAATTTAACATTTATATATATTTTGCAAACTCATATTTAAGTAGCATCTATATAGCCGTCCCACCCTAGTTCTTTCAACTACGCAAGCTTCTCTGCAGCAAAGCTAGTTTGTGAATCTCACGCTTCACAAATGAATCGATAATAATAATAATAATTATTCAAGATGTCATTAAAATACGCATCTTTCTGTATTGAATAAAAATGTTAGTTAGGCTATTGGTTTTTATATGAGTTAAAAACACTCTATGGACCTCTGGCACAAAAACTTGAGTAACGGAAAAACAATGCAAAAATAATTTAAAAACTATCAAAAAATTAATTAGTTTTTGAAAATAAAAGTTTCTCATCAGCACACACAATCAATTATTAAACACATGACTTCTTCAGAAACGAAAAGATAATAATATTAGAACAGTTGAGTGTAAAGGATAAAATTTTTCCTATCAACAAAAAAAACATAAAAAACAGAAAGTAATAACAATAGAAAAACTAAGTATTGAAGATGTGGAAAAGTATAAGAAATAGATAGGTTTCATGCATTGTTTTTGCATTTAAAGCTGTCACATCAGAAGCGTCTTATTTAATATTTAAAGCTTGGGGTAGCCTTTTATGAAGTTTATTAGGAGTTTATAACATACGATTTAATTAGAGGTTGTTGTTGTTGGTGTTGTTGTTGATGTTGTTGTTATTGATTTTGTTGTTGTTTTTGTTGTTGTTATGTTGATGTTGTTGTTTTTGTTTTAGTTAATTTTTTTGTTATTTTTGTTGTTTTTGATAAAGTATTTTTTGTTGTTGTTTTTGTTTTAGTTAATTTTGTTGTTAATTTTGTTGATTTTTTTGTTTTTTTTTTGATGAAGTATTTTTTCTTGTTGTTTGTGTTGTTGTCATTTTTGTTGTGTATTTGATGTTGTGCTGTTTTTGTGTTTTTTACTATTTTGGCGGTTAACTTTATTTATAATAATGAAAAAAATTGTTTTTTTTATAGTACTTTTGTTATCAATAATATTATCTTCTTTATTGGCGTAATTAGTTTGAAATTCTTTTAATTATTTTCGTTATCTTAGTGTGATTTGCATAATTTATAAATCTTAATGAAAATTTCAGTATTTCTAAAAACATTCATAGAAACATAAATAGCTACACAAACATCTGACAGTTATAAAAAAAATTTCAAAAGATACAAAAACTCTTAATAGTATTTGGCAGCATTTAAGTTCTCTTTTCAACTGCTATAGAACAACAACAACAAAATAATAATAATAAAAATAATAAAAATAAAAACAATAATAATAATAATAATAATAATAATAATAATAACAATAATAATAATAATAATAATAATAATAATAATAATAATAATAATAATAATAATAATAATAATAATAATATTGAAAAAGATCATTAATACTGGAAAAAATTGAAATTTTTTGAATTTATTTTTTAAAAAAGATATATAAGGGACATCTGGATTTGAGAATATTAAACCACAATGGATGTTTGGCTAAGAAAATGAATTTGTTTGTATAAAAAAATATATAAAAAATTAATAAAAATAAAACAAAAAAAGTATCATAAAAATAATTCAAAGAGTATATGAGAAAAGTTACAAAAAAAAAACATAAAATAGTTGAAAAAAATAAATTTATAAAAAAACTGGGTACAAATATTGATGAAACTTCATGAATATATTTGAAAAATAATTTGTATATAAAAAATAAACCAAAATCAATTGCATAAAAAACTCGCTTTTATAAAAACGGAAGATCAGTTTTTTGTTTTAAGTCAATGGTTTAAAATAGGGTTTCTCATATTGAGAGTTTTAGCTGCTTTTTCATGAATGACTTAATGAGGAATTCTCAATATTTAATAAAAACAAATAAAATTCATAATTTTTTTTCTTTTTATCGAAAGTAACTTCATGTAATGTAATATAACGCAGTAGTTATGAAGCTATACAATGCGACGTAAATATATCTTTGAAACACAAGAGAATCAAAAGAAAATTGAAATAAGAGTACATAGTTGATTGAGAAAAACTCATGTTCTCTGAAAATTTTTTTCTGTAACTTCTTTAATGTTTTTGCTTGTTTTGTTTTTTAAACAGTTTTTAAAGTTTGAAAAAAAATTCTGTTTTTTATTGGTTTTTTTCAAATTGTTTTTTAAGAACTTATCAATTATTGAATTCATTTTAATTCCAAAAAACTTTTTTTACAAGTCATCATAAAAATTTCCAGTTTGGTAAGTTTAAAGTATTTCGCAGAATATAATTTTTCAAAGTTTTTTCATTTTTTAGAAACATTTTATGTTTTTTTTTAAATTCAATTCTCTTGATTTTATCGTAAAATAAGGAAGATTTTAGGTAAATTATTTTTTCAAAAAAATATATGTAACTAAAATCTTCCTCATTTTAAGATGAAATTTAAGAAATTTTTTTTATATATTTTCAACTGCACTTTCCAAAATTATTCTCAGAACGAATTTCAATAGTTAAACCTATCTGCTCCAAATAATATCTTCTGAGTTAAAAGAAAATAAATTGACTCTAAACTCATTTTTGAAAATAGTTTTTATCGATTAAATTCTCGTTTAAAATCAATTACCTTCCAGAATTTTTTTAAAAGTTCTGGTTTTATAGTGTTTATTTTTCAGGTTTTTTGCCAATTTCAACTAAAAACAGACATAAATTGGAATTATTTTTCAGAATATTTTACTTTGTATTTTTTACATTTGATTTTTTCATTTATTATCGTTGTTTTGCTGTAAAATTTGTTTTTTTCTTTCACTCAACGCTAATTTTTCTGGCTTTTTCTGTTATTTTGAGTTTTGTTCATAAAATTGAAAAATATTATTCAACAAAATTCAAGAATAAAAAAATGAAATAAATTTTCTCTGCTGAAAACATAAAACTTAAAAATTTTAATTCGTAAATGTGTGCATTTTTCCACCTCATTAGTTTGTTTCTATAAAAAAACAAATGAATGAATTCGTGAAATAATTTATATTAAAAAAATTAATTATTTATTTGTTAATATATAAATAAATATTCATAAAAATCAACAAACAAACAAAAAAAACGAATAAATGATGATTCAAAACTATTGGATTCAACTATACTATTGAATCATTCTCTTCAAAACTCCAGCTGCGACTTTTACAATATTAATAGTAAAGCTTTCAACTTGTAAAACCCCAAAAAAAAATTATCAGTTTTTTTGTGTTTTTTTACTCGATTTCTGTTTTTATTCTGGGAAACCTACTATGACCTCAAATGCCTCTCTTTGGTAGCAATAATTGTTTGAAGAGCTGTTTTCGATGAACTTTTGGCTCTGTGACTGGCATGAGGTTTTGTCAGCGCATTCCGAATCTATAACTGATGAATGGTGCCAGTGTTTGTAAAGTCTGAATAACACATTAGTTCGATAAATATTTATTTTATTATGATCGATATGGGAAAATTTCAAGCTGTACATTTTTCAAATCTTAAGTCAGTTTTTTTTTTGTATTTAAAAAAAAATGTCTATAAAAAGACTGAAATGCTTTTGTTGAAGGTATTTCAAAAAATCCTTCAGATTCACTATTATGAGTTTCAACGATGTTAAAAACTATAAATAGTCTTTTTTATTTTAACTAATCTCAAAATATTATCATGAAATGCGTTATATAAATGTATATAACTATATTTGTATCATCAAGCGCCTCTGATATATGTTTAATTCATGTAAAATGCGCTATATAAATGTAAAAAAATAAATATAATAAATAAATTAATAATAAGCGCATAACCAAATAAATTTGAATCAGAATGCCTAATGCAGCCGTAATAAAAGAAAGTTGAACAGCTTTCAACGACCGAAATTAGCTGAGTTTCATTTGAGCATACAGTCAAAGAATATTAAAATATAGCATTATAATTTTTTTTATTTATATTATATTCATATTTATTTTCATTTACTCTTTAATATTCATAATTTTTTTTTTAGCTATCTCTTTAATATTAATATTTTTATCCATTTAACCATGAAAAAACACTTATTCAAGAATAAATTAATTCATTCAAATTGCCCGTTCGGGCAAATTTTTCAACATCTTCAACTGAATATTTAAACTCTCACTTGAAATAGCATTAAAATAAACCTTCTTTATCTAGCGCTCAACTGATACAGTCGTACAACATCACCAGGCTTTATGAATCCAAATATTAAACAAATCTCCACTCAAGGATAACTTCAAAAGTTAAGTACATGACAATGAATTTTGTATATAATAAAGTTACACAAGAAACAATAAATATAACGAGTTAAACGGGTTTTTGTGAATTTGGTTCTACTTCATTTTGTATCGATACCATTAGACTTCAATGAGTGAGGATTTAATTTAAATACTGGGAATAGTTAACCTCAAAAAACATGAATCATAGAAACACGATAAAATTCAATTTTTTAGTCATACGAAGCTTTCCAATATATTCGATATCATCATGAGGTAACTAAGTTTAAATCACTTCAAACTCAGAGATGCTTCAAGCTAATGTAATACAACTTAGCTGAAAGTTGAGATTGACGCAATAAAATAATTCACGGGGCACATAACAGTGAGTGATTATACTATTTGAAATGCATCGGAACTTATCTGAGCGCCCTGTTAAATATCTCTGTAGTACATGTTACCTATTATTATTATTTACATACTATTTTTTATTTTAATATTATGTTTATTTTTTTTTAATATTTTTTTTTATAAATCTAGTATTTTTTATTTTTGTTTTATTAATGTATTATTTTCTAAAATTATTGTTGTTATCATTGATTAACATGCCAAAACTCACTCAGACAGTGGACATTGTAAAGTTTGGACTGCTTATGAATTGTCACGAGTTTTCAATCTCCGTTGGGTTGAGGATTAAGATGAGAGTAATCTAAAAAAAAATTTTCAAGTTTACAAAAATTTCTAGCGACTTCCAGGTCAAATTTTAACGAAAATCCAAAAATCTACATAGCGCAATGTCATTTCAACTTTGTATGTACAAATCCGTAGAAGAGATTTGAAAAGTTCCAAAATTTTCAATCCGCCATGTGTGTTGTATGGGGGATGAAGCAAGGGAACCATTTGAAAAAACGAGACATCATCCGCTGAGTTAAATCAATGCGTTTTAGAGACGAAGAAACTTTCAAAATTCACTCTAAAACTCAAAAAAAAACCTAAATTAAGTAAAATTTCAAAATTGAACTTGTTTAAAAGTACACAAGTCATAGAAAGTATGTTTCAATGCTGGATTAAAGATCAGAATCGAAGCCTTGTACGCGTTTCATGGTTTTGTACACACGTTTGACAAAGCTTTTGTACGCTGTGGTGTGTATGTGTAGAAGAATTTCTCCATCTTCTTTGTATGAATGTTGTGGCTTCGTGGTTTGAGTTGTGGAATGCTATATTTAATCAGCCATTTGCATTTTTCGTTGAATTTATCTGATTATTAAGTTTTTTTCTCTGAACTCTTCTGAGTGGTATTGCTTTAATGAAATTAGGGTTAGCAATGTTGAAAGTTCACGAGAACACTTTTAAATTTTTTTCTATTTTTGACTAAAATTTTTTAATAACAATTTTGAAAATTTTTTCGTCTTTTTTGAAACTCTAAACTAGTTTTTTCATGCAAATAATATGGACATTAGCACAACCCACATTTCATTGTCATAGTGATGTTTCGGTGCCCGAATAGTCGTTTTTGGCTGTTTTTAATAGGATTTATATTTTTAATTAACCAAATTGATAAGATAAACGCAAAAATATATTTAGGACCAAAATATTTAGTTAAAAATATTTCAAAAACTTTCAAACTAAAAAACTTGAGTAAGCTGAAATTTTAAAAAAATCTTTAGATTACATAAAAATTTTTTAATTTGAATAATGAACGATTCAAAAAATGCTACATACCCAAAAATAATTTTGATAACTCCATATATGCATACTTGCTTACCAGTTATGTGGGGAAGTTCAAACTACGCCAGCAAAGACAAAAAAGTATCGGCTATTGCAGTCAGCTGTATTCCACGTCTTTCCTTCCCGAACTACACTCTAGAAGAGGTACAAATATTCAGCTGGATGAGCAACAACGGAGTCAGTTTGAGCAGCAATGAAAATATGTTGGTGAACGAAAAATCTGGAATATTACTACTACACGAGCCTCCGTCTGCCGCCATTTTGAAATGTATTGTCGAGTTGAAAAATGGCGACATGGACAACTTCAAACATATCATAATGGGTTGCACTTTTTCCATCAATTATATATGTGGCTTAGAAGCTTTTGCAGTTTACGCCACTATATCCATATTCTTAGTTATATTATTTTTTATTGTATTGTATTGTGTTGTATTGTATTGTATTGCATTTCATTTTATTTTATTGTATTGTATTGAAATTTATTTTATTGTATTGTATTTTATTTTATTGTATTGTACTGTATTGTATGATGACTGTATTTAATGAATAATGAGAGTCCAATTGTTTCAATGAAAACATATTCTATGGTCCATAATTTCAATCATTTTCAAAGCAAATCTAGTTTAAAAATACTTCATATATATCCTTAACAACACTGAAAACAACTAGAACGATAATAAAAACTGACACCAAAAACAAAACACACCCCAGAATTCAAACCAGCAAAACTCGACCCCAAAATTTCTATCACAGTAAGATTCCACCAAGAATGCACCATGGGGCACCTAGACCCTATTATCGACTCAGTTAAGCGCCCCATCTACCAGCTGATAAGCAGAATCGGTATTTTTGTAGTTTGTTTCAAATTTTTCCTTATTTTCGTTATTTTTTAATTTTTTGATATCATTTTTTTTTTTTCTGTTTGTTTATTTGTATCTTTATCATCATAACCATCACCCTCATCATCACCATCCTCATCATCATCATCATCATTTTCGTTCTCATCACCACCACCATCATCATCACCACCATCATCATCATCCTCATCATCATCATCATTTTCGTTCTCATCACCACCACCATCATCATCACCACCATCATCATCATCCTCATCATCATCATCACCATCATCCATACTTCTCTAATTTTTACATTGTCACGCACTGCATAGTGTCAAATTTGACAGTTTAACGCCGCTCAAGAAAAGCTTTGTAATACAAATAAATTCTCAAAAATTGATTTTTAAGACATAATCAATATTTGAATTTTTTTGTTCTTATTAAAAATGGAAAAGTCTTCAGACATGCTTGTTCTTTTAATGAAGGACACTTTCATACAAGTTGAACTTCATCATGGCATATTACTAAGTCTGTGAATAAAATTCATTAATCATATATTAATTCATAAGCACTTTTATTTTATGAATATTTATTAAGAATTTATGCATAATCATCATTTATTTATGCATAATTATCATTTATTTATGCATAATTATCATTAATTTATGCATAGTTATTATTAATTTATTTATAATTGATATGAATTTTTTCATAATTATGAATTCATGCATAATTGGTCTTAATTTATGTTTAATTAATCTTAATTTATGCATAAATTAATATTAATCAATAAATATCATCAACCAATAGTTTCTCTTGTAATCTGTTATAACCCACAAGCCAATGAAAGTGCACAAACACATGGCGAACTTATATACGGTGTTGGGAGAAGTTTTGAGGCCAGCTTTCGCACCGAACAAATCGTATTAGAATACCAGCAACAGAATGAAGTTTATTATTATTATTATTATTTTATTTTTGTTGTTTTTTTATTGGTTGTAATTTTATTTCTTCAAATAAAATATTAAACTCCAATAATTTTTTGTTTTATAATATTATTATTAAAATTTTTATTGTGCACAATTCACAAACAAATTTGCTTCAGAGACGCTCAATATTGTTTCCATTTATTTTATATTTTTCTTTTATATTATTTATATTTATATTGTTTTATTTATTTTATGTTATCTATTTTCATTTTCTTTGTTTGATATTATTTATATTCATTTATTTATATCTATTTTATACTTATAACCATCGACAGGGAGGAATGGATTATAATAATAATTATAATAATAGAAAATTTCTATATTTTACTAATAATTCAGATTTTTTTTTTAGTGAATCATTTTTAATTATTTTTATCATTAAAAAAATATTTTTATTATTGTTTTTTAGTTTTGTTGCTCACTTCATATCATTTTGTAAATTAAATAACTACAATGTTTAAACTTCAATGCATTTCAAACAATTTCAAAACTGCATTCGAACTTTCTCAAAAGAACAACGAAGAGAAGACATTATGCTCTGTGACTCTCATCTACCACCCTTTCTCCCAAGCGATGATGGAAAACTTAAGGGAAAAAATAGATGAAAATATTGCTTGTTTGAATATGAAGTGTAGAGCTCAACTATTGGAAGATTTGCTTCTTTTGCCTGAGTTCAGAGAAAAATTGGTGACTACAATTAAGATATTGCTTATAATTGAATTTGCAACACTCAGAGAGATCGGTTTAAAACTAATTATATGTTTTAAACTAAGATAAAAACATTTTCTGAAGTAAAATTGTTTCAAAACAACACTCGAAGCATTAAAATTTTATACCAAAATCAGTTCAGAAAGGAAGTCATCGAAGAACTTCAAGGAATAGTTTCCATGAAGCATAAGGCAGCAGACGTGAGAATTTCAGACGTGGCGTTAAGGTCAGCTTGTCCGCCTGGGTTCTATCTTGTACTGCAGTTGTTGTGTGGTTAGTTTTAGTAGTAGTAGTAGTAGTAGTAGTAGTGGTAGTAGTAGTAGTAGTAGTAGTAGTAGTAGTAGTAGTAGTAGTAGTAGTAGTAGTAGGAGTAGTACTAGTAGTAGTGGTAGTAGTAGTAGTAGTAGTTGCAAGAAGGATAGGTTTCACAGGGCGCTACTCCATGTAAATAAATAATACTAACCCCGCATCATCCTCACACAGTCCCTTGTCCACCAGGCACCTACCAAACCAACACCACCTCACATGATAACCCTGTTGTTCATAGATGCTCTACCTGTACAGGTGAGGGGAGGGGGAAAAAAGAGAGGAGGATGGTGTGTTAGGGGGAGGAACGAGGATGCACGGTAGGGGAATGGGAAGGTAGGGTGAAAGGAGGATAAGATTTTCTGTGTTTTTTATCTGATTTTCTTTATGTAAGGTTTTGTTTAAATAGATTCATCTGATTCAATATGCTTGAGTGAGTGAAACTCAAGTTTCAGTAACTATCGACCTGTCAGCTTTGTTTTGCTGACGTGATGATGAAGATGATGATGGTGATGTTGATGAGGATAATGATTTTTTCACAAAAGCTTTATATTTTAGTATTAGTTATAATGAAATTTTTCAAAAACTCCTTAAATGCGATAAACATTTTTCCATTAGTTGTAAACTGTCAATTAAATACGAAAACCCCTGGAAACTAAATATTTTTAGTTATTATTGTTTTTATAATTATTATTATTTTATGATTATTGTTGTTTGTATTTCCATGATTGCTGTTATTTTTTTCTGATTGTTATTATTACCTTCATGATTGCTGTTATTTTTTTTTGATTGTTATTATTACCTTCATGATTGTTTTATTTTGCTTCATGGTTATTGTGGCTTTTATTTTTATCTTTTTTATCATTTCATTTTTATTCTTATTTTTTTGTTAATATTTTGATTTTGTTATTGATATCTCTACTGTTTCTACCGTTTTTTACATATCATTATTATAGAGTATAATATGAAACAAAAATCGAAATTTCAATTTATATTATAAAATTCGAAACTTTTCTTGGTCAAAACTACAATATATAGTATAGTTCAAATAATATTAGTTTTCATCATTGTTTTTCACTTATCATGACTTTTATTAGTAAAAAGCAAGGTGAAATATTATGCAAAAACACGACTTGACCAACTTGACGATGTGAAAGATTTTGCTGTTGTGAGCCTGACTTACAAAACTCTTAATATTTTCAACACATAGTTCACGTTTACTTCTCACACAGTTCTGTCAGGCTATTCTACTTTCTTGATTTCATTCCAATTAGAATCAATCACATATATAAACTTAAGTTTGCATACTTCATGATGTGAGTTCGACTTATGAAAAGCTTTGTATTATTAATTGAAAAAGTATTTGGTTTGAATTGTTACTTGAAAATGTTAATCAATTTATTATTGATTTTATTATTCTCAATCGCTATATTAATATAAGTTTTCTATTGCCAGCATTATCATCAGCATATTTATTAAAACTTCGTAACACGACCCTTCAAGGCCACACCTACCAAAGCTCTTTTGGCCAATTACAATGCACCACCTGTCCAGCCACTCTCAAAGTCGATGCCAACAAGAGGAGTTGCTATGGTGATGTTTGTGTGTTATTTGAGACATGATTGAGGAAAAGTGATTTGATGATGATGATGATGATGATGATGATGATGATGATGATGATGATGGTGGTGAGGTTAGTGCTGGTGATGATAATGATGGTTATGATGATGATGATGATCTTAGTGGTAATAAAAGAAACAATAATATTTATAATAAATTATTAATTTTTCAGAACACTTGACCTTCTCAAGTAATTAAGACTTGATCGATAGGGGGGGTTAAAATGGATGTTGCAGATTGGAGTTCATTACATTGAAGAGAGATTTGGTGATCTGATAGTTTAATTTTTCAAGATATATAAAAAAATTTCATTAAATACGCATATATCAACAGCAGATTAAACGAGTTCAAAAATTATCCAAGTGATTTTAATATAAGATATCGATTATGATTTAAGAATTGTAAGAAAAAAATTAGTATTATGGGAAACAAACTATTTCGGTTAAGTCTAAGAAAAATAAGTATAATGAGTATGGATACAATGGAAAGAATTTGGACAGATTTTTAGAGACATCGTATGTTTTTATACAAAAAAATATAATTCAAACATGAATGTTATGAATACATGTATATATGTATGCTTCGGGAATAATTCAAGGCAAAGCCCTAGCAGATGATGAGCTGAAAGACATGGTTGGAGAAGCAGAAGAGACATCATACAACCTTGGAGAACTGCCTACCACTGATGAAAGTTAGAGGCATAAATAGATAGATAGATAAACTAAGCATGATAGCATCACTCAGGTAGACTGGCAGACTTCCTGGCCAAAAGGTTCTCTTCCTTCCTCATTGTTGTCGTTTGCAATGTGTCTTTTGTTGCCATCCTATTTTTTGGGTACCTTTATTAGCATTTATATCCCTATTATTTATATTATCAGCATTCTTCTAATGTAAAGTAATGCGGTATTTATAAAGCACTTTTCCTTATAGATCAAAGCGCTTGCTACAAATTTAAGGTAGCGAAAACACACTGTGGAACAAGTGCTAATTGTCGGCCCACGCGGGATTGAACCCGGTAACTTTAGATAATTAGTCTAATGCTCAAACATTGAGCTATAGGGGCCGACGATTTCTAATTGTTATTATTTCTATTATTTTCATTTTTAGCATTCTCATTATTTTTTTTTTCATTGTTATCTTTATTATTATTATTATTATTATTATTATTATTATTATTATTATTATTATTATTATTATTATCACTAATTTATTGAAAATAATATTCATAGTTAACATTGTTATTAAAAGCATTATTATTACGTTTATCATCCGTCATAAACGAAAACAATCAAATTCATTGGTTCGTTCATTTAAATATTTAATACATACTCACAGAACTTTGGGTTATTTTTACTCTAAAAAGAAGCGTGAAAAATCAAAAAAAGGGAAACAGATTTCCATCGATGAATTCAAAGTAACATCAATTGTTTTTCATTATCCTGAATTTTTCAAGCTTCATTTTTTTCTGATGCTTTTACAAGCCTTTGAGGGCTTTATTTCCTAAAAACAAATGGAAACCTAAGGTTTGAAAGATATCAATGATTTTTATTTATTTTTTTTTGGTACATTTGTTGATTACTTTTAAACTAAATAATTTTAATGAATTTTCTAATCAAAAATTTTTGAACAAAAATTATGTCTTGATAATTATCGTGATTAATATTTTTTTTTTATGTGTTTAGTTGGCCAGGTACGAATGTAAGAATGCTAGTGTTTTGTCTACCTTTATTGATTTTTTCTATTGTTTTTTCAGTTTATTTTATAATTTTCAAAATATTTACAATTATTTTTTTGTGTTTTAGTTATTATCTTATGAGTATTATTTCTAAATTTTCTCATGATTTTATATTCATTATTATGTAATGTTCTACATTTTCATCATGAATCTAATAAATTATCAATATTATTCTATTGTTTTCCAAAAAAAAAAAAATTTTTAATGTTAGAATTAATAATATAAATTTCAACTTCCATGACATGCGCAATAATTTCAAAATCGAGTTCACTTTTCAATCCAATTCCTCAAAAAGAAATTTTATTTTCGCAATGTATTACATTTGGTCGATTCATCATTCAAATGAATGCTTTTTTTTATATATTATTTTTTCAATGTATTTATATAGCGTAATATTTCTTAATGTAAAATTTATTTTATTCTTCTCAATGCATTGACTATGTTTGTTTTTTTTAAATTTGGTTTGATTGATTCATTCAGCGAATGAGTAGAGCTTTGAAAAAGAAATTCGACAAAGAAGACGAAAAGATATCTCTTGCAACAGATGGTGGAATTGAGGGAAAAAAAAGCAATAAAAAAAACGATGCAAATAATAAAAAAAATTTAAATAATAAAAAAAATAAAAATAAGGTAAATAATAAAAATAATGGTTATAATAAAATCAATACCAACAATACTAATTGCAATAAAGATAAAAATAATTTGAATAACCGAAAAAATAAATTTGTTAATGACAAAAATAAAAAAAATGAAATTATTCAAAACAATAATAAGAAAAACAATAACAATAATACTAATTTAAACTCTAATATTAATAATAATAATGATAATAATATTAAAAGCCAAAGAAATATCATTGACAATGAAAACTCAGCAGAAAATGATGAATTAAAGATCGCTTTCAGGTGATATTAAATTTTTTGGAATTTTAAAATTATTAAAACATAATTATTTATAATTTTTATTAAATTATAAAAATTTTTCATATTTCCATAAAAAATAAATTAATATTAAATTAAATAGTTCATTTTTATTGAACAATAATGCCAATTATTGGGTCAGGAATTCATACATATATATAGAGCATATATATATATATATATTTTAACCCAAAAAAATCCTTCTTAATTAATGACACATCACCTTTCTGAATATATCATCTACATTTGAATTTATTTTTCAGATATCCTAAATCCCCTGCAAAACCTCATGAGATTATGGGAAAACTGAACCGCTTCTTGCTTGGAAGGAGTGAAGGTCAACCAAAAGTGAGTTATATGTTTAAAACTGAATATTTTTCAATAATTTATTGTTTTTTTATCAACTATTATTATATTTTTTCTATTTTTTTATTTATTACATTTTTTTATGTAATTAAATATCCAATACTGATGAGTGTGGTTATAGTGACGTCATTCTTTGAAGTTTTCAGACCTCATATTATTGGGTGAAGATAAATAGAAAAAAAACAAATATATATTTTCTTTTTAATTCATTTCAGTTATTGTTTCAATATATTTGTTACTGATTTCAAATATTTAAATAATATGTTTAAATAAATTACATTTGAAACCATTTTTTTCATTGAACCGCTTCTTTTAACTATAATCAATCAAATCCATCACTCCCGTTTCCCTCATTTTGGCGTCGGTGAATGTTTTAAAAATATTTCCATCAATAATACTTTTCATGAGTCACTTAGTGAGTAAAAAGGTGCTAAACAGACCATCAGGGTATTTTATCAAAAGTTCCATCCCTGCATTAGTTTAATACCACAGAATATTAGCTAATAAAAATTAAGAAATTTTTGGAGCATTTTTGATATCCTCAAGTTGAGACATAGCATTGTAAAACGGTATTTGTAGTTTTGATGGTTGTTCAAACACTATATAAACATGATAAAGTTTACAGAATTATCGAATATAAAGACATTTGATTCTATGATTTTAAAGAAGCTTTACGAGACTTGTAGGTAGGAAAGCGCTTCTGAACAAGGCGTAAGAGGCGTTTTACAAATTATATACTTAAATCTAGTACAATAACACGCAAGGTTTGAAATTCCTATTAAAAAACTTTTTCAAAATAAACATCCGTCACCAAAATATCTTTCAACAAAAAAAATTATTAAATATGCTAGGTCTTGAAGATGCCTATGACAGGGTGAAATGGGGAAAGAGGGTTAGGACGTGGAATGAAGTCAGTCACCCCTTGGAAAAGGGAAAGGCTATAATAATATAATTCTTATACTAATCCTTGCGTTTGGTTTTTATAGGGGTGGCAAAGAAACAGAAGAAAGCGCTACATACGCAGTGGAAAAACAATTGAAGAATCTGAAGAAGAAATTAACCTGATTTGAAATCAATTGCCTATTTAATTATTAATTAATAGAAACTAATTAGTTAGTCATTTAATTAATGTATAAGCAATTTAATCATTTGGTTTTTGTATCACATGCATAAAAACAATTGATTACTTGTATAATTATCATTGAAAAACTAACTTATCAAAAATTATATCTTTTAAATAATTAATTTATTACTTAAAATAGTTATTATCTAAATAATTTAACTACAAATTATATTAATAAAGTGGGAAACAAACAATAATACACTGAAGTTGATGAATGAATTGTATTGAAGCTTGAAGTTTTTTTGACGAGAGGTTAAAAATAATGAGATGGAACCATTCATGGATTGTGTAACCAAACGTCAGAATATCGAAGTTATAGTCTGCTTTTTCTTGTCACTTCTACAACTTGAGTACAAGCTCTGAAGTTTGGATCGAATATTTAATTGAGAAAAATGTTTTATGGAAACTTTCGCAACTTTGAGATTTGGAAGACTTTCAGTTGAATCTAGTTTTATTGTAACTACTGCATTTTTTTAAAATTACAAATCAATTTTATTGAAGTTTGACAATCAAGTCACTCGAAATTAGTTCTATTTTTTATGAATAGTTAACTAATTCTTAAATATAGTCTTTGAATTACTAGATAACCATAGTTACGATTTAATTTTAAAAAAGGTAATTTAAAAAAAAGTAAACTTATCGAAAATTATAGCTTTTGTTTCTCAATAGATGTATTAAAAATTCCTCTTTTTTGATGTTTTTCGTTACAAAATTAGTTCATATTTCCGAATACGAGATAGAGATATATTAAAAATTAAATATTTTGCGGAAAAATCAAAAAGCCGCAAATTTTAAGTCTTGGTGGGTAACTTCCTTTTCCAACCCGTAGCTTACGAGACTACCGGTTGCTGTGGTCCCTCAACCGCTACTTTCGTCGAAGAGTTTGGCAGGAAATTTTTCGAGGCGGCGGAAGACCCTCTGGAGGCAGTTTGATTTCATCAGAAGATCTTCTTGGCTATTGTCCGCGGCAATGCTGCCAGCATCCTTTCCTGTCTCTGCCCTTCCTTTTCTCTCTCTTTATCCTTTTTGCTTCAACGTTAGTTTTGCATTTTCATAGTTTCTTTTTGCTAGCTTTGTAAACATTTTTTATTGTTCGACCAATCAATTAGATGCACTTTTTAAATAGCTTGAAGTATAACGTTTGAAGCATCCTAGCCTCAAGATTTCACCACTATTTACTAAAAATATATGTATTTGAAAGCTTATACAATTCAACAAAATAATGAAAATTATATTATTTAACATATAAAAAAATTATTTAAGAATATTAATTTTTATTTAAAACTCGACTGTCGTGTAACGAATTTGTTAGAATGCCAACTGCTATTCACGACTTCTTGAAGTTCAATTGCAAAATCGTGAAATAATGAGTCATTTTTATGGTTCAATAGTTTGAAGTTATAAAATTTTCTTATCAAAACTAATTTTAAATGATTTTTTTTACTTTTATTGAAATTAAAATTATTCAATTTTTTAGTTTCGTAGAGATTTACTTTTCCTCTTTTCCAAGAATATCATTAACCATATGACCGTTTAAAATAATTTTACAGTTATAATATTTCTTATATACACTTTTATTTAAATCGGAAAAGTATTATCGTAAATATTTCAAATTATTTTTAAAAAATATTCGGAAATATGGGCTTAATCTGAAGTGCTATTGAGTAACAATAGTTGGTGATTAATTGTTTTGTGTTTAATCATAAAAATTTCTGCTAACCGCTATTCATCATTTTAATGGTTTTTCAGCATGTAGCATATATATAATTAGAATATCGCCAGTATTGTCCGAATTCAAACTTTTCGTTAAAAAAGTTTCTCAAAATGTTTTTCAGAAAAAGAAATTTTGAGAATTTTAAATTTCTGATGGAGAACAAGACTCCGACATTGGTTCTTTCATCTGACAGCACGAGGACTTCGGCTTGCAGTCTTTACAACGTCATAGAAGCCGACTACCTGCAGCCATTCAGTGATGATTCTTCTCTTGCTCCCAGTAACTTGCCTTTCTGCTTATTCACCCATTGTTTTTTCAATTCTATACTATTTTTTACTAATTTATCTTATCTTTCAGTTAATTATTTTATATTGAATCTTATCTTTATTCAATTTTCATCAACATTCAGCTAGTTAATTTATATCACTATTTTTAAAATATCAATTTTATCAACTGTATGTATAAAACAAATCTAAATGTACTGAAAATAATACTGAATGTATAAAGTTATAGTAAAAATTTTTAATGTAATTAAAATGAATTTCATTATACATCCTTTTCAGAGACATCTCGTGTATTTTATATACAATCATTATCAAATGAAATTCCTCAAATTGGTGTTTTTGAGATAATTTAAGCCTCATAAAGCTTTTTCCAATAATGGCAAGTTTTTCATATAAAATACACTTGATATTTTACTAACATTATTTGCAAAGGTTTGAAATTTTTGTGTTTTTTAGGTACAATCTTTAGCATAAAATAACAAAAAAACTAAATAATACATGAGATGTCTCTGAAAAGTTGAATACTTTCATCAATAGCTCACAATGATTCATGCCTCGATTAACTTGTAAACCAGTCTTAATTTCCATGGTCCATTCATTTTTACAACAGTCAGCAATTATAATTATTGTTTTTTTTTTCATTTTGTTTGGGGTCTCACTTGCTTATACTGCTGTACATGTCTCAGTAACTGGGATTAACAGCAGTTGACCTAGATTATTGATGCTGCTTTTAGCAAATATATGAAATAAGCCATTTATTTGCGACAGTTAACATTCTTATCAACACTTCCAGGTTTCTCCGAAACAGACCAAATATCCTCCCTAAAGAATGAAGACCAGCTTGACACCCAAAGTATAGAAATCTTAATTAAAAAACTCTCAGCCATCTTCTCAAAAAGCCACATGATCTGCAAAAAATGCTGCTACCTTCTTGTGCCCCCGGATGTAGTGGGACGGATAGCTGTTGATGTGGTGAGGATGAGTCAGTTGGAGCCTCGAGGAGTCGAGGGAGGTCGACTGAGAGTGAGACTTTCAGCTGAGGGCTGTGAGACGGAGTTGTGTACAATTAGGTTTGTACATGATTTTATGTTTTATAAGTTTATGAAGTAATCCATTAACTCTGTGTAGTTCTTGTTTCAGCATAAATATAATATAGCTTATAGAATAATTTATCAACTCTTTTTCATAGTTTTTTCTTAATCTTTTTTTTATAAGTTCAAATATCATCATAGTCCAAACTAAGCTTCACCATAAGCAATTCACCACAACCTTACCTCACAACCCTCTCCCACCACACCAAACAGCAAAGACGACACAAAAGACACAGAGAAAGACGACGATTTCATCCACGAGATCATTCTTACACTCACCGAAGACACCAACAGCTGGCTGAGTTTTCGGCAGCTGGCCCAGATGCTTCCGGCCATAGTGTGCTGTCGAGTAAGTGCCCCACGCAAACCATCGTTCGTTTGTGTAGGACAAGGTTATATGCTAGAGAAGGTCAAATTTTATTCTCCCTATAACAAAGTTTCTGTCTCTAATGTTGTATGATGCTTCTTGACTCAATAGTCTTTTGTATTTATTATGTCTCTTTTATGTATCATATCTTTTGTACGTGTTATATTTTTTGTATGTGTGAATGGTTTTTACATTGTGAGTTTTTTCCTTTTTAAAAATGGAAAGTAGATAGGTTCTTTTACTTTCAGTTTTCAATATTTCTCCAATGAATAAATTCATTTTTATTTTTTTATAAATAAAATTATAATTTTCATATTATATAATCTCTTTCTTTTCAACTACAATATCTCCATTATTTTTCTACATTTTTTTAATTTCCCATTGCACTTCATCCTTCCCACATTCACCCATTAATTTGATTGCTTTGTTATATTACACCGTTTTGGTTACATTCATCACAATTGCAAATGCCTGCGCCAACAACATCCAACGCCCGTTTGTATGGGTTGGATGATACTTGGGTATAAGGACTGTCATGATGAATTTCTAAATTTTCACATTTTAAAATTGTGGTTTTTTGATACATTTGTTTAAAATCGATATTATATTTTTTTTTATATATGTTTAACCTTATCATAAAACGTTTTATATTTATATTCTTGTATTTTTATTAATTATATATATTAAATAAAAATTGGTTAAATTTATCTGTTAAGGATTTTTTTCTTTTTAATCTCTTTCACTTTTCATCAATTTTATGTTCTTCGTATGAGGTTTTATATAAGTTTGTTAAGATAGCATAAAGCTATAAGTTTTTCTTATAACTGATCGCAAAATGATGGTGATGAGAAGGAGGATGATGCTGATGTTGAGGATGATAATGATCTCATAATGATGGTGATGAAGAGGAGGATGATGATGTTGAGGATGATAATGATCTCATAATGATGGTGATGAAGAGGAGGAGGATGATGATGTTGAGGATGATAATGATCTCATGAAAAATTTTTTCCATTTCAATTATTTCGTTAATTGATATTAATTTCATGCTTTTTGTTTAGTATAATACATACTTATTTTGTTGTTAAGAAAACTGTTTTGAACAAAAAGCATAATTTTTATTGTTAAAAAAAAATAATTTTAAAAACAAATTCATTTCTGTTATCCAGTCCAATTCATCAAAAACCCTGTTACAGAATTTTATACAAAATTAACTTTTAAGATCAAATCTTTTTTTTTCTCTTGTTTATACATCTTAGTATCATCATCAGGAGTAAGCCGTGTTATATTTTTATTCGTTATTAAATGTTAATTCATTTATAAGATTAATTATTTATATTTTGTTTATGATTTTATTTTTTTTTGTTTTTTTTAGGTTAATTTATTTATTATTGCTTTTTTTTAGTTTTCCTTTTGTATATTTTTCAATATTGATAGTTTTTAAAGTTTTGTATCATCAAATTTTGATTTTTTTTTATATTTAATTTTTCATTATAATTTTTTTTGGTAATTTGTATAATTAATTATTTATCATAATTGTTTTAATAATTAACTTAACTATAATTTTCTAATTATCTATCATAATTACTTGATAATTTCGTCAGTTCCTTCTCTTTTTCATGAACATTTCAAACATGTTCAAACGTTTTTACTAACTCCATGTATAGTCATTTATGTTATATGAACGTTACAACACTGTTATCAGTTTTCTGCTTACAATTGTTCCATTGTTTTTAGGTAATAATCCTGATCATTATGCGAGTCTTATCAAGCTGATCTGTGAAAACTTCTTTTTTTATCATTCCCTTTTTTGTTTATATATGATATTAAGTATTTTATGTACCGTCAAGCTAACTCGACATCTTTTGTGCAGTCATTCTGTATCTCCGGGTGAGACCTTTTCCATATTTAGTTCATATTTCAGTTTTGCATACATAAGAATCAAAACAATTAATTTTGTTTTTTTTTATTTTTATTCGTATTTTTTAAAATAATTTTTTCAAGTTACATTTGTTTTGAATCAAAATATCTAAAGATATACACAGCTTCAAAATATAAACATTATTGATAACTATAATTGTCGGCCCCTATAGCTCAATGGTTGAGCCCTAGACTAATTATCTAAAGTTACTGGGATCGATCCCGCGTGAGCCGACAATTAGCACCTGTACACCAGTGTTTTCGCTACATTAAATTTGTAGCAAGCGCTTTGATCTATAAGGAAAAACGCTTTATAAATACCGCATTACATTATAATAGAAATGAAACTTTACGCTATATAAATAGAAAATTGTCGTAATATCGCTCTATTCCAGTCCAAATCCTTTTTACCGACATCTTTCATTGTACTTTTAGCTGAATATTTGCAAGTTTTTTCATCTTTGTGTCCATTTTATTTTCGATTCAAGATATAATGCGCGCTATTTAAATGATTTCGGATTTTCCTCTTAAAGCTAAATAATTTAAGCGTTTTGTTGCCCAATAAAAATGAGAATGGATTTTTTTTAGTTATTTTTTAAAATTTCATACATGTGTTTTTGAAGAATTTATCATACAAGATAATTAAATCAAAAACATATATAAACTAGAAAGCACCAATCTTTCCGATATGCCACGGATATCATCATTAAATGATGGATTTGAAAACTTAAGTATAATAAAAGCTGGAAATCATTCAAAAGGAACCCTCAGTAACTTTCATGAAAATCAAATGAATTCAATCTACATTTTTCGATAATCATTAGCGTCGATATTATGAGAAAATTTTTAGTACTTTTTTTAACAAAAAAAGTTAGAATTTTTGGTAAGTATAGCCTTAGCATAATAGCCCGCATAGCTCAGTTGGTAGAGCATTAGACTAGTTATCCTAAGTAACCGGGCTCGATCCCGCGTGGTCCGACAATTATATACACAAAGAGTAGCGCCCTGTGGAACATTTGTTGAGCTAATGAAACCCCAATATGGAGCGACTGAAAGTCGATCAAAAAAAAATAATAATGCGTTAGCATCGGCGTCATGAAACGCTAGATAATGACAAAGTTAGGTATGCTTATGATTGGTGCAACAAGGGAAGTTTGCAAATGAATTACAGAATTATTTTCACAAAAAAATAAAAAATAAACCTTTTAAAGGAATAATTGCTTTAAAGAACTCTAGTGAAAGACAATAAGAAAAAATATTTTAAAAACCTTTTGTGAGCTTATCTTCAAAATCAACTACGAAGACTCATGAAGAATTTTATTCTCTTTTTAAAAAATTTCTTAAATTCACCTCTATATAATGATTTTCCGGAGCCACACTGAAATGAATACTAACAGTTTTTATAGAAATACAAAGCTTTTCGTCATCAATGTAAACTTTAAAGTATGAAAAACCGTCTTTTAATGTAACCAAGACTTCCAATGAAACAATGGATATTTAGTATTTTTAGTTAATATTAGGGAAATAACTTTATACAGTATGACCAAAATATCTTACAATTGTGGTTAATTTATGCAACAAATATATTCAGCAAGTTATTTGAAACCAAATCTCTGCTGTTGTATGAAAATATTATTATCAGAAATAATCATTAGATTTCAAAGTGTAGTAGTAGTAGTAGTAGTATTAGTTTTAATAATTGTGAAAGCACTAAAGGTTAATTTGGTAAAAAATTGGGTCATGGCCTACTTTTATATTTGTTCACATACATTCCAACTGTATGGGAACACATATACAAAAAACACCCAAATGTTCATATGAATTTACAATAAAACAT
>OZ038321.1:2065209-2109016 GCA_964035795.1 Pterobdella sp. o SKG-2022
TAATGTTATTATTCTTATTATTATTATTATTTATATCCTTATTATTATTTTTATTATCATTATTATTATTGTTATTATAATAATAATCATTATTATTTTCATTATCATCATTATTATTGTTATTATAATAATAATTATTATTATTTTCATTATTATTTTTATTATTATTACTATTATTATTTAATTATTATTATTTTTTTTATTTTTATTATTACTAGTATTCTTTCATAATATCATATTTTTGTTATTTTTATTATTATTATTATTATGATAAATTATTGTAATCAAAGCATTGAGTTTTTTTCAAATTGAAAAAAAAAACAAGTAATAATAATAAAAATAAACATTATAAATTAATAACGCTATTAATCACAAATTAATAATAACAATAATAATCAAAACAATAATAACAATAATAATCAAAACAATAATAACAATAATAATTACAACAATAATAATCACAACAATAATAACAAAAATAATCTAAATAATAATAATAATAACTTAAATAACATCATCATTATCACCATAACTACTCTCATTATTATAATGAATTAAAGCGAGTTTCACACTACACTCAAACGGACTTTGGAGCTGAGCATGACCTTTCAAGACGGTGTGTGCGTGCAGATATTTAGGAACACACGGGCCCTTATATTCTTTCAGGGCCTTGTGTGCGTGCAGATATTTAGAGACACACGGGCCCTTATAATTTTTCAGGGTGGGTTTGGTTGATCACATTGACATGATCCATCCCAGACTCCTTCACCACCTTGGTCCTATAGCCGTTAATAACTTATTACGAATCTGCAACCTATCCTGGTCGACAATGGAGATATTTCAAGCCTGGAGAGTAGCCGATGTACACATAGTACTTAAAGCAAGCAAAGACGCCCAGTGTCTTGATAGCTATCAGCCTATCTCTCTCACCTCGACGATGGGGAAAGTTATGGAGAGGCTAGTAACCAAACGATTACACTATTTTGCGAAATGTCATAATCTTCTTACACCCTTTCAAGCTGGGTTCCGTACCGGCCGCAGTACAGAGGACCAGCTTCTCCGACTTTCCCAATCTATCAGTTCCAGCACGTACCAATGCAGCGTACGGTAATGGCTCTGATCGACTACTCTAGAGCACACGACAAGGTGTGACGGGACGCGCTTCTTTTCAAAATGCAGCAAATGGGAGTCTCGACCAAGATGCTACGATGGGTCCAAGCTTGGCTTTCCAACAGACTCACATGGGTGACGTTTGACGGAAAAAAAGCAAAACGGTCATTTTGAAGCAAGGCGTCCTACAGGGATCAGTTTTATCGCCACTTCTGTTCCTTTTTTATATTAATGACCTACCCAACGGCATCGCTCAATCCAACGTGAGCCTTTTCGCAGACGATGTAGCTGTTTGGAGTCAGGCCTCTGGTCTACTACAAGCAAAACAGAGCTTGCAAACTAACCTGAACCACATCGCGGAATGGAGCAAACGGTGGAAGATGGAACTCTCTGTCCAGAAGTCAAAATGCTCCTTTTTCACCACCAGCACGCATGAAGCTAGCTGGCGTCCCAATTTGAAGCTAAGTGGCCACGTACTTAAGTATAATCTCCTCCCCAAGTTCCTTGGTGTCACATATGATGGTCAGTTAACCTTTGTCCCCCATGCAGCGACTGTCGGCGGAAAGCTGCGGAGGCAGGCTAGTGCTTTGAGATGCCTTGCGACGACTGACTGGGGCTACGACAAACAAACATTACTGGCTACCTTCATCACGACGGGCAGATCAGCTGTTGAATATGCGGCGGCCACATGGCTACCGTGGGTGTCGTCTTCAACTATGGAAAAGCTGGAGACGTGCCAACGATTTGCGGGGCGAGCTATCACCGGACAAGTCAAAACCACAACAGTGGAGGCGATCCTTGCCGATGCTAATCTTCCAAAAATTGGCACGAGAGCCACACAACTTTGCGCCATAGCCCTAAAAAAGTCGAAAAGGACTGCACCCGAAAACCCGCGTCATCAAATTGCTGAGCAGTCATTCCGTCAACGCACGAAAAAGCCGGAGCAGTATGGGTCAATCTTTGGAAAGACCAGTTCTGCCAAACAGCCAGAACTTTTCCCCCCATGGATGCAGATAGGTGAACATATCTTCGAGACTTCCGGCAGCAAGTCTGGGAACGCTAAAGCTGACAAGAAATGGGCATGGCAACGACTAGGGGGAGGCTGGAACACCTTTGACCTAGTTGTGTATACCGACGAATCAGCAACGAGTGGAACCGGAACAGGTGGTGGTGGAATTGTCGTTACCACTGGCCACCCTAGCGACTCTCAAGTTCTCCGCTATTTTGCCATTCCCACCGGCAAATGGTGTTTCTATTACCAGGCGGAAATAAAGGCGGTGTTTAAAGCACTTCAAGTAATCCAGGCGGAAGTGCACGTCCAAAATGCCCGAATTGTCAGCGATAGCCAATCTGTCTTACTTCACATTCAGGCAACGCACCCATCCCAACCGTGCAACGACAGGGACGAACACACCGTCCTTAAAACACTTTCAATGCCGACGGCACGGGGCTACCAGGTAACCTTTACTTGGTGCTCGAGTCACTGTGGCATCACTGGTAATGAGCTAGCAGATGCTCAGGCGAAGAAGGGGGCTGACGCTGACCATCACTACACCACAGCCAAAGCGATGATAAGCAGAGCAACGAGGGGCGGGCCAGCGTCGCATAAACTCACTCAGCGGATCTATGGTGATAGAGAATCAAAGGCCAACAGAAAAAAAGAAGACCCACTGGGAAGAAGAGATCAGGTGACTTCAGGACGCCTTCGATTTGGTCACCATATGGAACTCAAATATTGGTTGGCAAAAATCAACAGAGCAGTTGATACCATCTGTCGGAAATGTGTCCTAGGTGATGAGACCGCTGAGTATACCATCTACAAATGTCCTCGTATACATCGGCCACCTGCTGAACCCCCTCTTCCCAACACAATGGCATTAAACCCTAAACTGACTTTGATGATATGGGATAAGTGGAAATCGATGTCAGATCTTTCAAACATTTCACAACCCCAACCTCTACTACACTAACTCGCTTTCACTCATCGCTCAACAACAACAACAACAGCAATCATCACCACCACCATCATCATCTTTATCATCATCACAACTACAACCCCAACCATCATCATCATCATCATCATCATCACTTTCCTCATCATCGTTCAACTTTTGTTTAAAAGATATCAAACTAGTATATATTGTTATTAATTAGCATCCAATTAGCAGCCAGAACCATCACTTTTTTTTTCTTTTTTGCATACAGACTTTTTTATTGATGATGAAATTTATTTATTATCCACTTCTCTATACATACCCGAGTTTCATCCTTACTTAGAGTAAAAATCTAATATATAAATTTCAATAAAGTTTGTGAATTGTTCGCTGTAAAGATTTCGGAAATATAAATTATAATCAAAGTAGTAATAAAATAAATAATAAAAAAAATAATAAATTTTATTAAAACAACAACAATAATAATAAATTTTATTAAAACAACAACAATAATAATAAATTTTATTAAAACAACGACAATAATAATAAATTTTATTAAAACAGAAACGATAAAAGCGTCAGCTAAATTGGCATACATTGTAAAAAGTGAACTATTAAAATGTTTTTTATAGCGCTGAGTTGAACAAATTTATTTACTATGGGAATTCAGAAGAAAACATTATAGTTAACTCTGTTAATTTTTTTATTATATTTATAATTATTATTTTTATATTATTGTTTTTTTTTTTGGTAAGTATGAAAACAGTATATTATGAAAGTGATTTCAACAAAGAATGAGAGATAAACAAAAGTAAAACAATAATATTAAACAAAAAAAAATTAAAAAAAATTAAAAAATTGGTATTGACTACAAAAAACTACGGGAATTATCTGTATTAACAAGAACAGTAATAATATTATTACAATATTTAAAAAATATGAATGGTAATTCTTAAAAATAAAGCAAACAAAAAAATATAAATAATACCAAAATAATATCAATTCAAAAATAATAATACTATCAAAAAAATAATAATAAGAATAATAGAAATAATAATAAAAATAATAATGATGTCATCAAAAGCTTTCACTATGAAGGAATTCATCAGCACTTCACCATAGTTTCAACAGCGCACTGCTGCTTCGAGTATTCTATAAATAGTTTATGAATATTTAATTAGTACTTAAAACTTTTATGAATTCTGATTGGTTGTTTGAATGATTATTGATATTCATGATTTTTATAGATTCTGATTGGTTGTTTGGATCTGATTAATATTGATGGTTTATAAATTTATGGTCGTATGGAAATTAATATTATTTTTTCAATTATTTATATAATCACCAAAATTATTTCTGAAATGAACAAAACATTTATTAATAAATGTAATAAATGACGTCGTCCTGATGGCATAACGACCTTCCCTTGGAAGCATGGAAAATGCTTGATCTGAGACGCAACAGTCGTCGACTCTTTTTCCAAGTCTCACATTATCGCCAGCTCCATCAAGTCAGGATCCAGCGCAAAATCTGCGGAAATATTAAAAAGCCGCAAATATCAGAACTTGGTGGGCAACTTCCATTATCAACCCGTTGCATTCGAGACAACGAGCTGCTGCAAAGCTTCAACCAGTAGCTTTGTTGATGAGTTAGGTAGAAAAGTTATCGAAGCGTCAGGGGACTCTTTGGAGGCAGTATGGTTGCGTCAGAAGATTTCCCTTGCAATTGCCCGCGCAATGCTACCAGCATTCTTTCCTGTTTCCGTGAAATAAAACATTTCTTTTTGAATTTTAAGAATACATAATTACTTGTACGATCGAAATAAATATTTATAACCCATGAATACTCATAAAGTTTTACAGACTCTAATTAGTAGGGTGCCAACCAACTGAATATATTAATATTAATGAAATATAAAACAATTTCCAAAACTGTTTTCTAGCTGTATTTCAATGAAATAATTTATGAGCACTTAAAGCTAAAAGTACAGAGGAAGGGATAAAACTGTCATGCGCAAACCCAATCACTTGGAAATGTCGCACTGTTAAAAATTAGCTCAGTACATCAAAATGAGAACATTTATGGTTTGACATTTTTTCCATTTTAATTTATTATTCCAATAATTTCATCAGATATTTTCAATGTGACGTAGTCTTATAAAAAGCTTTTTTCTATGTCAGAAATTTTCTTTTCTCAATAAAACTGGATAACTCCGTAAAACTCTTTTATGTTGTCTGTTTGTCACGGTTTTTCGTTGTTGTTGTTATTTTATCATTATTGTTGATCTTGTTCTTCTTTTGTTGTTATTATCGATATTATCGTTATTATAATGTTCTTATTATTGTTATTATTATTGCATACACCACAGAGCCTCAATACCATTTTTAGACTACCATACTCAAAACTTAAGCATTGTCGTCTGTCTAATTTTATATTGGCTTGAGGGCCAACTTTATTTTTAGACTGTAGCGCCACTTATTGGTTTGAGGGTCTTCATTTCTGGGCCTCTTCTTGGTTTGATGTGCTGCTATTCAAACTATCATCATATGTACCTTATATTACATCAGCTAAATATTATTACTTGATAATTTACCACTATTACATTCAAATAAAAACATTTTTAGGAGTTTATTTTTTTCCACAAAGCTTTTTGTAAGATGAACTTACATTATCAAGTGGAGGTACAAATATAAGAAATTGTTTGTGTAAAACCTTAATAATGTAAGTTCATCTTACGAAAAGCTTCGTGGAATAAAATAAACTTCTAAAAGTGTTTTTATTTGAATATTTGGGTTTGGGTCGTATATTTAAAATGTTATTTTCACAAATTTTGAAATTGATTTTATAATTCATTTTTTCGCAAGTTGATTGTTTTTTGAAATATTACTCATAAATCTTTATAATTAAAAAACTAACACCCTTTCAGAGATCTGAGCTGTTATGCACTATGCATAAGTTTAACTAACTTGGGTTGAAATTATGAAAATAAGTATAGTACTAAATTGGCGTAATTAGTTTTGATTAAAATGAAATGTGTTAACAAACAATGATATTTTGTATATTTAGTGGTATAGAAAGCAAGCGATAACTGATTCAATTAGAATCTTCGTAATTATAATTTAATTATAGTGTGATTTGCAGAAAATAATTAAATATAATTATCGAAAATTAATAAAACAACTATCTAAAATAATTATGTTTACTTGACAATGTGAGCTAGTCTTACGAAAAGCTCCGTGACTTTTAAAATAAATACTTTGTGTTTTTTGACCTTAAAAAAATAAAAACAATTAATCTTAATATATGTATTTTTTCAGTTTAAAATGTTTCTTATTGAGTCTGAAACTCTGTAACAATATGGTATCTTCAAAACTTTGAGATTTTTTTTCAAACCTAACTCCGATAAGGAGATAATAAAAAACTCGAAGATAGGTATAAGAAACACAAAGATCTCTTAAAACACGAAGTATCTATAAAAAAAAGTATCTATTAACTTGATGCATAAGCTTTATGATGCTTTTTGCAAGAAAATCTTACATTATCAAGTTACCCTTTGATAATTCATATTAATCAATAAATACCTTTAAACTTTTAATTGGTTAATAACTTTTTATCCATTAATTGATAAATACTTTTTATTTGTCTCCCTCATAATGGGTTTTAGCCTACGGTATTTTATCAGAGCTTAGTAACTAATTGGGTAGCTAATATCTTCTTAATAAAACAATATTTTTTTGATATAGTTATTATTTAATAGTAAATTAGTGTATTAAAAACAATACTAGAATTCGTTTTTTGAGACAGTAGAAAACGTTATCTGCAAACCGTTGATGAGGAAGGAGATGTCAAGAGAGGAGATATATGTGATACAAGGTTGATGTATCTATTTTTTCCAATATTTTTTTGCCTTTCCGATGAAGTCCGGTTACCTGAATCAAATTGTGAGGTCAACAAACACAAAGTATTTATTAAAAAGAAGATACGAAGCTTTTCATAAGACTAGCTTACATTATTAAGAGGCAAAGACATCACAATTTTTTTTTCTCTAAGGTTTGTTCATTAACTCCCATTTATTTGAAGGATTCTGTTTTGATTATCGTATGTTTTAATTTTTATTTGGACTTTTAAGGATCAGAACCTTAATTATTATAAAAATTTTTGGAACAATTTTTTTTTCGCAATTCACTTAAAATATTTTTTACAATTTTTCTGTTAAAAATGGTTGGAAAAATTTAGAGTAAGCCTGAAACAAATTATGCGGAAATATGAGAAAATATTTCTTTGGAAAATTTCAGGTTTGAAAATTCTAGCACCATTTTTAAATGTTGTTTTTTGAATAGTGAATATTTTTTTTTGTTAGAGATAATACGTTTAGACATTCATTTTTGAGTGTTTATTGCTATATTAGTTTTTTTTATTTTGAATTTTTTGTTGATAAATTGCTATTTTTTGTTATTTTGAGAAAAAAACTAGATTTATAATTTTTTATTTAGTTTTTTTAGCTTTTTCCAGTTTTTATCATCCATTATTTTAAAACCCATATCACTGTTTGTTATTATTTCATTTAAATATAAGTTAATTTTATTATTATTATTATTATTATTATTATTATTATTATTATTATTATTATTATTATTATTATTATTATTATTATTATTATTATTATTATTATTATTGTTGTTGTTGTTGTTGTTATTATTATTATTATTATTATTATTATTATTATTATTATTATTATTATTATTATTATTATTATTATTGGCTATTTTTATGATTCTATGGATAATCGTTTTGTTGTTAAACGTCGTTAAGTTAATGGTTTCAAATAGCAGCTCATTATCTCAATCATCCCATTATGTCATTTCTATAGATTGATGTTGTGTTGTTGTGTGTGGATGCATCAAGGTTTTTGTGATGGTGTTAGGGGTTGGGGCTAAAGTTAAACTTCACTTGGTAATGTTGGTTAGAATTACTTTAGTTTTCTTGGAGACATCGTATGTTTTTTTTTAACTTGAATTTCAACAGTGAAACTTCAAACTATGAGGAGCGTGTTCTCATGATTCTTCATAATTTGAAGTTTTTACCGTTGAAATTCAGGGTTAGGCTAACAAAAAGCTTTGTGGTTTGGGTTAATAAATACTTTGTGTTTGTTTCTCTCACTAATGAATTTAAAACGGTTTTTGAGCCATTTTTTTTTCTTATCAAGTTTTGCTTTATTATAATTTCTTTGTTTTGAAGTTTAAAATAATTTGAAATAAGAAATTTTGGTACTGGAGTGTAATAAGATACAAATGCTGATGTTCTCATAATTGAAAATATCATATTAGTATCAAAAAGCTTTTCATATAAAAAACTATGAGCATACATAAATATCCTTAACTTATAGTGATTTATGTTCAAAAAGTTTCTGGTAGTTTGCATTGTTATCAAAGAATCTGTTAACAAATATGCTGCAGAACTTATGTGTTTGTGTTTAAAAAGTTTCTGATAGTTGGCAATGTTATCGAATATGCGGCAGAACTCATGCATACTTGAGCTGAGTTGTCATGGTATCAATTACACAAATTCCATTCAAATCAAAGAGTGTACAGCTTTTGAGAAATTTATATTAAAACAATTTGATTAAAAAATATGAAAAAATCAAATTGAATATTAGGAATTTATGTTAATTTTTCTTGAATACTGTGTAAATTATATCTGATTAATATTTTAATTCAATATTAAAAAATTTAGTTAACACCAAACTTCTCAAAAATCCTATATGAAATATTTAAACTTTATAATGAAATTCAGTTTGAATTTCATATTAAAGTTACATTAAATTATATTAAATATATATTATTAATTCATGTTTAAAAATTATTGAGAAAATCTACAAAATTTCAACACATCTCTCAATTATTCCAAATAGGTCTGGTTTATGACGCATATAAGCTACATTCTACGGTTGATATTACTTCAATATTATTTCCAATGATTTTTTGAACATTCAAATTCAATTTATATTATTTGATTTTATTATGAATTCAAATGTTTTTAATATTTGTTTCAAACTTGTATTAATGCTTTTTGTGGTTCAGTTTCTGTTGATTTAAATAATTCCCACCAGATTTGAATTCTGAGTGAGCTTCAAATGACTCTCAATAGTTGAGCTTGTTATAAACCATCCTTATACTTTCTCTCATTAAAATTAAACTCAACAAAAATAAATTAATTACCAAAAATCAAAAAATTAACTAATTAATATTAATAAAAACATCAAAAATAAACTAATTAATATTCATAAACACATCAACCACATCCCTTACACGCACAGCTGTCATCTAGTCAGCTTCTCTGCACGCAACATTCTTTCATTATCTCTCCACAGTTCTCTCTCCGCAACACTTTTACTGCAGTCAGCTACTGAGAGCAGTTTGATTTATGCGGGTAAGTTACACATTTATTGATTTTTTAATGTTTGGAATATCTCTGAGTTTTAGAATTAGTCTTTTTTAAACATTTGTTCCAATAATATGTGTTGTTGTTATTGAAGTTTTTTAGTATTTATTTTTTATTTTTATTGTTTTTTAGTATTTATTTTTGAGGTATCTAATGCTGTTTTGATATCATCTCTAATTGCTCTGAATTCAACATATAAATTATTTATAACACGTGCGGTTCTAAGCTTATCTGGATAAGTTGTTAAGAACTATAACGTAACTCTTATTAATTATGAGGAGTTTTCTTTTTTTTTTTTAATTAAAGTAAACTTCCAATCATAGCATTTTTATTACATATATTGAATTTGAAATGTTGAATTTCATTATACATTAATAAATGCAAAATTAGGATGTCCTTTTCTTTCTTGTTAACTTTTATTTTGATTTATCATGAGAATATTTGAAAACATGACAAGTTTAGCTTCAATATATTAACATAAAATCTTAAATGCATAAAAAAAATATAAAATATAAATATACATCTGATATTATAAGCAAATCTTCAACACTACAAACTCTAATCACAGACCAATGATTCTCATTTGCTCTGGTAAAATTTTCCCCTTTATTCAAATGTCTTATGCGGTGTGTGTTGACTGGGGATATTATCTCAACTTTGGCCATTATTAACAGTGTGTGTCCATAGACTTAGTACCTCAAATTAACTGTGTCTGTCGTGTTTGTAGGCTTGATACGTGAGATAGTGTTTGGTGGTGGGTTGGTGAGATGGTGGTTATGTGGTGGGTCATCAACTTGAACCAAAAATGTCGAAGATTGTTAAACATACAAAGTCATTAAACTTTTACAGCTTCATACCTCCCACTTTGAAACAGCTGACACTTGAGACAAGAAAAAATCTTGATAAAATGAACTGCAGACGCATAAATAACCCAAAGAAATCATGGAAACATAATGGTAAAAACAGTAGGCATGAATGCTTAAGACCCCAAGCTATTCTGCTGTCTTCTTGTCAACAGTGGATAAGTTTTAAGAAAGAAATCCTAAATTTCACTCGATCTGTTTCCAAGTTTTAATTAGTATATATTTGGTTTGTATGTTTAAAAGTGAAATAGAATATTTAATTAGCTTATTTGGTGTTTGTTTATATGTACTTTACCCTCTAAAATGACCACAAATAACTGAACTATACAAAATATCTAAACTACACATAATAAAAAATTTTTCTTCACTAATTTGTTCATGATCTGGTCTAGAAACTTTTCGGATTGGCGCCGCTATAATCATACTTGCCTACTGTATTAAAACTTCTTGCCTGACGCCACTATAATCTATTTGTTATAATTTTTTGAATTTTTTGTATCGGCCACAGTTACTCAAGAAGATAAGCTTAATTTGTTATGTTATAATAGATATCTATTGGATCTGAACTAGTAAGGTATGTTGTTACCACAGAACTGTAAAGTTGATGTATTTTCAGCGTAATATTTGATTTTTGTGGGTTTTTGTTCTGTTTTTATGTTATGAAAATATAATTTAAACTGTGGGCAATAAAAAAAATTAAAAACTAATTAGATATAAACAAAATATAAATAAAAATATG
Organism: Pterobdella sp. o SKG-2022; assembly: GCA_964035795.1. Taxonomy (NCBI): domain Eukaryota; kingdom Metazoa; phylum Annelida; class Clitellata; order Hirudinida; family Piscicolidae; genus Pterobdella; species Pterobdella occidentalis. The sequence continues at coordinate 2,076,297 of OZ038321.1, forward strand.
AAAAAATTGGTTTCAACTAATCAATAAAAAAATAAATAATGAAAAGAGGAAAAATAAATATTTGAAAAAATACATAATGAAATTAAACAAATATTTAATAAAAGTGGAATAAATAATAACAAATAAACAAAATAAAATTTAAAATTATTTAAAAAATAATTCGAAAAATTATTAAAAAGATAAAAAATTATATTACAAGTGGTTATATGTTTATGTCAGATAGCCTTTATGGAATGCCATCCATTGACCATATACCAGAAAAAGTGGTGGTGGGTGGATGGGTGGATAAGGGTTGTAGATGGGTGGATGGATAAATGGGTAAATGGATTGATGGGTGGATGGTGGGTGGGTGGGAAGATGAGTGAATGGATGGGAGATGAGTGGATAGATGGATGGGTGGGTGGGGAAATGGTTGTGTAAGCTGAATGGTTGATGGGTGGTTAGGTGAGGGAGTAAATGGGTTGATGAGTGAAAAAATGGTTGATGAATGGATGGGTATACAAGTGGATGGGTAGATGGATGAGTATGTCCATGTATGGAAGATACTTGATTAAGTATGTGAATCATTAAGCCGATCATTCGATCCTAACTGGGGTTTCGGTTGATTAAAATGATAAGTGGTTGAATGCATGAAGAAGTTGGATGGACGTAGAATTTGGATGAATGAAGAAGTTGGATAGATGAAGAATTTGGATGAATGAAGAAGTTGGATGGATGAAGAAGTTGGATGGATGAAGAAGTTGGATGGATGAAGAAGTTGGATGGATGAATGAATAGCTAAAAAACTGTTTTCTCAAGAGTTATTTGTTTCGTTTAGCGCTATATAAATCACATTTTTTTGAAAAAAAAATGAAAATGTAATTAATAAAAATGACGTCATTAAAAGTCATATGACATCATCAAACTTAAAAAAGTACGGGTCAGATTTGAAAATGTCAACAAAGACCTCACAGTCCATGAAATATATTATTTGAATTAAAGTAAATCAATAAAACAAAACATTTATAACTAAAATTATTAAAAATCATTAAAAATAAAATATTTATTATTAAAATCATGGAAAATTACGAATAATGAAATATTTACGTTCAAAATAAAAAATATTTGCCAATTATAGAATATTTATTATTGGAATCATGCAAAATTGATGATAAAAAAACATAAGAATCTTCGGAGATAATAAGCAATGACACATATTTAACCTCATGTGAGTAATGACGTCATGCTTTTGTTTTGTTCTCATACCATCAGAAAAAAATCGGACTCTGTTCCGGCCATCGTCACCATCATCATCATTATCATCCTCATCATCATCACTATCATCCTCATCATCATTATTGTCTTCCTCCTTTTCTTCTTTTGTTTGTTTTTCATCTTCTCCCTTTTTTATATTTTTAATTTTCCTCACCATATTATTCATCTTCTTTATTCTTTTTTTTCATCCTCATCTTCCTCATCATCTTCATCTTCTTTTTCATCCTCCTCATCATCACCACCAGCATCATCTCTTCCCCTATATAAAGCTGGTTGTCGCAGCCAACACTTCAACTTGCACAAATCTCCAATACTCTTAAGGTATGCTTTTGTTTTGTATTTGAATTTTTTCTATTTAAATAATTAATTGTTTAGTTTTCTCCTATGCTTAATGAATTAGCCATTGTATTTTATTTATAAAATATTCTTAAATTTTCAAATGTGTGCTCCTAATTAGAAATTTTTGAGATTGGAAAGTTAAAAATTCAAAGGAATCAATTTTGAAAAATTTCTATTAGTTTTTATATATAATTTTTTACAATTCATAATCAAAACTTAAAAGACCCTCTTCCATCTCCTCTTTAAACTCAAAGTTAAAAATAGTAATCACTTTGCAATATATTAAATTTATAATTCTAACACTATAACTGAAAAATTTCACAAAAAGATCCCAAAAACATAATCTAAAAATTTCATTCATGCTCGCATATGAACTTCATTCATTTCAAAAATTTCAAATATTTCACCAAAAACTCAAAATTTCTGTATTTTCTATAATTAAACCACGCTAAACTCAATATAACTCACATAAAACCCGCCTGTTTGATATAACTTCAATAAGTTCGAAGCCAAACTATGTTTGTTTAAGCTAGCCTAAGTTAGCTGTGCTCAAATTTTGACATTCAATCCAATTGCGCTAGACTGTATGCTCATATAGGACTTCTATGGCGCACATTATTTTAATATATCAGCTATGAATATCTTTTTTTCACTTAAAACTTCTAAGTACAGTCACTATATGAAAGAATTTTGCTGTTTAGAATTTTTATTTCTTAAGTTATTATTGTTTTTGGTGTCATAAAGATTGAAAGTTGTGAATTTTAGCAAGATTGTAAACGTTGTTTGAGATTAAAACGTTTTTGTCATTAGTCTCAAAGCCGGTTTCCTGTCAAATTATGTTAGTCAAGTGTTAATGTAGGTACTCTTCTGTTTAATCGTTATCTCTAAGATTGCCTCAGTTGTCTTAATCTGTGAAAAATGTTTCTGACTTCGAAGCTCAATTGGTTATGTCTTCAAAATTAAATTTAACGTTTTAGACTTGAGTTTCAAGCAATAACAAATAACTAAAAAATAAAAATAAGAATAAAAATAATAAAAAAAACTAAAAAATTATAACAAAAATCGAAATAATAAATAGTTTCATTATTATTATTATTATGATTATTAAATATAAATCACTCCTACTTTACCCTATTCGTTAGTCCAATCTGTTTCACATTTATTTCTTACAAATTCAATTTTCAACTAAAATTTCAGACCATCTGTGGTACCCTTAAATTTTTTTACATTTTCTGAAATATTTTTCTTTTTTTTTTGGACATTCCTACAAAAATCGCTAACAAACACGTTATAAATACACTCTCAAATGTGGACTACAAACGTCACACTACTTGGCAACGATGAATCAAGGTATACAAACTAATTCTCTGGTGGATTTAAGATTTTTAAAGTGTGGTTAAATACAATATGTTTTTTGTGCTACTTTATACACAGTGTGTTGTAGTTGACACGTTATTTGTGACTTAAAATTTTCATTACACTGTAAGTTAGTCGATAACCTTTAAATTCTAGCGAAAATTAACAGAATACTTGAAAAACCGTTTATTTTCCAGTAATCTTTGCATATTTTATATATATTTTTCCCATAGCTCTTTCTATTGAAATTCAGTGGACCCAGTTATGTTGATTGATAATCACTTGATAACGTTTCGGAGGTGGTGAAAAGCTGTGTTAAACTTGATATTAATGCTTAAATGACTTTGAATTTAATTTTTTGCTTGTTTAGAAATTAATTAACAACAACAACAACAATAATAATAATAATAATAATAATAATAATAATAATAATAATAATAATAATAATAATAATAATAATAATAATAATAATAATAATAATAATAATAATAATAATAACAATAATAATAATAATAATAATAATAACAATAATAATAATAATAATAATAATAACAATAATAATAATAATAATAATAATAACAATAATAATAATAATAATAATAATAATAATAATAATAATAATAATAATAATAATAATAATAATAATAATAATAATAATAATAATAATAATAATAATAATAATAATAATAATAATAATAATAATAATAATAATAATAATAATAATAATAATAATAATAATAATAATAATAATAACAACAACAAAAACAACAACAACAACAATAATAATAATAAATAAGTTTCACCGAAGGATTTAAGGAAGAATAATCTACTTAATTTGAAAAGCATAACATTTTAAGATTGAAAGTGTTGAAAGACAATATTTCAAGTATGAAGTGTGCCCATCCAGTACCGTTTTGTTTAAGTTTCAGCCGCCATTTTAAAAATAGTCCCATCCAATAGAATTTCAGTAAGGCGTATTTATTGTTTTGATTTGAAGAATTACAATAAAAGTTTTTAATAGATTTATTTTAAATGTAAGTTCATTATACAAAAGCTTCGTTGTTTTGAACTCCAAACTTCCATTGTTGGAAGTAAAAAGTTAGATTCATTTAAGAATAAGAATTTGTTGTATTGAACCTTAATATAAAATTTCAGTTAGTATTATAATTATTCAAGTTAAAACATTTTTTTTAGTTTATTTAAACCCATGGAGTTCAGTTAGTTTTATTTATGTGAGCAATATTAGTAATTAGTATAATATCATAATTATAATATATTTTTCTATTATGAATTATGATATAATTTTTATTTATATTATTATATTATAATTCTAAATTATGAAAAATTTCTATTTATATATAGAATTAACTTTCAAATTGAGCCATGCCAACTGGTAATATGGTGATGGCCTAAATAATTGGTTTTGATAATATTAATTGCTGTGTGGGCTATAAATAACTCGTCTAAAATTTTGAAATTTTATACGAATTTAAATTAATTTTTGGAGTTTTTTTGGAATATTACTTAAAATAAATATAATATTAATAGATTAAATTAAAAATATTAAAACAAACAAAAAAAATGGCATTTATAATCACAGTATAAACCAGTAATGAATAAATAACAAACACAAGAAAAACAGAATAGTATTGGGATAAAGGATAATAAAAATAATAGAAATAATAAATCAAAAAATAAATTAAGAAAAATAGATAAATAATATTTCAGTCGCTAGAGCGTTTGGTTTTTTCGGTGATGCTACAGATGGCGTTGTTAACTCTGAGATCACTGCGAAAACTAATTGCTACCAGCATACCACGTCATGACCTTTTTAAAAGTGAAAAAAAATTTGAATTGAAATTTATATAGCGGTTTGTTACAAAATCAAAGTAGCGAAAAGACACTGTGGAACAGGTGCTAGTTGTCGGCCCAACGCAAGATCGAACCCGGCAACTTTGGATAATCAGTCTAACGTTCTACCCACTAAGCTGTTTTGTGTACGTTATATAATAGTAAATAAATGCATAGCGTAATTCAAATAAATATAAAACGTTTTGTGACGAAAAACATCAAATAAGAGGAATTTTTAAAACATTTATTGAGAACCAAAAGTTATAACTTTCGATAAGTTTAGCCTTTACATAAAACGTTTTATACTAAGAAATACTTAACATTCAACTACGAAACCAATATTTTGGCAAAGTACATTCACCCAAAAATTTAGCTTTTATCGTTCAAAAATATTTTTAAAAATTTCACATTTGATGTTTTGTTGAAATAACATTTGAACATCATATGAGGATATATATGACAATAATAATAATAAAAGATATTATAAAAGAAATTCAATTAGTTTCTTACTCATTTACAGTTTGTTCATTTCACTTCAACTTTTTGAATTTCACGTACTTGTTTTTATCAATAAAAGAATTCCTGTTTAAAAAAAAAAATAATATCTGAGACAATAGTCTGTAACGCTAGGCTATATGGGAATAAATAAAATTTAAAAAATGCAATAAAATACAAATTATTGGAATAATGTACAATAAATTATACTTTATAACAATAAAATACAATAGGATACCGTCTATTAAATTTATACACAATAAAATACCTTTTACAATAATAAAAAAAAATACCCGTGATTATTAACATAATAGAAATATAATACAATTCAAACTACTATATGGTTGGCACAGGGCCTACAAATCATAAGACAAAGTTTATTGACAATAGTTTACGAGACCTTGTATCAATACAGCAAAATACAATAATAGATTAGAAAAAGGAGAATCATATGAAAAAATATTGGGAAAAATATTCTAATAGAGAAAATAGAAGTTTTTCCACGAATTATTAGATAATACAATATGAAATACAAAATAACAATGGTAATGAAATGCAAAACTAAATTAAAATATAATATAACACAGAATTGCAAAATACATGTAATCAGATAATTTATTCGAGGTATTGTATTATGTGGTGGTGTATTGTATCGAATGAACGCAGTTTAATGCAGCAAAACGTACTTTGATTGAGTGAAATACACTGAATTATATTAAATCCAATGTGAATAGTTTTTGAGTTTAAGGAATGTTGAGAACTTCAATGGAGAACTGAAAAATTGAATGGATTGATTTTTAGTTTTGTTTGATTTGAAGAGCTACTTTCAAAGTCAACAATTTAGTGGGTGATATTTATTTAAGGTTGAGTTTGTGTGGTGATGTTGTGGTGAGGTGTGGTATAATGTGGTTTTTTGTTGTAGTTTGTGGTGTGTAGTGATTTTGTATATTGTAGTGTGTTGTGATGTTGTGGTAGGGTGTGGTTTAATATGGTGTGTTGTGGTAGGATTTTTTGTATTTTTATAGGACTATGGTGGGATTTGATGTAGTATTTTGGTGCAATGCATAAACCAGCAAATGGAACACCCACAAAACCATCTTTCCCATGCCAAAACTATCCCAAATACTTGTTGAAACCCCAGTTTGATATTGCTTATAATATTGTAAGAAAAATTGAAAAAATTTGGAGCAGCAAATCTACATTCCAATACTGATAAATGTGTCTTTGGGGACGTCTGTGCTAGTTTGCTTCGTTGGATCAGTCTTTCAAATCAGTCTATGATTTCTCAAAGTTTTTCGATCTGTGCTGGGCAGTTTTTTAAATTCTGAAGTAATATCAATTAATTATTTTTTGTATACCTTGTGTTATATTTTCACTATATCTGATTATGAAGTGAGAATAAATGAGTTATTAAATAAATGTATAGCTGAAAAGTTCTCTAGACTTGAAATTAATTTAGATTTTTGCATTGTTTTAAGTGTTGTTTTGGAATGATCAATTTAAAACAGAGTAGAACTTTTATTATGTTGATGAAATCGTTCACAATCTTATTCAGCGATATAATTTTTTTGTTAAAGCATTTATACATTATTTCATACTTAACTTCTTTTTTTAAATGTATAAACTATATTAGTAGTTAACCTTTTACTTGAACTTAATACCCTGTATTTAAATATAAAAAACTTATATCTAAAAATAATCCTAATAGCTAAAAATAAATTTTATACTTAAACATAAAAATTCTCATATCTAAGATTAAGCTTTATTTCTAGAAATAACTCTTATATTTAATCATTATCTTTATATTGAAACATATTGATCCTACATCTACATTATAAAGTGTTACAAAATAATCGTGCCAACTATTAGCGTGCTCTGTTATATTTCCACAAAGTTTTTTCACTGTTGATTGATATTTCCAGCTCATATAAAATCAAACGATCCAACAAAAAAAGTTCTGAGTTTAGTCAATTTACTTTGAGGAAATCTCAGAATACCTGGAGGGTTTTTCAGCCATGAAGTCTACCTTGAGCTTCCTGCAGCATCTCATACATGGGTGGGCTGCAAAAGGAGATGTCATGAATGGAATTAAAAATGGTTAAAGTATCATTTTTTTAATATTTCAAGCATGTGTGTTTGTTAGCTTGTGTGTATGTACCTGAGTCGACCATCAGTCCCCATATTGGGGTTCAGCAGAAGAATAGGTATGGTACACAGTGCACAATTGGGTTTAGCAATAATAAAAAAATATTTGTTAAATTTATTATGATTATTTTTTAAAAATTATAATGATAAATTGTTAAACATAAAAAAATAATTTAAAGTTTATTCAAAAGTCCCAAATCTTCTCATGAGCCGAACTGACATCATCAAGTGATGCCTACAAAGGTTTGTGAGTACAGTTTTATGTATCTTCGACGTTTTGAGAATACATTAATCTTTTTGTGTATTTTTCAATACCATTAAATTCAACAAGATTTTAACAACCGCAGGAAAGAAAATGGCCCGGCAAGTTTAAATCTGCTCATATAAAATCAAACGATCCAACAAAAAAAGTTCTGAGTTTAGTCAATTTACTTTGAGGAAATCTCAGAATACCTGGAGGGTTTTTCAGCCATGAAGTCTACCTTGAGCTTCCTGCAGCATCTCATACATGGGTGGGCTGCAAAAGGAGATGTCATGAATGGAATTAAAAATGGTTAAAGTATCATTTTTTTAATATTTCAAGCATGTGTGTTTGTTAGCTTGTGTGTATGTACCTGAGTCGACCATCAGTCCCCATATTGGGGTTCAGCAGAAGAATAGGTATGGTACACAGTGCACAATTGGGTTTAGCAATAATAAAAAAATATTTGTTAAATTTATTATGATTATTTTTTAAAAATTATAATGATAAATTGTTAAACATAAAAAAATAATTTAAAGTTTATTCAAAAGTCCCAAATCTTCTCATGAGCCGAACTGACATCATCAAGTGATGCCTACAAAGGTTTGTGAGTACAGTTTTATGTATCTTCGACGTTTTGAGAATACATTAATCTTTTTGTGTATTTTTCAATACCATTAAATTCAACAAGATTTTAACAACCGCAGGAAAGAAAATGGCCCGGCAAGTTTAAATCTGCGGTATGAACAGAACCCTAGACTACCTGCTGATGATGTCATTATGAATGAACCAGTAAAAGTATAAAACACGGGGTTTACTCAAACTATTAGTTTTTCTTGCTGTTATGGAATGAGAGAGTTGAACGCCCCTGCTATAAAAGTGGTATATCTAATTGGTGTAGACAGGGTTTTTTTATAGGTACGGGTTAAAAAGTTAAACCTCCTTAGAAAATAAAATAAGTGTTTATTTCATTTTGAGTTGAACGCCCCTATAACAGAAGTGGTATTTTAGGTTGGGTTTCGAGAAACCATAGTTTTATTTATATCCGGAAAATATTCTTTGCAATATTCATTTTTTTGCTTATTAAAATTAATAGCTATTGTGAATAACAAATTTTATACTATTATTATTTTTACAATTTTCACCATTGATTTTATCACCACCTTTTTTATTATGAAAATAATTTTTGTGATCATTATTATTATGGTTATTAGTTTTATTATTATTATTTTTATTACCATTTTTATTGTGATTATTTTTATAATTTTCTTTGAATGCAACATTTAAGAAATTTTGGATTTATTTAGCCTGAATATGAAATGGATTTAATTTAATCAATTAGTGCCTCAAGTGTTTGTTGAATTATGAATTTTTCAGGCTTTCTGATGCATTTTCTGGAGATTTTGGTTTTTTTTTTCAATTTCAATAAAATTTTTTTTTTTTTTGGAATTTTTGCCAAAAAATGAAATATTAATTTGGAGTTTTTGGTTTTGTCAATAAAACTTGGGAATGAAGCTTTAAAAGTGAATTCCCATAATGAAATACGCCTTTTTTAGAAAAAAAATTTTTTTAATTTTATTTTCTTTTAGAAAAACATACAATATAAATTGCTAATCAATTAAAATTCACATTTAAATCAAAACTTCGTAAAAAAAACGGAAAAATTTTTTTTTATAATACCTCGCCTTGCGGCATAGCGTAAGTGGGGGTATGTAAGTTTATATAAAGGAAGGAAACATGGGAAAATCATTTGTTGGAAAGTCGATGACCGTTTGTAGATAAAATTTTATTTTCAGTTCCAGTTCATTTTTTATGTAGTGGTTTTGTGTTTTTTTAGTTCAAAACATCAAATTTGAGGTTAGTGGTTTTTTGTATAAATTAAATTAAACCAAAATTCACACATTTTTCAGCACAAAAAACATTGTAAACCAAAACTAAATTAATAAAAATAAAAACTAAAATAAAAATAATAATAATTTAGGAAAAAACTCGTTTTTCGCACCGGAAAAATGTTTTTTTTTTGGCTTCAATTACAAGCAAATATGGAAGGGTGTCGGTTTCCTTTGTTGATTTTGGTGACTCAACATATGTTTCTCAATAGAAGTTTTACATTGTTTTTTCCAATTTTTTTTGCTGTTAATTTTTTTATATGTTCATCCAAATTTTTTTTTTGATTTTTTTAAAAATTATTTTTCATCTTTTATGCTTCAGAAAACTGCTTTATATGAATATGGAAAATGAAATTATCAAAATGGGTGATATTAACAATGTTCTTAATATCATAAATTTAAGTGATACAATTAATATTATCAATCAAACGATAAAAATTGAGAAATAAACTAAAAAACAAAGCAAATACAGTATAAAAACATAAAAAAACAAAGAAAAAAAATTCCTTGTTTTTTACTGCACAACTTATAAACTCAATTTAAATAAAATTACCGTGTGTTGGCTTCTTTAACGCTCAAATATAACTCCATTTTTTATTCAGATGTAAAATTAATTTATTTCACAAATCTTTTCCAACAAAACATTAAATGTGAAGATACTTTGTTAAATTAATTGGAAAAAAGCTCCAAAAAATTTATATTTTTTTTATAATAAATAAAAATAAATTTAAAAATCAAAATAAAAAAAAAAAAAATGGAAAAATTAATTAACACACTATTACTAGGCCAACAAAAGTGCCCTAAATTAAACTTTTATGCAAGGGTTCTGTTATAGCCACAATCTTTGGAGCTTTTGATTGAAGCTTCACCTTGAGTCTATTGAACTATGGATTTAGTTATAATTGAAGATTTGTGGCATCTTGCTCTGTTTAACTGAGTCTTCACTTTGGGGGGTCTGATGGTTGAATTGTGCTGTTAATCACTTGCATTTATGCTGTTGTGTTCAGTAATTTAACAAAAATATAATGGAAAAATGAAAACAACAAATAATTTTAATAAATAAATTACGAGTATGATTATAGCGGCATTATCTTCAAAAGTTTTCAGACTGATATATGCTATTTTATTTATTAATAGAACAGAAACATCAAAAAAACAAAATAATTGAAACACCAGAAAATGAATAAAAATAATTGAAACATTAAAAAAAAAACAAAAATAATTAAAACATCAAAAAATAATCTCTCAACTTCCTTCATAAGCTTCCAAAGAATCCCACGCTTGCAATTTTATCTTCGTTTATCGTTGCGAAGATTCGAGTTTATGTTGAATATAGTGGAAAAAGTTTATGGCAAGTAACTGGTGTAATCCTCCCTCTTAGATTTATCGCTTGTGATAGATAGTAAAGTGGTGGTAGGTGGGTGTGGAGATGGGGTGGTTGTGAGGTGGTGGATGGGTGGTAGGTGGATGGGTGGTAGGTGGGAGGTAGTAGGGTGGTTGTGAGGTGGTGGGTGGGTGGTAGGTGGGATGGATGGTGTTGGGATAGTGGGTATTAGAGTAGGGAATTGGATAGTTGTAGAGTGGTTGGTGAAGAGATTGTGGTATAAGAGTGTTAGTGGAGTGTTTGTGGTAAAGTGGGTGGAAGCTAGGGTAATAGTAGTGGTGGTAATATACTGGTAAGATGGGAGGGTTTGGTGGAGTAGTGGGGTTGTGAAGGCTGGTAGAAAAATAAGAAAAGGTGGAAATGGGTTGGTGATGGATTTGAGAGTGGAGGGTTTGTGGTGGACAATGGGTAGAGATAAAGTTTTGTTGTAATGCTTAATTGGTTCATTTGCTTAAACCCTGCGTTATATAAATAGATATTAGTAACATTCTAGTTGAGCTCAGACGGGTTTTGACACTGAGACACGTATTGTAATGATATACTTTACTGCAAAGGAGTTGCCTGTCCATAATGAAATATAAAAACAGTTTTATTCCATCTTGAAAAATTTTTTATATTTTGATAATCAAAAACTTCAATCAAATTCTGATAATGCTTGATAGTAGAATTGGTCGTGAAGGAATTCAAATGTCTAGATCCTCACGATAAGATGCGCATGCGAAAAGAGAATCTCACCCTGGATAAGCTTTTGAATCCACTTCAGTTATTGATTTTAGGGATTAATTACTCATATAAAAATGAAGTGGCGTTTAGTCAAAAAGTTTCTAGACCACAAGCTTGTGAATAGTTGGAGAAATGGAAATTACACAAAAATGGTGGAGTGTTTATTTTTTTAAATATTTATTTTTATTTATGTTATCAATAATTTAATTATTATTTTTTTCTTTCAATATTCTTTTGATTGGGTTTTTCCATATTGTACGAAACTTTTTCATCCTTAAAGCTAATCGCTTATTAAAAAGCTGTGCAAAAAGCCTTTTTTTTGTCAATATCCCGTCCACAATATAATGAAGTGCAAAGACTTTTCTGCAATATTACGAGCATTTTTGAGTGGAAAAAATTGAAAAATGCATAAAAGCTGATAATAGTGATGTAAGAATGAAGGGAATGAGTTTTGAATTAGGGGGCTTAGTGCTTTTGTGTTTTTCAACTGTTCATAGGAAGTTGTATTGGATGATTGTGATTGTTATTGTAGTTTTCAACGGTTTGCTGGAAATTCTGTAAAATGATTGTAGTTATTGAAAAATCAGAATTATATAGAAGATAACGAAAAATTTGAAAAAAGTGATTTTGACATTTTTATAGAAAAAAAAACTGAAATTCGAAAACTAAAGTTTAAACCGTTATATTCTAAACACAAAAACAAGAAATAAAAAAACACAAAAAAGTAATTAAATTCTTAGATTAAAAATCGAAATTAATTTTGTAAGCTGATTGAAGAAAAAAAGATTTTGTGAGAAGTTTTGAAATGCAGTTAACGAGAAATTAAAGAACCTTTGAAGTCTGTCAAAAATAGAAAAAAATTAAACTTATTTTGAGTTTTTGACGTTTAAAAATTGAAGATATTTTGCTGAAAGTTTACTGAAATCTCACAAAAAAATAAATTCAAAAAATTAAATAATTCGAATGAATATAAAGTATATAATGAAAAAATAAAATAAACTAAAACTAAAAATGATTGAAAATAGAATCAATACAAATAATACAAAAATAAATAAAACTAAAAAATAAAAATAATTTGAAAGCTTCTTGAAAACCTAAAAACTAAAAAAACAATAGCTTGCTGCTATCAATATTACTGAACGTCAGACCTACTTGAATAATTTATCTAAAACATCTCATTTTTCTCCAGAGTTGAAGTCTGAACACCCTAGTCTTCATTGGAGTTTTCTCGTTATAGAAGTGCTATTTCTCGTTACAGCAGTATCATTAATCAAAACATCGGAATTTTCCATTATTTTTCTTAATCGATAATTTGGTGTTCATCTTAAATAAAACTATCAGTCCTATGTATGTGATTGATGAAGCTTGAACGCTTAAGCATGTGAGTGGTTGTGTGTGGAATTGAGAATTTTGTTTGTATGAGCAATCAATCAGTAGTCATCATGCTGAAAAAAAAAATAAAAACACTAATTTCTATGTGATTATCAACTTTATTCATATTTTTCTTTTGAATGCTTCTGAAACTATTTTTTTTGTGAATTGCGCGTTATACAAATATCAATAAAAATAAAAATAATAATAACAATAAAAAAATCATTAGTGTTATTAAATGAAATCTTCATAGGACGTAGTATGAGAGCAATGTTCATGAAAACAAAAGAAATAAAAGATTATGTGATAGTGAATAATAAATGATAAAACTTATAATGAGAAAAAATGCTTGAAAAAAACTAGTGTTAATGATTTTAATATTGGAAATAGTGATAAAAAAAACAAATATTAGAAACAAAAATACTAATAAGGAAGATTATTTTGAAACCGAACGAACTTGTAAGACTCTCATGTATTGGAAAAAATAAAACTATTAAAAATATTAGAAATTACATAAAAAAATTAAAAATCAAAAATTATTTTAAATCTATTAATATAATTATAAAAAAATGTGTCAAAAATTTAAACAATAAAATAATCAAAAAAATATAAAATTCACATTAGAAAAAAAAATTCAAAAAAAACCAAAAAAAAAAAAATAAATCTTACTTACCATCTGACTAGTGCGTTTAACACACGACAATTACAACAAGCAAGAAGCAAATAGACTTTGGCAGGAATACTTCAGGCTGTAGGAATTCAATTAAAAAGGTACTTATGGAAAAAGACGTAATTTTTGCCTGTGTTCATCCATCCTTGAACCTCTTCCTTATTATCTACTTCCAGGCTTCGGTTTCCTTGATATTATGTCTGCTGTTAATAGCTTGGTTTGTTGTTAAGAAAAGCTTTTTTTTTTTTATTTTTTTATGAATATATATTTTTTATTATATTTTTCACTATAATTTATATATATTTAATCTTTGAATTTTTTTTTTGATTTTTGGGGCATTTTTAATTGCTTTCTTATCTAGTGTCCACACTAATCCGTGAATACATTATGATGAGAAACTCAAGGTAATTAGTGTAAAAAAACGTAAAGTTCAGCCACTTATTTTCTCAAGTTATTATTCAATTGCATATTTATAAATTTTTCTATTCAGAAAAAAACTATTTGAAAAATATTCAAAGCAGTATACTGTTTTTTTTTATTATTGTTTTTCAATCTTCAAATAACATTAAACGTTGTGGTACTTAATTTAAATGCAAAACTTTATTACAATCAAATTCAACTTATTAATTATTCAGGCTTAACACTACATAAATACTTTAACTTTTAGAAACTCAAAAAATAATTTCGTGAATTTTATACAATGAATGACATCACATGGAATAATAATATTGAATGAATTATAATATAAAATGAAGAGCTATACAATTTGAATAAATACTTTTGAAATGACAATTAGTCATTCCATAAGCAATAAAAGTTATAATAGACACCATATTATAATTTTTACTACTTAAATCACAGATCAATATGTCGACCTCTAGAGCTCAGTTGGTAGAACATTAGACTAATTATCTAGTCACCGGTTTCGACCCCGCGTGGGCCGACAATTAGCACCTGTTTCACAGTGTATTTTCGCTACATTAAATCTGTAGCAGGCTCTTTGATCTATAAGAAAAATCGCTTTACAAATACCACAATAAATTAAAAAACAACAAATTTGCTCCAGATGTCAAGCCAAATGGACTTCGCGAAGAAGAACCAACTGAAAAGAGTGAAAGACATTGTTAACAACCAGAAGGGTGCGCACCATAGAGACCAGGTTTGATTTGGTTGGAGTTGATAATATGTCTACTCTCTCATTGTTTCATGATAATATGTATAATGCCAAAGTAAGATATGGCTTTAAAAGATAATGTACAGACTATCATGGGTTAATGGTTTTAATAGATATCTTTAGATTGTTAATAGATTGATAGATTATTAATAGATACAAATTTTAATGGATAAGATACATACATTTGGTTAGGTATAATTTTGAATGATAGAATATCTGGTCGAAAATTACCATAAATACTTTTAATTGTTTATGTCTTTAAATGAGAACAGATGTCTTTTAGTTGATCAAAATTACTTAGAGGATCATTATCATTATCTTTTTTAATTTTTTCCCAGCTCACCTGGATAAGATGCTTTTTCTCTACAATTGTTTTTCTTTGAAACAAGATAAAAGATTTTTTTGAGATAAAAAGACTAAGTTTTTTTTTATTATTATTGTTATTCTTATTATTATTATTTATTATTATTATTATTATAATTTTTTTTTGTTATTATTATTATTGAACTTTTGTATTTCCAGGTTGTTTTTGTTAACTTCAGCATATTTCTATCTTTTTCTTTATTGTTCTTTATTGAATACTTTTAGTTTTTAAATTTTTTTTGAAAATAAAATAAACATATGAATTAGTTTTATGTTTTTGAATACAATAACTTAAAACTTTCTTAGAATAATCAACACTTTCAACCTTATATAACACTAACAAAAAAATGATTATTTCAAAATAATTTAAATTAAAAAAGAAATTTTTAAATTAATGTGAATATTCAAACGCAAATTCGTCAAATGTTCTTTTATGATATTCGACAGTTTTCTGCTTTAATCTTACTTCAAAGAAACTTTAATTCCTCTACTTTTTTTAATTTTTTAACCTTTAATTCATAAAAATGTTTATTTTGAAATAATTTATTTTAATGAAAAAATTGTGATAAAAGCATCAATTTTTTTACCAAATTTATTTTTTTATCCGAAAAAAGCAGGCTTTCTCAAGAAAAATGAAATTTTCTATGAAAACTAGTTGTCAAATAAAAATGACGTTTTGATTTCAATTAAAATAAATTTTCCACTAATAATGCTGAATAATATTTAAAGAATCAAATAAAACTCCATTAAAAGTCATACTCAAAAAAGTCCAAAAAATGACTATCAAAAACCCACCATTGAAAAAAATTATCAAAATGTTCTATGAGAAATGAACACATCTTTGAGGAAAAAAATTCATAAAAAAGCTTATCATTGAAAAAATAACTCCAAAAGAAAAAAAAAAAAAAATTATAAAAACAAAACTACGGTAAAGAAACGTTATTAAGGCCCAAAATATAGATCTCGAAATTCTGTGATCACATCAAATTTTTTTCCAATAATTAGAAAACAATTGCCAAAAAAATAGAGAAACTCTTAAAAAATCATTGGAGTCGAATCCTAGCTATATATTTTTATATTCTTTCAAATTTTTATTTTTTATTGTTTATTATTATTATTGTTTTTTATTTCAACATTTATGCTTTTTTTTATAACTTCTATTGTACCATTGAGTTTTCTAAATGAATTTTTATGGTTTAATAATAGCATAGAGATGTTTCAAAGTGAATCTCTGCCGAATTAAATCAAAACTCCAGATATCGTTCAGATCAAGTTTGGATTTAAGCCCCATATTCTATTTATTTACGAATTTGAATTTTATTCAAATCAATTTTATCGAACCATTCCACTCAAACGGGTAAAAATCAGAAATTTTCGTTTTTACGATTATAAGAATTATATTTTTCATTTCTAAAATTATTATTATTTTTACTATTTAGATTTAAGATTTTCAAAAATTGATATAAAATTTACACAAAAGTGTTTCTAATTTTTCTAGCTATTTTTTGTGCATTCATATTTGATAATCCATATTTGATATTTATTTCCACCTATTGTGGTGTAAAAATCTCAAAAATTCGCCCCTTTTGGGGGTTTTTTTTGTTTTATTTTTTTTAATAAATTGTATTTCATGTAATTATTTTATTAAAGTATTATCATTTGTAATAATTTTATGTTGTTTTTCGGTTAATATTTCACTTTTCACTGCATTATTTTTGTTGCATTTAACTTTTGAAAACATTTTCTGTAGTTTTTAAGCATAAAATTTTTTTTGTTTCAACTCCAAATAAGGCAAATTTTTATTGTATTTGAATATATCAATTTATACACATGTGCATATATTTTACCAGTAAAGCTTCAAATTAGAAAGATTTATAAAAGCACAGAAAAAGTTTTTATTGAGCAAAAATTTTCACCAAATAAAACCGTCATAATTTATTAACATTTCTACTGTTTTACTCATTGAAAATTTTTTTTACATGGTTTCATAAATCCTCATAATTTGAAGTTTTACTAGTAAAATTCAAGTTTACAAAAGAACGTACGATGTCTTTAAAAAATACATGTACCCACATATTCTTTTGTTGTAATGTATTGCGGTATTTATGAAGCGCTTTTCCTTATAGATCAAAGCGCTTGCTACAAATTTAATGTAGCTAAAACACACTGTGGAACAGGTGCTAATTGTCGGCCCACGTGGGATCGAACCCGGTAACTTTAGAAAATTAGTCTAATGCTCAACCATTGAGCTATAAGGGCCGACAATGTGTTCTATAATACAAGTTCATATTTCATTTTTTTATTTTGAAGTAAAAAATTCGAATAAAAAATAAAGTAAAATAAAAAAGTAAAATAGTAGAAACTTAAGAAATTATGGAGAAGAATTTTGAGTGCTTGTGAGGTGTTCTTGGCTTCAGTTATCGATTTTGTAGCGCAGATTTTTTCAAATAATTTTAAACCTCAACGTTTCAAATTGCTCAGCTTATCATTTTAATTTTTTTTATGTGATTTTTTTTTCAAAATTTTTACGCAAAATGTGTTAATTATTGATGAAAAAATTGTTTTTTCCCAAAATTTTCAGATTTTATTATCTGGGATTCAGGATTAGAATATATTGAATTTAAAAACAGATAAAGTTAAATTTGAATGGCATAAAAAATTCAAGCTCTATTCCCTAACATTAAAAAAAATATCCGCTGGGAATAAAAACCAATAAAGAAAATAATTTAATGATGATTCTCATTACGAAAAACTATATAAACCAAAAATTTAAAATAATTGTTTTCTGGAAAAATTTAAAATATAGAACAGGAAAAAAAATTTTACAAAAAAAAAAATAAATAAAAAATAAATAAATAAAAAAAACAAAAAATTAAAAATTAAAATTGATCAAAAAAAAACAATAGAATAACATAATCAGTATAAACTATAACTAATAATTAAAAAACAAAAATAGAAAAAGCAAAAATGAATTGAAAGAAATGCGGGTTATTTAGATCAAGTTATCCTAGCAACAAAGTGAAAAATTTTTTCCAAACGACAGAATTACTCTTTATTTATTGTTATTGCTATTATTGTTATTGTTACCGCTAATATTGTTATTGTTATTGTTACTGCTATTATTGTTGCTGTTACTGCTTTTATTGTTATTGTTATTGTGAAGAAAATTTAAAAAAATTTTTGTTATTATTTTTGTCTTTGTTATTATCATCGTTATTTTTATTATTTTTGTTGTTATTATTATTGTTGTTATTGTTATTATTGATGTTAGTCTTATAACTATTAATATTATTTTGTTGTCGTTTTTTTTTTTATTATTTCGTTTTTATTTTTTTTTTCAACTATTTCTATTCAAATTTATTTCATTTTTCGAATAATAACTTTTCACTATTTTATATATATTATCTTTACATAATTATTCTATTTTATCAACAATCCTTATTATCGTTTTTCTATTATCAAACTTTGCCACCATCAGGTGCTTTCTTAGTTAATCCGGAACTGATTGATAACACAATTCCATGACGAACACTGAAAAACTATTGTTCAACTTTGTGAATAATTAGTTTTCTGAATTATGAAAAAACGATAATATTTGTCTTTTTATTTTGACAAAGCTTTTTTCAATTTTCTACATCATCATCAAATAACTAATTATAAATATAAATCTTGAAAAATATTTATATAGCGCCCCTTTCGCATTGTTTAAAAACGCTCTGCTATAAACCACTCATGAAAAACCAAAAAAAAACTGAATTTCTTCATAACCATCAAAAAAATTCTTATTATTCTCAACATTTAAGGCCTCATATTTCAATGTTTTTATATTCCTTCTAGATCGCTCCCATCTGGGGTTTCGTTTGCACAATTGATAGGTTCCACAGGGCGCTACTCCGTGTGGATAACTGAATTTTATTTTTATTGTTTTTTTTAATCAATAATTTTTTATCTAGTTTTCAACATTTTATATTTTAATGCAATGGATTATTTTCTATCGATCATCGTTAGCTTTTATACATAATAATAATTTGGTGTTTGATGAATAAAAGTTAGTTTTTGAGAAAATTTAAACTATTTTTTTTTTAATTTTTTAAATTAAGTTTAAATAATATTATTAATGGTGATTTGATTAGCATAGATTATACTCAAAGAATCAACAATCTAATAACACTGTTTACAACGGCATTCACAATTGACTGTCACTTGAAATTATTTTGATATTAGAATAAAAATTATATAAAAAAAAAATAAATTTTCAGAAAAAGTTAAAAATTATTTAACTAAAAACAAGTTTAAATGTGAATTAAAGGAGAAAGATGTTTAAAAGTCCAAATGACTTGGAAATCTCATTTGTTTCAATTAGAGACTGATGGAGATTAAGTGTAGATGTTCTTCTTTAAATTTTTATTGTTTTTCTGAAGTTTCCTCAATTTATTTTGTATAATTTATTATATAAATTATACGAGCATTTTTATACAGTTTCCACCTTCATTTGAAGAATTTTGATTTAATTATTTAGAAATAAGCATTTTTGGTTCACTATGATATTCAATTTTGTTTCTTGTTTTTTTTAATAGTTTTTCTATAAGTATGAACGTTCAAGAAAAAAAACAGAGATATATAAAACTAATGCAAGATATACAACTCATCAATCAAATTATTTGGTCAAGACTGGATACTTCCAAATTCTCGGTTGATTAATGGCGACTGGAAAAAGATAAAAAAAAATTTTTAATTATTCAATTATACTTTTCAAAAAATAATTTTTAAAACTATAATTTTTTTAAATTGTTGAAAAATGTCAAAAAAATTGAAGAAAATTTGTTTCAAATGCCGAAAAATTCGATTCATTTGAATTTAATAGATATAAAGTTAATCTTTTCATGAATGAACACCAATATTGTCGAAAACCAAAAAAAAACATATTAAATTTATTGGAAAATCACTTTTTAGATCAAAACTTATTCAAATGATTGTGGACTTAGAAGCTTTTTTGTTCTCAAAACTCAACATCATAAGAAATATTTGAACACAAAACTAAAAAAAATTCAAAGTAGAAAAGATTCAAAAATGGTAAATATAGCAAAAAAATCGTAAATTCTTTGCTAAAAAACTACTGAAAAAACTTGGAATTATAAGCAAAAACCAAATGTATTTGAGCTGTTTGTTGAAGGAATGGGGTCAATGGAACCGATATAGTTTTTGATGAAACAAGTATTTTCTAGTTTTTATGCTTTAGTTTTATTTTATATGGGTAGATACAGCTGTGACTGAGTGTATTATCTTTTTTTTTCTTTTTTTTTTTTAATTATTATGTTTTTTTTTGTTAAATTTATTTATTATTATTGCTTTTAATGTTATTTGTATTATTGTTAAAATTCATATAAACATTTACAACTTCTGATATTTCTATATGCTCATACAGCTCTCTGCAATTCTGGTTTCTGTGGTGATGATGTTTCATTGATGGGTGGTTTTGAGAGAAAAAACTCGAACATGTTAACAAACAAGAAAAAAATAACAAAAAATAAAATTAGACATTATGAAAAAATCAAAAAATAGCAAAACAAAAGAACTAATAATAGAAAATTAAGAAAAAAAAAAAACATCTGGAATTTGTGCTTATGCTGCTATTGCTAATTAAACACAAATTTTTTCTATTTTGTATACATTCCAATAAGATTCGAAGTATAAATCATTCTAAGACGTGGTTTTTTGCGCCAATAAGCTCACTTAAAAAACATAGGAAAAAAAATCTATTGGTTTGATTGTGTATTTGTTTTTATAATTGATAATTTTTTTGTTTTTTTTAAATTTAGAAACATTTTGAATGTAATTATCATTTGTTTTATTTTTTCATTATTTCATTTTTTGAACAACAATTACATCAAATTTAAAAAAGATTAGTTTAAGGAATTTCGATACACTTATTTAAATTTAAGCTTTAATTTTTGAAAAACTTGCATTAAATTTTTTCACTTTTTTCAAGGTGATTTTGTTTGTGTTATAACAAAAGCAAACACTCAAACAAACCAAACTATTTTCAAAAAGAGTTCAAAGCAGTTTTTAAATTTAAAAACAGTAGAAAAAAATCATTGAAAAAAAATTGAATCAGAAACACAACACAGCCAGAAAGATTTTATCAAAATAAAAAAAAACATCCATTGTTAACAAAAACGTCTTCTTAAATACCATCCCAAAACATTCATCAAAACCAAAACATCAAAACAAAACTCCAGGAGTTAAAAACAACAAAATCATCAAAGCCCCCAAGAAACTCGACAACAAAAATTGGAAAAATAACTGAGTCACGTTCCCAGTGTTGTATTTATGATAGAAGGGTGTTCTAAGCCCTCTCGCTAATCCACATGCTTATCCTTCAGTAATTACATTTGCTACCATACCTTGCATTGGTTGCGAGGTTTATTTTTTCAAATTTAAATAATTTTTCGAGGTTTTTAGAGTTTTTTGATGGGGCGGGTTTTCAAAAAGTTTAGTGTTTAGGGGAATTATCGAAACTTCATCGTTTTTCACTGAGTTTTGAGCAGTTTGGTTTTGAGAGTTTTTTTGAGGAATTTTATTAAATTTTACCGTTTTTTTTTTTAACTTTTCTTAAATGATTTGAATTTTCAAGAAAAAAGCAATTTTTTTCAACAAAACTAACGTATATGAAGGCAAATAAATTGCAACTTTTTGAATTAAAAACTGGAGCTTCAAACTTTATAAAAAGTACTGAAATCCATTTTTATTGTTGAGATGATGTTCAACACTTTACAGCTTACAAAAAAATATTTGTTGCAAAAAACTTGAAAGTTATTTTGTTTTTTGCAACAAATATTTAGAAAAACTTGACATTCTCCCAAGTTTCATAAAAATTTTCAAATGAAAACATTGATATTATTATTAATTCTATGAAAATAATAAAAACAATATATTAGAACTATTTAGTCATTGTTCAAAATACAATAAAAGGAAACTTTCAAATAAGTCAAAAAACATGAATGCTCGAAAAAAAATTATTTTATTTTTGAACAATTGATTCCAAGCTTTCAAAAAAGATTTTTGACAAAAATTATTGAAAAAACAACAATTAAAATGACACATAAACACAATTACAAAATGACAAACCTGGCCTTGGTAATATTTGCAAATTCCTATATCTCTTCTCATAGAAAATCCATTTTTGAAAATTTTTTTGCTTTATTTTGTAATTAGCTTGTGAAAGAGTGAACCATATATATTTTTAGTATTTGTTTTCCATTTTTTATGTTTCATTTTCTTGATTTTATTTAGTTAAAGCTGATTGTTTTGGAGAATTTCAATTTGCTTTGATTCAATTTTAATGGTTACGAAAATGAATAAATTTGAGAAAATTATTTTTTTTATTACTTCGCATGCACAACATTTTTATTTTTTTCCAGAATTTCATCGTTTCATTTTTTTAAATTAAATAATAAATTTTCTTTAAATTCTGTTATTTTATCTCCCAAAACGGGTTTTATGTTGAAATATAATTTTCAATTTAAGAATTTTTTTTGTCATTTTTACTCAGTTTTGTTCATCGTTCAAAAAATTCTACTTTAAATTATTATTCAAATTTTTTTATTCGAATTTTTTTTTTATTTTTTTATTTGAAAAATGACGGATAAATTCAAATACATGTTATAAAGTTGCGTGAACAAGAAAAAATATTGCAAAACTTGAAAAAATTCCAAAAAAAAATTTAGTTTCCATTACTTTCAATGTTTTTTTTGGTGGAACAACACCATTTTTTTAATGAAAATGTTTGTGTGTAATAATACTAACGTTCACATGAATATATATCAGTGTAATAAATAAAAGAATTGCATAATTCAGTAGTTTCAATCCAGGTTTGTTATATATCAAAACAAAAAATGAATTTTCCGTATTATCAAATAAAAATAGATATTTTTAGTAGTGATATTTCAATCATAAATATTGTGTAAAAAATTGTTTTTTAACGTTTCACATTAACAATTTTCCTCAACTAGAAAAAAGCTATCAAAAATGGAAAAATAAATTAAAACTGGAAAAGCATTCTAGATAAAAATTATAAATTACGCCAAATGGAAAAGTTACACAAAATAAAAAAGTTTAAAATTTAATCAAAAAAAAAATATTTTGTCTTGAAAAAAACATTTACTCTGAATAGGGAAGCTGTATTTTGAACAAAAGGTGAATTTATGAAATAACGAAGCCAAGCACAAAGAGCGATATCGATGAAGAGAATTTTAAAAATTAAAGTCCCACTGTGGAAATATTTTCTGGGTTGATTTGTGTTTTTATTTTTTTTCTGTTTTACCACAATCATAAAATCATAAAAATTTATTCTGTGTGCATGTTGAAAACTAAAAAATGATAGATTAAATAAAAGAAATTAAAGCAATATTGAGAAAAAATTTAAAACCTCATTTCCTTTTTGCTTATAAAAACTATAGAAAAACATATTTTTGCAAAAACTCTCAAAAGTTTTGCGTGAAGTTGGTGCTCTTTAGAGCGTGAGACTTTATGTTTTGTCAATGAACTCGTCTTTTAGCCTCCAATTCAGAACCAAGAAGCTTACGACTTCATAATAGACTTTTTAATAGGTTCCCTGTTTTTATGCGCTAATGATAGTTTTTTTTAATCAAGTGATGTAGTTTTTTTGAAATTGAAGGATATAACTATTTTATAAGATATGATACACAATGTTTTATCAAATGAAAAATCGATTATTTTAAATAAAACTAATTGACAAGCATTGCAAAATTGTGATTCTATCTTATATTTTGTTTGAAGGACGGTTGAGATGTTTTTGAAATAAACGGAAACTATGAAATGATCATTTATTTAGATCGTTTTTGAAGCCTGATTTCAACATTTGACAATTTCGAAGTTTTTCACGTTGAGATATAACATAATATAAAAACAATTACTAGAACCAAGAGATATGAATTACCAAAACCAAATATAACTTCATTATTTTGAACTTTTGGTTCATTATAAAAAATTAGTTTGAAAACATCAAATAAGGAAGTATAATTAAAATATTTTCATCCTACCAAAGATAATTTTCATCAATATATTCTCCCTCAGTCACCATTGATTTTTCAAGAAATACCACTGCTCTTTGTTCATTATTGAAATTGTTATCCTTGTTTTTCAAAAAAAATTTTCAAACTTACGATGCACCAAACTAACTTTTATTCGTTTGAATCTCACTATGTAATCAATCTTTAAAGGCAATTTATATTAAAAAAAACAAAAAAAAAAACGAAAATTTAACAATAAAAATAAAAAAGCACAAAAAAAAACTATTCAGATACTAATAAGTTGAAAAGTCAAAAAAATTTTTCAAATATTTATGGGAAAGATGTCGTATCGTAACGTAGATGGAAAAAAAATAATGGAACAAGAGGTTTAAGGAATGAAAACAAAACAAAGAAATTACAAATATATGCAACAGTTAACGTGTTTCAATTTTAAATGTTGTCTTTGATATAAAAAAATAAAAATTTAGGAAAAAGTTTTTAAAAAGTTGAGCGAAAAATGATCTTGAAATTTCATGACTCATATTTATAATAGTTTAATTCTTCAAGCCCAAAATAAATATTCAAATGAAAACACTTTTAGGAGTTTATTTTATTTCACGAAGCTTTTCGTAAGATGAACTTACATTATCAAGTGGAGGTACAAATATAAGGACGTTACTGACTTTCATTGAACATTGCTGGAAGCTGTTTGGAATGAAATAGACTCCTAAAATGTTTTCATTTGAATATTCATATTTATAACAATTTGAAAAAAAAGGGTGAAAAACAATGGAGTTGTTGAGAAAAATAGTTGTTTTGACTAACATACTGTAAATATATCACTGAAAAATTTTTTACAAACAAAAAAGAAAACATGAGAAACAAAAACTCGAAACAACAGCAGATGAATAATATAAAAAGTAAAATAATTAGAAATGGTTACTAATATTTTGCACTGGAAAACTATTCGAAAAAATATTTTGTTATAAAAAACTGAAAATAAGCTCAGTTATAAAAGTGAAAAAAGACACTATAATTAAAACAAAAAATAAGGTGATGATGACAATAACACAAATAATAACTATATAAATGGTATTATTTTTATTTTTCAGCCACCCTTGTTGTTATTATTATTATTATTATTATTAATATTATTATTATTATTGAAACTATTACTTTCTTCATTATTGAAACAAACCATCATCATATCAGTTACAAAAAAAAATATTCAATAAGCAAAACTATTTAACGAATTTGGTTTCTCAAGTCAGTCTTGAGAAAAGTTTTGCGCGTTTTGTTCTGAAATTTTATTTTTACTTTTGACTTTTCTCTATATATTGGTTTTGATTAATTAAAAATAAATATTTTAAGCTTTTTTTGCATTTTTGAGTATTTATTGTTACTTAATAGAATTAATTTATGTGCCAGTAAAATGGAACTATAAGAAGTAATTTGAAGATCGATGGCACTAATTAATTAAATCAACAGATTCAACAATGAATTACTGAATAAAAAAAATGATTTTAACTCAAAAAACAAAACAAAACAATATTGATTGGAGTTTAAATCCAGGAAAATTATAGATGGAAAAACATTTATAAACAAGAAAAGATATTAAAAAGCTTCATTTAAAACAAAATAACAACAAAAACTACATCAAAAAAACATAAAAAATCTATTAACAAATGAGAATAATAATAAAAAAAAACAACAACACAGAACAACCGAACACTTCTACACCACTGCCTCTTAACCATGCTGGGACACAAAAAAAACCAACCGGAAACAGATGCAGATGATTCTAACAATGACGTCATTAGATTTCTTGTTGCTTCCGGTTTCGACGTGAATATAGAAGATCAAGTAATTGTTTATGTTGTGTGTAGATGCGTGTGTTATTGTTATTATCATTTTCCTTTTAATCAACTTATATACATTCATCACAGGTCCATAAATAATCATAACAACAATGAAATATATTTCCATAATATTCATAACTTTTTAATTAATAAAAAAAAATATAAAAAATTATATTAATAGTAATAATAATTTAAAAATAATTTTAATTATCATTATTTATATGTAAGGCGTATTTTAGGTTTTTTATTGCCGCATAGGCTTGATTGAAGACAATTGGCTTTGTGTTGAGGATGATCATAGCCTTTTTTTGTTTATTCAATAGTATTTTATTGTTGTTATGATATTTTTTATGTTCTTATGATATTCTTATTGTTTTTATGATATTTTTTTTGTTTTGATATTTTTCAGTTGTTTTTTTATGATGTTTTTTATTGTTTTTATGATTTTTTATGATGTGTTTCATTGTTTTTATGATTTTTTTTGTTAATTTGATTTTTTTTCCTTAGACTAATTGAAATATTTTTGGCTAGATAATGGTATGCTATTTATAAAGGCTGAGAACGTGGTGATAAGATGAGGATGATGAGGCTGATGACGACGATGAGGATGATAATGGTGATGAGAATGATGATGATGGTGATGATGACAATGATGATGATGGTAATGATGATGATGCATGAAAAACAAACGAGAATAATTAATTATTCGAAATTCAAAAAAATTTTTCTAAAGAAAAACATAAAACCTCAAGTGATCTCACTCTAAACTCGGAGTTTAGTTTAGTGAAATTATTTCTTTCATGAAATTTTTTCAGACCGTTTTACGACAGCATGAATTTTCATTTAATTTCAAAATGCTACCAAAAACGATTTGAATCAAACACTTTTATTAACTGAATAATAACACGAAGCCCTTAGTGAGTTGAACTCACATTATCAAGTAATCAATTATTAATCAATATGAGTCATGGTAAGCTTGGTTTTTAATTCAGGATACACTGAATATAAACATTAATAATATGGGACATGAAAAAAAAAATTCCATTACTTAGAGTGTAGGAGAATACTTTGATGCTATAAGACAAAAACTTGAGATATTATTTAATAGACGAGCTTGTTCCAATTTTGAGTTATGCTAGTGATGATGATGATGTTTCAAGTTTGAGTAACAGTGATGGTAATGATGATATATATAGTTACAGAATTGTTTTTTTATGAAAAAAAAATTAAACGAATAACGAGAGAATTTAAACGAGTTCGATGCAGCTGCGACTGTGTGATTTTAATTGACAAAAGAAACGAAAATAATGCAAAAAGGAATAATAAAAACAATAAAATAACAATAATAATAATAAAAACTAAATTTTAAAAAAATATTATTTGAGCTTATGAAAAAATAAAAATTAAAGTCTATTTGAAAACTGAAGCACACTTGCTAAAGGTTTGGGATGAAACTAGGCTTATAGAAAATTTTAACTAAATACAATAGAGAAAAAAAAATCATTTATTTTTATTATTATTATCCTTATTATTATTATTAATCTAATTAGGTATACTGTTGTACATGTCCCAGTAACTGGGGTTGACAGCAGTCGACCTAGATTATTGTATAGAGTGATGTATAAAAAGTCATTTTATTTAGAAGAAAGTTTTACTATCATCATTATTTTAATTATTTTAAAAATTTTTATAGCACACAATTCACAAATTTGCTACAAGGCGCTAAAGACTTTGAGATAGCTACGTTTTATGTTGTTAAAATTGAAAATTAACTAATGATGATGAATTTCTAGAAAAGATGAAGATAATTTTTGACTGAATATCCAATATTGAAGGTGATGTATCGGTCCAAGATGGAGTTTTTTTAAAAAATGAATAACGATAATGAATATATCTATATTTTTACCTAATTAATAAAAATAGCCGATATTTTTAATCGTAATATTAGAAATAAATACAATCTCGAGAAAAAAATATCATAAAAAATTAGCTAATGTTTTATGATAAGGTTGAATTTGTCGAAAAATAAAGCTGTTTATTTTGCTCACTAAATTTAATAAAGTCCTCTCATAAATCGACTTCGAGAAATAAATCTTAAATAATAAATCAATTATAATAAAATTATCAACGAAACAGTATTATAAAAAAATCAAGAACAACAAAACACAAAAAAAAATTATAACAGAAATATAAACAAAAACAACAACAAAAACAATAATAATGAAACAATAATAAAATGAAACGCAACAGACCAATCCGAAGCAATAAGGATGATGACATGTATAAAGGAAAGGAGTGTGACGTGGCATGAATGAATGAAATCATTATGGGGAAATCAAAACATAAATATGTTTATATAAACATAAATGATTGGAGCAATGACAAAATTTTAATTCTTACTTTTTTTTTGCATTTACTAAATACAGTTGTTTTTATTTTATTTTTTTGATTTTTTTTTATTTTTCATCATTATGGAAATAAATGGAAAAAAAATTCATTAAGCATACATTATAAAAACTCCATTAAATCTTTAAAATTAATGGATATATTTACTCACAATTTTTCATGTCGATTAAAGGGAGAATTTCAGTACATTTATTGAGCAAAAAAACAGTTATAATTTTCAAAAAGTTTAGCCTTATCATAAAACAAAAATGTTTTGATGCTAAACCCATCGAAAATTATAGATTTTTCTTGCCCAACAAATGCAATAAAAATCTCTCATGGATGGACGTAAAAAATTGTTGAATATTATTTATAAGTGCATCTAAAAATATATTTATTATATTATGAATCTATATGGGGGAAAAATCGATATATCGATTAATTTATTTGCTATAAATAGATTTATTTGTGATGGATCATGAAAAAAGCTCATCTTGGAACGGTGATAGCTTGAAGTCTGTTTTGTTTCAAGCTGTTTTTTATTTCGAAATAATTTTCAAAATCAATATAAAATATATATAAATTTGTTTTTTTTAAAATATATAATTCATAAAAAAAAATATATATATAAGAATCTGAAAAATTAAATAGAAAATTTGGCCAGATATCGAACCTTAAAACTTCGGTTTGATAGCTTTCTTTTGAGCCGTTTTGTTTGTTGAAAAAAATGTTGATATGAATTGATGTATTTTTTTTTATTTTAGGTTTTTATTTTTTTCTATTTTTGTGATGTTTTTGTTTTCTTGTAAATTTATATGTTTTTAAGATCGAAAAAATTTTTTCAAATACTTTTGGGAAACTTAAAATTTTTGCAAATTGTTTTTGAAAGGGATGCAATTTATGTTCATTTGAATTTTTCGTGTAAAAAAATGAAATTAACTGAAGTTTTGAGTTCATAAATTTTGCTAATCCATCAGACGTAAGTAATACAAAATTGAAAATCCTCTCAGACAGAAAAAATACTCTCAATCAAAATTTCAATTTCAAAATTTCATAATATCTGACACAAATATTTCTAACTTTTGAATTTTTCATTTGTCAATATAACACTTTTGTGTTATTGAAAAACTCTATTCCAGCGAAACAAAGCAAACATAAAACATCAAAATCGTCCAAAGCTCCGTTTTTGCTCTGTGACAAAGCTTTGGAATTACGCTCCACATGACCTTGTGATGTTTTGAAGTTTTGCATTTTTTAGCGTTATAAGCTTTGCGTCTGTTTTCATAGGTTGAAGTCGTTTGCAGCTGTTGCATCCATGAAAGTTTTTGAGTTCCGAATCAATTTGAGTTGCGTTATTTGTTATAAAAATTTTTTGAAAAATGAAATTAGTAAATGTGTTAATTCTAAGTTACAGAATAAAATTTCAAAAGAAAAAGCTGATAGGAATCATTGAATGATAGATAGAAAATATCGCCAAAGGTACAAATTCTCAAAATAACAGATCAAAATTTATAAAATATTTGAGAGTAGAAGTTTTTAGAAAAATTATATATTTTGGAGACGTTCCTGATTCTGAACGTTTGTTGCGTAAAATGTTGAAGTTTCGTATAAATAATTCAAACGATCAGAGTAAAAATTTTCAAAATTTCAACTTTTCACTGTTACGTGTTTGAAGTTTAAAAATTCTAAAATTCGAGAATTTTTCAACATAATTACAAAAAACTGAAACTTTTCAAAAGTAAATTATTTGAAAAGTGACTTGGAAAACCTCAAAATAATCACCGACTATCTCAAGGAAAAAAAGCACATTTCAGAATGACTAGTCATTCTTCCAATTAAAACTGACATATTTAATTTTTATGATTGGCAGTTGAAAAAAAAAAAGAAAAATTTACATTTTCAAAAACCATCTTTTGGGAAGTTTATTGTTGTCATTAATTTTTTTTTTTGATTACAAGATGATATAATTTTGGCAAATTAGACTGCTTTGACTCTAATGATGTATAAAGAAGTAAATTTCTTTTTCAATGCTAAGTGAAATACATATGGCTGGTGCAGATAATTTGTTTTGTTAGAAATAAAAGCTAAAAGCAAAAAAAATTTTTCTGAGTTTTTTTAACGATTTTTTTTTAATAATAAATTTCAACACACAAAAAAAACAGTATATCTTTTGAAAATTATGAATTAAATCAAGAATCAAATGTTTTCTATTAGATTTAAAAAACGAAACAATTTTGAAGCATAATAAATCACAAAAATCAGAGAAAAAAAAACAAAAAAAAATTTTTTTCAAATTAAAACAATTTTTTGATAAATAAACTTGAAAACAGAAAAAAAAAATAATGAGTATTAAAAATATTTTTGTTGTAAAAACGTAAGCAAAATATGTGACGTCAAAACTATGATAATCTCCTTGTTAGCTTTCTTAATGATTTATCTGAACAAAATAATCATTTCCAGTAATTACTACTCGTATATCAATAGGTTGATTATAAGAATTATGTTTTGGATAATTATTGTTTTTGTTGTTTTTTTTTAATTAGAATTTTTCGTTTTTTTGTTTTAAATAATATTTTTGTTATTATTATTTTTCAATTTGTTTTTTAATTTTAAGTTTAGCTTGTTGTATTTCCAATTTACAGAGTAATGTTCCGTATTTTTTCCATAGTTTTGATGCATGACAATTTTAGGTTTGTAATTTTTTTCATAATAAAGTGATTTCAAAATGAAATTCCAATTTTAAAAATAATCATTTTTGAGTGAAAATTTTGTTTAATTTTTAATAAACATAATAAAAAATGATAATGATTCCAAATGAAAAATTTTTCAAAAAACTTGATTTTCAGCCATTCATTCAAAATCCAATAAAAATAAAACTAGTTTTTAAAAAGCGAAAAACGTCAAAAACTGTCAAAAAATTCTCTTTTTAATTTAAAACAAGATTTAAAAGAGTTTTGAAGTGGTGAGGAGCGTTGAGAAAGTGCTTAAAGTGATAGTATTCTTGCTTGTTTGAAGGATTCCAAATTTTATGTCTCTTTCATACCTCCTTTCTAATTCCGACTTGTAATTTTATTAGACCTTTATCGTCTGCAGAATACATCTTCTCTGAACTAAAACGTGTTAATTCTGGAATTGTGAATTTCTTCGATATTTAAAATCAATTAAATTGATTTTATTATGTTTTGAAACTTTTCAATTCTTCCGATTTTTTTTTTCTATTGTTTAAAAACATAATAAAATCTATTAAGATTTTTTTTGCTTTTTGGAATTTCGATTTTGAATGTAACTTCATATGAGTTAACGATTTTTTGCAACTTTTAAAATTCCTCAAAGATGTATAAGTGAAAACGACCTATTAAATGTAAATTCTAGTTTTCCACTTCATGAAATCCTTTTAAAATCGCAGTTAACAAGGTTTTCTGAGCAATGTATTTTTTATGATTTAAAAATTATATATAATAGCAAATCGAAGGTTCTCAAACAAAATTAGAACTTATTTGTTTGAGAAAAGGCAAAATTGAAATTATCATGCTCAGCTGCATACAAGCGCAGAAAAAAAATACCTGAAATAAAATTTTTGGAAAATATTCAAAACTAATAAAAAAACAAAAATTAAATTTATAAAAATATCCAAAAAAAAATCAAAATTATATTCAACTAGAATAAAAAGTCTAAACACTACTTCATCAAAACAACTTGTGTCGAGACAGTTCTCAATTTCTGGTTTGTTTTATATAACAATTCTGTGACCCAAAACCAGTTATGTGACCTAAAAATTTTCTAATTCCGTGTCACTATACTCTCACCGGTATTTCTGTTGGATTCCAGTGTATTGTAGTGAATTTTATTATATTGTACTGTATAGTATTATATTTTACTGTATTGTATTATGTTGTATTGTATTAAATTGTACTGTTTTGTATTATATTCTACTGTATTGTATTGTTTAATTCATTTTTTTTCTGAATAGAAAAAAAAATTTCGATATTTACAACTTTATCATAATTCACAACTATTGCTTCAACAATTATAATTCTAACAACATCAGCACATCCCCACACACAATATGCCGCTCTGGTGCACGTTTGGGCCGTGTTGAAACAGATCATTATAACATCGGCAGAATAAAGCAGATGAATTATAACTAGTATTTAGACCCACAATAACAAGGAGTTTTTTTATATCCACA
>OZ038321.1:2109216-2161716 GCA_964035795.1 Pterobdella sp. o SKG-2022
CTCATTTTTCCATTCTTATTGTTGTGTTTCGTAATTGAGTTATTTTTGTTGAGAAATTTTAATGCTTCTTTTTTTGCAACTAAGTTTCAAATTACACTGAGTTTAAAATTTAACTTTGTAAACTTTTCTTCAATTAACGAAAAAAATTGAATTAATTTAACGCAAATGTATAATTATTCCATTTAAAAAATTTAATTCAAATAACTCAATTTATTTCAAATAATTTTTTCGAAAATAGTATAATACTTCAACAAAAATTTTGTATTGTATGTATATGTATTGTATCAAACAAGTATTGTTGAATGATCGCCAGAATACAAACTATAAAGCCATAGAAGCAAGCTTGAAAAACCATTTTCAAAATTTCATTATCAAAACAACCAAAATATTCTTCAAAATAACATTTTCATCTAAGAGATTCTCACTTTAACTTAAAACGCCATAAATATTTGAATTCAATAATTTTGTTTGGATCGACTTCAAGTCCAATTTTTTAATACATTTTCACGTGAGCCATTAAAATCGCTCATAACTATATTTTTTCAAAAAATTCCATTTATTCTTAATCTTATGTGTTATTCTATTCTTTTTTATGCAAAACCTTTGAAAAACTTACAAACACCAACCCAACAGTTATCAACACAAACAACCCAAAAATACAAACAACCCCAACAACACAAACGCAAAAATTGTGGCTACAACCTCAACAATCTCAATCAAATAAATCCAACCCAACCAAATAAATCTAAAAACCGCTACCTCAAACCCTATCTGAACAAATAAACTACAGAGTAAAAGCACACACGTCCCAAATGCTTTTAGATTGAAAGCTTTATCAGGAGTTTTCAAGCAATTATGCGATTAGAAGCTCCAATTTATCACTCCAGTCAGTATCTGATGTTTGATTTGGATAAACAATCTTTCAATCTTCTTTGATCGAGTGTTTGGCTGCGGTTAAATAACTGTAAGCAGTCTATATTTATTCTAAAATATAACTCATTCTCAACACAAATTCTCACCATCACGCTAATATCAACTGATTTTATTCTCAACACACGAACACACACCTTCTCCTTGCCCCAACCTTCAATCCATAATCTCCTTCAAGCACATTTCACTTTTCAAACCCACACTTTCCCCATTTTAACACCTCTCGCCCAATCTTTTTTATCAACAGCTTTATTGTTCGAAAGTAAACAGTAAACTCTGAAATGCAGATGCAAGTATCGCTTGCGGCTTTCCATATTGAAAGTTATTCTGAAGCACATAACACTAAATAAAACGGAAAGAAAGGAATTTTGAACAATATTTTTCAACAGTAGAGACTGCAGACCCAAAAGTACCCGGTTCAATTCTGCGTTCAAGTCCTTCAACTCGTAGATACAAATTTTAAAAAAATGAAATTCACAAAAACATATGTAATCTAATAACACTGAAAAAACTTTTGTAGAGTTTTGGTTCTGTAATTTGGTTATATCAAAATTTAAGCAATCCATATTTTCAGATTTCAATTAGATATAATTTAACGTTTTATGGATCTTAGTTTATAGTGAACTATATATATATTGTCGGCCCCTATAGCTCAGTGGTTGAGAATTAGACTAATTATCTTAAGATACCGGGTTTGATCCCGCGTGAGCCGACAATTAGTAGTCCACATGGAGTAGCGCCCAATTGCGCAACCAAAATTCCAGTTAGGGGCGATCAAATGGTTGACATAATTATTTATTTTAAATATTAAATATTGATAAATATCAACCCTATGGTGAAGTGAATGCAACAAAAAGACAGATGGGGTTCATACTAATCGAAATATTCCATCAAATTTACTGATATCTTGAAATACATTCAAGCTACAGAACCGAAGTTATCACACAATGTATCAATATGCAACAAAAGCCACAAACTTGAATAGCTTACAACTTCAACTCATTATCCTCACTTCGTAAAAAGCCTGAAAAGCATAAAATTTTCTAGACAGGCATTGTATTCAATAAAAACTGTAAGTAAATAAGTAAGTAAATAAGTAAGTAAATAAGTAAGTAAGTAAGTAAGTAAGTAAGTAAGTAAGTAAGTAAGTAAGTAAGTAAGTAAGTAAGTAAGTAAGTAAGTAAGTAAGTAAGTAAGTAAGTAAGTAAGTAAGTAAGTAAGTAAGTAAGTAAGTAAGTAAGTAAGTAAGTAAGTAAGTAAGTAAGTAAGTAAGTAAGTAAGTAAGTAAGTAAGTAAGTAAGTAAGTAAGTAAGTAAGTAAGTAAGTAAGTAAGTAAGTAAGTAAGTAAGTAAGTAAGTAAGTAAGTAAGTAAGTAAGTAAGTAAGTAAGTAAGTAAGTAAGTAAGTAAGTAAGTAAGTAAGTAAGTAAGTAAGTAAGTAAGTAAGTAAGTAAGTAAGTAAGTAAGTAAGTAAGTAAGTAAGTAAGTAAGTAAGTAAGTAAGTAAGTAAGTAAGTAAGTAAGTAAGTAAGTAAGTAAGTAAGTAAGTAAGTAAGTAAGTAAGTAAGTAAGTAAGTAAGTAAGTAAGTAAGTAAGTAAGTAAGTAAGTAAGTAAGTAAGTAAGTAAGTAAGTAAGTAAGTAAGTAAGTAAGTAAGTAAGTAAGTAAGTAAGTAAGTAAGTAAGTAAGTAAGTAAGTAAGTAAGTAAGTAAGTAAGTAAGTAAGTAAGTAAGTAAGTAAGTAAGTAAGTAAGTAAGTAAGTAAGTAAGTAAGTAAGTAAGTAAGTAAGTAAGTAAGTAAGTAAGTAAGTAAGTAAGTAAGTAAGTAAGTAAGTAAGTAAGTAAGTAAGTAAGTAAGTAAGTAAGTAAGTAAGTAAGTAAGTAAGTAAGTAAGTAAGTAAGTAAGTAAGTAAGTAAGTAAGTAAGTAAGTAAGTAAGTAAGTAAGTAAGTAAGTAAGTAAGTAAGTAAGTAAGTAAGTAAGTAAGTAAGTAAGTAAGTAAGTAAGTAAGTAAGTAAGTAAGTAAGTAAGTAAGTAAGTAAGTAAGTAAGTAAGTAAGTAAGTAAGTAAGTAAGTAAGTAAGTAAGTAAGTAAGTAAGTAAGTAAGTAAGTAAGTAAGTAAGTAAGTAAGTAAGTAAGTAAGTAAGTAAGTAAGTAAGTAAGTAAGTAAGTAAGTAAGTAAGTAAGTAAGTAAGTAAGTAAGTAAGTAAGTAAGTAAGTAAGTAAGTAAGTAAGTAAGTAAGTAAGTAAGTAAGTAAGTAAGTAAGTAAGTAAGTAAGTAAGTAAGTAAGTAAGTAAGTAAGTAAGTAAGTAAGTAAGTAAGTAAGTAAGTAAGTAAGTAAGTAAGTAAGTAAGTAAGTAAGTAAGTAAGTAAGTAAGTAAGTAAGTAAGTAAGTAAGTAAGTAAGTAAGTAAGTAAGTAAGTAAGTAAGTAAGTAAGTAAGTAAGTAAGTAAGTAAGTAAGTAAGTAAGTAAGTAAGTAAGTAAGTAAGTAAGTAAGTAAGTAAGTAAGTAAGTAAGTAAGTAAGTAAGTAAGTAAGTAAGTAAGTAAGTAAGTAAGTAAGTAAGTAAGTAAGTAAGTAAGTAAGTAAGTAAGTAAGTAAGTAAGTAAGTAAGTAAGTAAGTAAGTAAGTAAGTAAGTAAGTAAGTAAGTAAGTAAGTAAGTAAGTAAGTAAGTAAGTAAGTAAGTAAGTAAGTAAGTAAGTAAGTAAGTAAGTAAGTAAGTAAGTAAGTAAGTAAGTAAGTAAGTAAGTAAGTAAGTAAGTAAGTAAGTAAGTAAGTAAGTAAGTAAGTAAGTAAGTAAGTAAGTAAGTAAGTAAGTAAGTAAGTAAGTAAGTAAGTAAGTAAGTAAGTAAGTAAGTAAGTAAGTAAGTAAGTAAGTAAGTAAGTAAGTAAGTAAGTAAGTAAGTAAGTAAGTAAGTAAGTAAGTAAGTAAGTAAGTAAGTAAGTAAGTAAGTAAGTAAGTAAGTAAGTAAGTAAGTAAGTAAGTAAGTAAGTAAGTAAGTAAGTAAGTAAGTAAGTAAGTAAGTAAGTAAGTAAGTAAGTAAGTAAGTAAGTAAGTAAGTAAGTAAGTAAGTAAGTAAGTAAGTAAGTAAGTAAGTAAGTAAGTAAGTAAGTAAGTAAGTAAGTAAGTAAGTAAGTAAGTAAGTAAGTAAGTAAGTAAGTAAGTAAGTAAGTAAGTAAGTAAGTAAGTAAGTAAGTAAGTAAGTAAGTAAGTAAGTAAGTAAGTAAGTAAGTAAGTAAGTAAGTAAGTAAGTAAGTAAGTAAGTAAGTAAGTAAGTAAGTAAGTAAGTAAGTAAGTAAGTAAGTAAGTAAGTAAGTAAGTAAGTAAGTAAGTAAGTAAGTAAGTAAGTAAGTAAGTAAGTAAGTAAGTAAGTAAGTAAGTAAGTAAGTAAGTAAGTAAGTAAGTAAGTAAGTAAGTAAGTAAGTAAGTAAGTAAGTAAGTAAGTAAGTAAGTAAGTAAGTAAGTAAGTAAGTAAGTAAGTAAGTAAGTAAGTAAGTAAGTAAGTAAGTAAGTAAGTAAGTAAGTAAGTAAGTAAGTAAGTAAGTAAGTAAGTAAGTAAGTAAGTAAGTAAGTAAGTAAGTAAGTAAGTAAGTAAGTAAGTAAGTAAGTAAGTAAGTAAGTAAGTAAGTAAGTAAGTAAGTAAGTAAGTAAGTAAGTAAGTAAGTAAGTAAGTAAGTAAGTAAGTAAGTAAGTAAGTAAGTAAGTAAGTAAGTAAGTAAGTAAGTAAGTAAGTAAGTAAGTAAGTAAGTAAGTAAGTAAGTAAGTAAGTAAGTAAGTAAGTAAGTAAGTAAGTAAGTAAGTAAGTAAGTAAGTAAGTAAGTAAGTAAGTAAGTAAGTAAGTAAGTAAGTAAGTAAGTAAGTAAGTAAGTAAGTAAGTAAGTAAGTAAGTAAGTAAGTAAGTAAGTAATGACGACTTTTTGTCTAAAATCAATGCCAATATCAGATATTATCAATAGAAGTTCTATTACTCAAAAGCTTCAGGCCTCTCACCATTTATTAAAACAACCTCACTTCCTCACTATCACAAACTCACCGCATCACTTCCCACAAATCTTCCATCAATATTCCATTCACCACTCATATTCTATTATAACAATAACGTTATCCCATCCCATCAACCGCAGACTCCTAACCACAGCACACCCCTATCTTTAGCTTTTGAACTCGGATGCCCAGATATTATGCAGACTATCCTCGACTCTGCCTCGCTAGAAGTTCACAACCTCAACCAAAACGGGGTATCAGTTTTGGTGATTTTTTTTGTTTTTCTTACTGGATATACATAATTCATTTGTAGTTGTTTATTTTATATTGAATTTATTCAAAGGTTTTTTGCAATTTTTTGTATTTTTCGAGTTTATTTTATTACTTAATATATTTTTTATTGTAATTTATATTTTTTCATTTTATTACATATTTTTAAATTTGAATTTTTATGTATTTTATCTATTTTATATCTTTTTTAGCTTTATTTAATCATAATATTCATACTATGTTCTCCTACCTTGTTTGTTTGTTTGTTCGTAATATATTTCCACTGTTTTTCAGTTAGTTTACATTTTAATTATATTTTTTCGGTTGCTCGTTTACGTTTGATAAAACAGTTTCAAAAGATATTTTAGTTTTTAAAAAAAAAATAAAACAAAAATCTTTATTCACATTTTGTTTTGTTTTTTATTACTCATAATACAATAATTATTAGTTTGCGAAAAAATTAAGGCTTGAATTGTAATATCCTCATCAAAATCAAACGAAAACTCATTTGAAAAGAAACATTTGTTTCAAAATTTTTCAAAAAAAAATTTTTCAAATTAGTGCAACAAAAAAAATAATTTTTTTCGATAAAGAGTTCTCCTGGAAACACCAATTCACAAAATAATACACTGATTCAATCGTCGAAACGTCACCAGACTTAATAGCTTCGACCAGAAATAAAACAAATTTTATGATTTCAAAATCGAATTATCTGAACGATGATGATTGAAAAAAAATTTTCTTTATAGTTATTTTTTTTATTTTTTTGCTTTGTTTATTGGTTTAATGTTTTTATTATGAGTTTATAAATTACCAACAATGCACACATGCATATATATATATAAATTCATTAAATTTTTTTGTATATGTATATATTTTTTCTATTTAATTTTTTATGCATATATTCTTTTCTCATTTAATTTTTTTTTTACATATATTTTGTATATATATTTTATTTTTCATCCAATTTTTTTATACATAATTTCTTTTAAATTTTTTAAATCTATATTTTTCAAATATTAATTTTATCTATTTTTTATGTATTTTTTTTCTTATAAATCAACAGCTATGGCGTGCACATATTTATTTAAACGAAGCATCGAGTAAATGAAAATTATGGAAAAAATATGAATATTAATTATTTATTTAAATAAATGTATGAATCTTCGAATAATGTTTTTAAAGTATAAGTGCTATAAATAACAGTAGTAATTCTGATAAAAATATTGTAATAATAATTGAAATAATATGAATAGTTATGAAAATAATTTAAAAACAAGTTTTGATAATGATATTGATGATCAAAAAAGTAAAAAGTTAAAAAAATAATGGTAATAACTCGAATGATGGTTTTGAAAATGTCAAATCTCCAATCAAACAAGATTCAAAAAATCAGTTTTAATTTAATTTTTGATTCAGTGTCTTTTGATTATTAAAGTATGTTTAAAAGTGAATTTAATTCAACAAAAGATTAAAGACTTTAATTAACTTTTCGAATTAGTTTTTTCCAATTGAAAAAGTTCCTTCAAAAATTAATTCAAATTAACAAATTTTTATAGTTAATGAGTTGTTTTTGTAAATTAAATTGAATAATATTAAATAAATAAAATAATTTCAACAAAAATCATGAAAACAATTCTAATAATGATAGTAAACATGACATAAGTATACAAATTATATTCATATTATATTTATATATTTCTTTGAAATTTAAAGAATAACAATATAAAATAATTATGACTAACGGTAAAAAAAAACTGTGTGAAACCAAAAAACTAAAATAATGAAGATAACAAAAATTTAATTTCAAAATAAAGCATTCAAAACTGTGAAAGGAAAGTAAAAGAATGTTATTTTGAATTCTCTAATTTGATTTTGATAAAATTGAGGCGTTAAAAAGGCATAAAATTGGTTTGTTTTTGCAATAAAATCAAAATTAAATGTCAACAAAAAACCTTTTTCAGAATAATTCCAAAAGGCTTAGAGTACGCATTGAAGCCTTGGGTGTCATTGAGAGCTAAAAATATAATATGCAATAAATATAAGCGAGATATTTAATCAAAATTATAATATTGAGATTCAATAGGGTTTTAAGTATGAACTTAGATCAGAGAAACGAATAAAAATAGAAAAAGCCACTTGAAAATTAATTAAAAAACTGAAAGTCATATGTGAAAGATTTGGATTCTATTTTTTAAAAAATGAGGTTTTTTAAAGATACTTTTACTATAAAGAAACTAAGCTTTTAGACTTCATTTTTGAAGAATAAAAATAAAAACTATAAAATATGAAACAATTACGTTTTTTATGAAAAAAATGTGAAAGTTGTATCAATAAAGATTAAATCAGATGAAAAATATATTTAAGACATTGACGTTGAAGGGTGTGAATCTTGGCAAGTTCAATTTGAAAAAAAAAATCCCCAACACATTAAAACAAAAAATATTTTTTTAAACTACATTCAAAACTAAAAATGGAAAAAAAACACGAATAAACAGAAAAATCTCAAAAATATTGCAACTGTTTCATAGAGTCTGCTTTAAGTGACTAACGTGTTCCAGGAATATCGTCGGTGTGTGTTGAACTGATAAAGAAATCATGTAGAAAAAGCCTTACTCTTTTTTGCTATTCATCACCTTAATTATGGTCGTCTGTTATTTTTTCATGAAAAACTAACAAGGAATGAAAAATAAATGAATTAAACGAAAAAAATTGATTAAAATTGTTTTGAAATTCATTTTTCTCAATTAGTTCGTTTAATGATTTCGCGAAATTTTCAACAAATTCAGTTTGAATTTTTATCTAAAAACTTTTTTATTTTCAAATAAATTTTTTTCGCAATTTTTCCAGTTAAATTTACTATTTTTTTACACGCGAAACTGTGTTTTGCAGCTATTAGCTCAATAATACTTTTAATTTGTGTTTTATTGCCTATTTTCTTTGAAAACTTACTAGGTCAAAAAAAATAGTCAAAAAGACATTTTTCTTCCAGCATATAAATTATAAAAACTATTTTCAATAAAATTTATGTTCATTAATGAAAATTATTAATTCTGAACAATCTCCAACCTTCCTTGTTTGTATACTTCAAAAATTTTCTTAAACCGTTTCTCATTTCTTAAAAAATTCACAAGCTTAGTGAAGAACAAGTTATATAAATACAAATAAATAAAACCAAAATTAGGCCCTAACAAAACTGACATGTCAATGATAAAAAACAACTCTCACATGAACAACATTTGAGTTTATCAACAGTATCCGTCATAATAACATTTAAACGAATGAGTTGAAGCAAAACGCATTTATTTATGGAATAATGTTATTGGATGACTGAAACTGTCAAAAAGGTTTTTATTTGAATATATGTTTTTGAAGATTTACTAGAAAACTTTTTATTCAGTAATTTAATTAATAATGAATTCAAAAAAAACGAAACATTAAAACTATGGAATAGTTTGTTTTTGAATTTTTAATTCAAAATTGCAAACCTCAACTTCAGTTTACGTTCGTTTTTAACAAAATTTTTCACTTTTTTGTTTCGTCTTTTAAACACAGCTACTTACTTTGATGTAGAATATTTTAATGAAAAATGTATGTCCAACTAACGAGAAGCTTCGTGACGTCATAATAAATTTTGAGACATAATTCCATGCTGAGTAATTTATCAACACGTTTTAAAAACTCGAAAAACAACTGAAATATAATCAAAAAATCATGAAAAGCATCTGAAGCACAAATCTTAGGAAGAGAAATAATGTACTAATGAAATAAGACAAAGTTGATTTTGTTGGAAATTTTAGTTGAATAAAAATGTATCAAAACATTTTTGAAAATATTTGACAAAGCATTGATACTCTGAAGAACTTTTGAGAGTAGTAATCATGTATTTATACGAAGTAATATAAAAATTTGCAAAACGAATTGTTTTCTTCTAAAAAGTGGTATCGGTTTTATAAGTAAAAACATTTTACGATTTCCATTAATTTTTTAAAATATTTCGATATTTTCTTCTTATTTGAATATTTTTATATTATTTAAATGTTTTTTATTTTATTTTTTGTTTATACTTTTTAAATTTTTTTCATACTTTTTCATTTTTCGACGCTTCTCCAGTACTGACAAAATTCTGGCTACAAACGAAGGAAGAATCTTGGCAACTTTATCACCCATTCTGCTAATGCAACCGCATTGCCACAGTTTCTTGTACTAATTCTCCACTAATTAAATTAACTATACCAATTGGTCTTTTTTCATCTGTTAAAAATCCTTATTATTTCTCACAAAATATATTGGACTTTTTTATTGAACTATAATTCGCAAAGCTTTTTGCAAATTAGTAAAAACTCCTTTTTTTTTGGGTATTTTTTATTTTTGTTTTATATTTAATCTACTTTGGCAATGTAATTTGATCCTTCAAAAAAAATCAATCTATTTCAATACTATAACTCAATTTAGCTTCAAATTCAATTTTTAGAAAAAATTCATTTCATTTTGCCAGAAAACTTATTCCTTTTCCAAACTAAAATTTTTCTTCAAAAACTCAAATCTTTTTCTTGAAAAGTTTTCAGAAATCAACCACACAACATAAGGAATTCATTTGAAAGCATCAGCAGTGGTAAAAGTGAGGTCAGGAATTAAAAGCTGGGTACGAAGGCATAACACATGCGTTTTATAAAGGAGAAGCACTCTGAAAAATTAGCTTACATTTTAACAAGCTATTTGAGAATTTATTCAGAAATTAAAATTAAAATTGGCGGTTCTAGTGTCATCATGTATTGAGAACAAATTTTGTGGGATAAATTTTTTTGCTGATACTCATAAAACTTTTTAAAATAAAATTGTCAATTTTGTTAATTAGTTATATAAAAGATTAGAATGATAGATAAAAGTATTCTCAAACATTAAATGATTCGATAAGACGTTCTATTAAAATATATAAAACGTGCATAAAAACATCAACGATATAAAATAATTCTCTAAATATGGAGGTTCAAGCGTATATGAAACCCTTTTAAAGACATTTATTGAAATAATTTGAATTAAATATCATATATTACATTTAAAATCAAAATTTTCGATTGATGCTTTCAAATCCTTAAATATTTGTTAATTTTTGATTTATATAGCACTTTGTTTAAAATAAGGTTAAATTCGTGACATAAACGAACAATATTTAAATTCATAATAATAGTTTCCAGGAAGGTCGTATGCTCTTTTGTAAACTTGAATTTCATACAGTAAAAACATTTTAAATAACAATAAGCATTTTCAATGAGCAATCGTTCAGAAATGTTCACTATTCAAACAGAACAATTTGAAGCTAACTTGGAACTTATAAACTGCAAGAATTAGGCATACAAAACGAACATAAAAGTTTGAATAATGTTTGGAAATCAAGTTTATCTTCGATGATGGACGATTGGACTTTTAAGTAATAGTTTGTTAGGCCTTAAGGTTTATACATGGGATTATGAGTGGGAATGATTGGTGAAATTAAATTTAAAATGATGACGTCATCAATAATGTTATTGGAGGAAGAGAAAATTTTTGAAAAAAGTAGAGTAATTATAAAAATAGAAAAGAATCTTTATAAATTAGCTTTGGAAATAATAAAAAACTAAAAAAAATAAGAAAAATCGGTTTAAAAATAATGGAATATTGAAAAAATAAACGAAAAATTAAATGAGATAATAAGCTGATAAATAAATAAAATCAAAAGTGAATAAAACAATGAGATAATTGAAAAATAGAAATAATAAAAAATAAACATTTATCACATGAAAAATTCATTGAAAGCCATTAGACACGGAGTTGAACGCATTCAAACTTAAAAAATGGACGCTATTTAAAATCCGGCCAATCACAATGATTTATCACTGAAATTGAATTCATCATATTATTCTTTTATTGTATGATGATTTTATGCCGTTTTTTATATTGTTATGGTTTTAACGCAGTTTTTTCCATGTTTTTTTATTTTATTTTATGATCTTTAATATTT
Organism: Pterobdella sp. o SKG-2022; assembly: GCA_964035795.1. Taxonomy (NCBI): domain Eukaryota; kingdom Metazoa; phylum Annelida; class Clitellata; order Hirudinida; family Piscicolidae; genus Pterobdella; species Pterobdella occidentalis. Next base: position 2,120,399 of record OZ038321.1, read on the forward strand.
TTCTATTAATATAGTTGTTTATATTTTTATTATTATGTTATTTTTTCATAAATCATTTTCATTCATTTTATAGTTAGTTTTTCCCAATATCATCTACTTTTCCATCATCGTCGTTTTATTTTTTATCTTTATTATTTTGTCCATTTTTTTCCGTTTTTGTTTTTCTCAATAAGACAGCATCTCTTATGAGCTTCTAGTGAAGAATAATAAAAATTATACAAATAGGTAAATTTGACAAAAATCCAGGTTTTGAGTTTTTCAAATTTTATATTAAAACTAGTTAAAATCGGAAAACTTCCGCAACTGAGCAACACGGAGCTTCTCCTAAGTTGGACTCACATTATAAATGTATGCATACAAAAACCAGCAAAACACCAGCCATGTGTTTAGGCTACACAAGCGCTTCTAAAACAAACCAATTTTGCAAACTGCGCGCTTTACAAATGAATAATACTAATCATAATAATTTGTTGAACAAAATGTTGATTCCAGCCTGTTTTTCTTTTATGCACACTTCTTTTTTCTAATCACTTCTTCGTCTATGGAACATTTTTCCACTCAACCTCCGTCTTCACCCTCTCTTGAACATTTCCATCAGTATCTCATGGCACACTTATAAAATCGCATTTCTTTGAACTAGCCTCTCTGACCATTTGAGCGATCTGCAGTGAATGTAGTTTGTAAACTGTGTGTTATATAAAATTGTATTTAAATTATGATATGACATAATAATAATAAATCTGTTGTGAACACTTATCCTCAAAATACATCTATATAATGAATTATTTGATCTGCCAAAAATAATTTGGTCCAATAAAAAATTCATGTTAGTTCCCGTGGTGATTCATTTGATTTGAAGATAATCAATTCAATGTTGATTATTTGATTCCCATGTACATTAATTCCTGTTAACTAATTCAATTAATCTATTCAAATTCAAAATTATTGAATCAATTGAAACGTTTTATAAAACAGTTTGCGAAGAAATTTCTTGAGGTTTTTACATAGTGAAAAAAAAAATTTAGCAATTAAATATTTGGCAATGTTGTGGGTTGAAACATCGCTGGTTACAATGATGGATTGCTTCAGAAAAGCACTTTTCAATTTTGATGAAACTTCAATTTGTAAATGCGTGCGTAGGAACAACGCAGCGTGGAGTTGGTTTGTTGGAAAGGTTGGCGTGTTGGAGGGGTCGATATTAGGTAAGGTTGACGTTGTATGGGACTGATGTTGGATAGAGTTGATATAAGACAAAATTAACCCTGAGAAAACCATGTTATGCACAACTTGAAACAATTTTAAATCTCGATTTCTGAGTTCTCATTGATAGATTTTTTCACTCCAGAGTGTTAAGGTTGATTCATTTTACAAATTCTCTCAAAATAGAAAATACATAAAATAGTGGTTAAGCGGGAATTTTCCATTTATCAATTTAATGACTTGCAAAACTCTGTATTATACAGTTAAGTGTTTGATTTGAAAAGTTTTCGTATCAGGCTGATTCAATTATATGTTTATAATGAATTAGTAATACTAATGAATTATGACAAAGTTGAATTTGTCAAAAATTTGTTTTTTTAAAAAATATATGTATCTAAAATCTGTCTCATTTTACGATAAAAATCAAGAAAACTGAATTCAAAAAAGATACATAAGATGTCTCTGAAAAATTATATTGGAAATTATATGTTGTGTAATGGTAGTCATGAAGTGGGTATAGATTTTAATTAAATTCTATATAGTTATGAAGTCTTTGAATGAATTCTATATAACTATGATTTTTTAGAAACATCATGTATCTGGTTTAAGTAACTAAAAATTACACAAATATATAATTATAAATAAAACAAAATATAATATAGTATATAATTATAAATAAAACAAAATATAAGATAGTATATAATTATAAACAAAACAAAAAAAATTAATTTAACCAAGAAGCACCTTGACATAACTCTCACATTGAGGATTTATTTTTGAAAAATCTTCCTCAAGTTTCTTTTGAACATATTACAAGCCAAAGATGTTCCTACAGACAGATGTCTGCGACTTGGAGTGTTTTTTTGTGTTTCTACCACAAAAATCGAACTTCTAACGACCTCGCTGTGTTTTTTAGAGTATTTTTCATAAATTATTTTAATTCCATGACCGAGGGTAAGAAATAAACATAAGGTAAAAATGTGATAAATAATATAATACTGATATAATTTTTTGAAAATATAATAATATATAAAAGTAAACTAGGTTTGTATATGAAAAACAAATCTAAAACCTAGAAAAGTCATTTTTTTGTTTGTCCGTTTGTTTCAGCGTACTCTAAACAGAATTTGGAGATTAATTTGAGAGAATGTGTGCTGAACAAATAAAACGCTATATTTATCAAAAAGGGCTTAATTAATCTCATGAACCTATTCACAACAAAAGTGTTTTTGACTCTATTACCATGGCGTGGTCACATTTCACAGATAGGTTTTTTTTTAGTTTTGTTTTAATTTGAAATGGTTTGAGATAGATGACGGTGCCAATCTTTATCAATCAATTGAATGGGCTGACAGTGTTTGATGTTTTTTTTGTCTACTATTCCGTTTTTTCAATGTGTTTTTCTTCGAAATTGTGAATATATTGAAAAAATAAAGTATTTTTTGCCTTTATCATCAATTAATTTGAGTAAAATTCTGAGTTTTTAGAAAGATTCAAGAAGATTCCAATTGAGAAGCTTAAAGGGATGATGAAAAGAGTCAAGAGCTTTTATTAGTTTATTCAACGCTTTGGAATATAGATATTAGATGAGTTTTAAAGCTGAAAAGATAGACGTTTTTACAAATTATATGTATATATATAATTATTGCAATTCATAGAAAATTTTGGTTTCATTTTCTACTACGTGAACTTATGAAACGTTTTGGAAAAAGTTAAAAATCATGTTTTCATTTTATATGACTTTTCCATAAAGTTCCAATTAATTTTTTGCTTTTTTTTTCATTTTATCAGTTTTTATTCTCATTTTAACTCTATTCAAGCATTCTAAATATTTTTTTGTTAAAAACATTGAATTCTATTGATAAAAGCGTTCATTTTTTCTATAAAAATGTTCAATCAGCGTAAAAGTGAGCGTAAAATTTGCACTTTCCTTATGGATAAAACTCTTCTTCAAACCGTCTTGACCTGAACGTCTCGAATTGTTTCGAGCGTAATTAATCGGAATTTAATTTGAAGTGATAATATAATTTTGTATTTAATTATATAATTTCAAAATTAGTAAAGAAAATTTATTTACATAAAAACATACGATGCCTTTAAAATACTATATTATTTAGAATGTTTAGAAAATTTAAAGAAAGTATAATTTGGAATTAAATAATATAAATTGAAATATAAAGCAAAATTTTATGATTTAATTCAAAAATCAATGATATAAATCTAAAAAACAATTAAAATCCAGTAACAAGACTTAAAAAATAATGATACGATAAAATTTGATATTGATAGAACAATCAAATATTGTTTTTAAACTCCAAATTTTTAGAATAACATAACTGACTCATCTTTTTGATTTTCTCAAGAATCCCCCATAAAATTAAAAAAAAAAACACTTTTTCCATCAAAACTTTGTATTTTTGAACAAAAAACTGATAAAATGAAAAAAAAAGCAGAAAATTAATTTAGAAAAGATAATTAAGCTAATTAGATTATACTGCTGTAAACATAACTACATGATAATAGTAACAAAGCTTGATGCTACGTTGTCCCTTATGTTTTAAACTCTTCAATAAAAGGTTTGCTCAAAAAAAACTCAATAAAACTAAATATTTTCTACAGTATCAATAGGTTATGCAAAATGATGAAAGCAAAATCATAAAAAAAATAATATCAATTACATCAAATGTATTAATTAGAACTAGGACAATGTCTAAAATTAATGACTCAAGTGTTAAGTTGAAAAAAAAACAATTATATTGGCAATTTAATTTATTGAATCAGAGTACTCTCCCTCATTGAAATTCTAATCTCCCGCTGGTTCTAACAGATGCTTCGAGTAATTTGAATTGTCAACGGTTGATGCTATATTAGTGAGATATGCAAACACAAGGTTTAGTTAATATATGAATGAAACACACGAATTTTAACAAGTATATGTATATAAATACAGAGTTATATATAGACCTATATAAGTTTTAACTAATATATTCCGAGTAATTTCAATATAGCAACGTCTTGGTGAAGCAAAATAGCCTAAAAGACATTAATGTATAAGACTGTAAAGTTTGCAATCAAGAAAAATCCTGTTATATTCCATTACTTGATGATGTTAGATTTTCTCTCTAAAAAGCTTCATGATTTTTGCTTTAATAAATACCTTTGTCTTTTTCAAACATGTCTTTCAGACTTCCTACTCTATCGAGATGTCACTATAGTTGCTTAATATAATAATTGAAAGATTGCATTATAGAATAGAAAAAACTTTTATCACTCCTATGTGTTTCCTTTTAAGTACGCGAGTTTTTGTAAGTTAATCTATAGATTTATAAGAGATTTATATGATGGATTAATTTTTTATTGATTCGAGGACAAGAATATATATAAATGCAAATAGAAACACATACAAGAATTTTTTGCTTGAAATTGAAAACAAGCCTGAGCCAAGTTCAGAAACTTGTTCATAACTAGGAATATTACTTCACTACATCCTAATATAATAAAAAATAGACATAAAAAATTTGAAATATTCCTATAAAACGTATATATATATATATATACATATATATATATATATGGTTTTCAGGGCTTTTTAAGTTTTTTCATATATGAATGGGCGCGAGATTATAATATCTATTACAATAAAATAGATATAAAATTGCAATGAAGAATAATTAGGTCAACTATAAGAGGAAATAAACTTATAGTTCACCGAAGGAACTTTTGTGTAAACGCTTGGCACAATTCCAATGGACCAAACTATTCAATTAACAAGCTTTAATAATTAAAATTAAAAAAAGTTTTAGTAATTAAATTATGAAATTAATAAGTATTAATTGCTTGATAATGAACCTTTGTTTTATAAGCTGGTAATGTAACTATAAAGAAAGCTTTGTGAACTATTAGCCTCAAAATTATGAATCTTAAAAACACGACAATATTTGAATCTTTTATTTAGAGAAAGCTTTGTTTCTAATAAAGAAAATTAAACCAATGTGTGGTTATTTGATAAATAAAATTATCTAATGCTTTGATCTCGTAAAACAATCCTGGTTTTAATGAAATTATTCAGTGCTTTGAGGGCCATTTATGTTGGTTTGGCAATAATGATGGAAAAAGTCGACATTTTCAGTTATAAGCTGGATGTTATAATTCTTCATTTTGTTTTTGGCTGGTTGAGACAATTCTTATGTATAGTCATGCTCGCTTCATTTGATAGCTTTTAGAGAAAGTTTTTTGTGAGTATTTCAACAGTTACTAACGATTAAGCAAATAGTTTTCACGATTTTAATGTATGTTTTATAATTGTAAAACAGTCCCTACAAACACTCTCATCAACTGAACAAAACGTTTTTTGTTATCATTTAAGTGATCTTCCACATGGGAAGCAGTAGTTTCTTTTTGGCATACATCAAAATACCAATGCTATGGTGATGGCAACATTCTTGGCTATTCTGTAGGCAATCTTGCTCGAGTTAGAAGAGTAACATGTGAATTTTTAAAGGAGTTGCGACCCTAAATCTCATCTAGCAATGAAAAACTCTATGACTAAACAAAAAAATATACCCCCATACCGCATCGCTCGTCACGCGGGTGAACAAGGAGCGCGTCCTCGAAAGAATCATCAGGTTGGAATCAAAAAATGTGCTGCTGGTGAAAACCTCTTACCACAAACTAAATAAAAAGAATCTTTATTGATTTGTAGATTAACAAAAAATATAGCAACAATAAACATTAGATCTTTAAGAAATAATCACAAACTATATGAATTAACATACTTATCTAGTAAATACAATATAGGTATAATCTGTATACAAGAACACAAGTTATATCATCCAGAAGAAACAATAAGATGCTGCAATACTGGAAACGGTCGGACACTCGTTACAATTTCTGCAGAAAAAGCAACAAACAACGCTACCATTAGATGAATTGGTATTTTTATGAGCCCTAAGGCTTACCAGTCTCTAGTGAACGTTGAATCAATCAACCCACGAATAATGGTCGCGACCTTTAATGGAAACCCAAAAACAACTGTGATATCATGCTACAGTCCTACAAATTGCTCTGACGAATTAGAAATACAAAATTTTTACCATCAATTGACAGATTCAATCAAAAACATTCCAAAACATAATGTGCTAATTATAGCAGGTGATATGAAAGCTAAAATTGACAATAATAAATGTGTAGGAAACAGCTAACATAATTATACAAACAGAAATGGTGAGTATTTGTTAGATCTAACAATCGACTGTGGTCTAATCAATATTTCACCAAAGTTTCGAAAAAATAAAGGAAAATTATGGACTTTCACTTATCCAAACGGAACCAGCAGTCAACTTGATTATATCCTTATAAACAGAAAATGGAAAAATAGTGCTATTGACTGTCGCTCGTTCAGCACATACTCACCAATTGAATCAGATCAAAGGATATGTAAAGCAAAGATCAGATTGTCTCTAAGATCAAATATCTCAAAAAGCAAAAAAACAATGAGTGATGATTGGTCAAAATTATTAAATGATGAAAATTTAAAAAATAGCTATGCTGTAGGAATCAGAAACCGATTTGAACAACTACAAAACCTTAATCCTGATAACTTTTCAACAAACGATATTTATGAAAATATAAGAGCTCACGCTGAAGCTGCTGAAAAATATGTCCCAAAAAAATCAAACCAAAGAGATTCGCCATGGGAAAACGATGTGGTTTGCAAAAAGCGAAATGAGCTGAACGAAGCTTTCAAACGCAAGAAAGAAAAAAACGATCTTACAAACTCCCTACTTGAAACTCCCTGGGTTAACCATCACTATAATAAACTTCGTTGACTATTATTTTTGTTATTATGATTATTATTATTATTATTATCATCAATAATAGGCGTTTGATTTGAAATTTTATCGTGTAAGGTTTATTTAGTTATTCAGATAGTGACTTGTTCCTCGTCCAAGAAAAAATTGTTACCACTTTATTTTTGGCGTAATCTTTTGTCGTTGGAATGATTTTTTTTGAAATATTTTTTGCTGTCACAAAAATGAACATGATTCATATCTTAGTTTTTCATCAAGAAGCTTCTGAATATATGTCGATCAATTTCGCATGCTTTGATAGCTTGAAAGTTTGAGATTAGTTTAGAGAAAACTTTGGCCTTTTAAATGTTACTAAAGTATGACTTTTTTCATCCCAAGTCAAACCTTTTTTCAAAAAACTGTGGTATTTTGGAGATATCAGCCAACTGATTCTTTTCTCAGTAACTAGGATGACAGTTACAAATTGAATAATCTTTCATCATAGTAAAAAATACCAGCTTATACGTGAATCTTTGTAAAATTTTTTTTCGTATTTTTTCAAAGTATTTTAGGGATTTTCTTTGGAGATCATTTAGTTGTGGAATTATTTTTAATATTAAAAAGGCCATTAGTCTAGATTCATTCTAGAAATCTTCATATTTTTAAAATCTCCTTTCACATGAAATAAAATTAAAATACTTTACTTTTCAACAAAAAAAATAAAATTCTGCTTTTTTTTTGCATTTTAAAGCCTCGAGTCTGCCGCTTGAAAAATTAATGACGACTTGACGTAAATTCCAGTTAAATGAAAGTTTGAGTTGAATTATATCAAAAAAATATAGAGGAGCTTCATTTGTTTCAGTTTGATTTAATGACTTTGAGCTTGTGGTTGTATAGATCTTTCAGTGATATCGAAAAGCTTTGTTAAAATTAAATAAAAATATCACAAGTTTTGCTTTTTCTATAGTTTTCAGGCCCTTGATTTTACAATCATATAAATTTTTATTATTTCTAAAGCTGGTGATGAAAATTTCATAGGCGTTGGGAATTATATTTTCAAAAATTATCAAAAAATCGTTATTTTGATGAATTCGATTTTTTCAATTTTAAAATTCTAGCCTTAATCTTATTCCAAGCCGTTAATCCGATTTCAAACAAAAAAATTCTCGAAATACTCCAACAAAAAAAAATAATTCATTTTTTTTCAATTTGATAAAAGTTTCATTGAAATAAATAAAAAAAATACAAGATGAATTATTTATTAAAAATAGCAACCATTGTTCAATTCTGACCATGGTATGTACTAGCTTCTAACACACAAAACCTAACAATAACTGCCTTTTTGGATAAATAAATCAAAACAATAATAAAAAAAGTTAATTGGACTTTTATTTACTGAATAAAGCCTACCTTTTGAAGTTTCTTGTAGTCGTAGAGGCCGATACGGTCTTTATCGTCCACCACAGTTTCAACAGATAAATGGAGAACTGAGAAAAATATAACTTATTTTATATGCCTTGTAAAAATTTTAATTTTTTTACCTTTTTGAAAATTATTAGTCTGGTTTATTTTCGTGAACTTCTGTTGAAAACCAAACTGTTGAGTCAATATCGAGTATTTTTCTCAAAAATTTTCATGAAATAATTTTGAATTTCACACTTTATTTAAATTTATATTTGAGAAACTATTATATTCCACTATCGTTTTCAAGACATGACTATTTCGGAAGATAGAAAGAATAATCAAGTTCACTGTTTCCTTTAATTCCAAAAGTCTAATTTTAATCTTTTTTTCAAGCGGTTGATTATAATTTAAAAAAAATATTCAAATAAGATTCATTTAAGTTTCTATTTTTAATGTTGACTTTGCTCAAAAAGTGTGATTGGAAAATATAATTTAAAGCAAGGTTCATTAACTTTAAAAAGAAAACAAAAATAAAAGGCATGATAAAGATGATTTTTCTACGCTACATTTGAGATTCAGTCAACAAGCGCGAAAATAAAATTTTAATTCTATAAAAGGAATTTTCAAATTGATAGGTCTAAGGGCAAAAAGAAAAATTTTGAAAATTTTATCAGATAAAAATATATTTAGTTTTTATTGTAGAACCATTTTCAAAAGCCACTTTGAATAATTTCAACTTTCAAAATTATTCCTTATTTTTAACAATACTTTTCAACTATTTTTTTATATTTGGAAAATAAATTGGATTAATAGCACAGTTTGAGATTAGTACAATTCAAACAGAGTAGCGCCCTGGGAAACCAATCAATTGCGCAACCGAAACCCCAGATATGGGCGATCAAATGATCGACTTACTTACTACTGATAATCTTATAATCAAATTCAAATATTTTATAAGCCATCCATATCCCATGGAATTATATGCTATTATTTCTATGCAAACCAACCATCCCATAAAAAGTCATTCAATTGATATAGAAAAAACAAGTCACGTGATTGTTAAAAAAGGAAACTTTCCGAAACTTATTAAAATTGATAATAATTTTGAAAGTAAACCATGGTTTTATATAATCAATTGATAAAATCTATAACTTTTGTATTCTTTTTCTTCTAAAGTTTGCAAGCATTCTTTTCAGTTCTTACGTTTTTCATACTTCACTCGATAAGGTTATTTTGACGTACAAGATGCTTTGTTTTGTTCAGATAATAAAAGGCTTCGTTTGAATTGTTATCAATGTTTTTGAAATCTGTGTTTCATATTCATTCTATAGTTTTAACACTTTTTCTTAAATTGCTCAATATTCCCAAAACCCAAACCTCCCCTCCCTTCCCACCACGCAGACCTTTCACCCCATGCTATTGTACGGCACAATAGAAGACCATTTTGAAAGACCAGACACCCATAAAGAACCTTCTCTAAAATTTATCGTCAGCATTCTACAAGACTTCAAGAAGAAAGGTTCTATTGACAAAATGACTCAGAAGCCTTGTAGAGATGTTATGGCTTTTAGCCACCGTACTTGTAAGCTTTCTCCCCTAATCCAGGTATGTAGTGAAAATATTGCGATAACTTGGGTGTAACTATTAGTGTTATATGGATTCATTAGTGAGGGAAACTAACAAATTTTATTTATTTAATTAATAATAATAAAAATACTAATTTATATAGCGCTAAAGAGAAAATGAGGCGCAACTTAATACACAAAGTTTTTACGTAAGATTTTCCAAAAAAAAGCTTTGTGTATTAAGTAAATAAATACTTTTTGTTTGTTCCTTTCCCTGTTTGGTTAGGTTTTTCTACATCAACAACTTGAACGCATTAGGATATGAAACTTTATTAGCCTTCATTTGATTCAGTAGGATTTAAATTCCAAGCTACAAAAAAAATTTTTTCTAGGTGAGAAGCTATGGTTAGGGTCTAGGGAAATTTAATAATATTAAGTAATAAAGACAAAGAGTACTTAAAAGACAGTGAGTGCTCAAAACAAGATGTATTAACGAAAATATGAAGATAGAGTTTTTTGATATATTTATTCAGCAAAATGTCTTAAAAAGATTATCAACAAACAAAGCAATGAGTTTTTGTTCTACAGCTGTATTTTTCCAGCTTTTTTTCTGTTTCATTACTTGCAAGATATCATATCAAAGTTCAAAATATTTCATATGGAAAAGTTATGTACATAGAAAAGATAGATAGACAGAAAAAATAGATAGATAGAAAAAATAGATAAATAAAAAAGATAGATAGATAGAAAAGATAGATAGGTAGAGAAGTCAGCATGGAGATAGAAAAAATGCATAGAAAGGAAATCTATCATATAGAAAAGTTATAACATATAACAACGGTTTATCATATATGATAAAAGAAAATAAAAAGTATTTTTTAAAACAAAGAATTAAAGACTACTCCATAAAGCCTTAACAGATGTGTCTCTTTTATCTTCCTCTCCATCCATTTTAGATGACCCAGTTTAGAGCTTAAGTTGTAATATAAATTGAAATAATGACTTGAAATAAAACCCATTTATGAGCTTTGGAATTTTTGCATACATAAATGAATTTTCCTATCAAATAAAAACTTTTCAAGCACTTATTTTTTAAGCTTGTAACATATTTTCAATGATTGTCCCTTTACAATTGTCTACAGTTAATAGAAAAGGTGGACACAAAATCACTTAAAAACGTGTATATATTAGGAGGAGTTTTGGACCAAAACCACAATCTCAACAACACTCTTTCTCTTTTTCACCTTCAAAGTCTATCACTCTGTGATTTGAAACTTACGAAGTTCCCAACGTGTACTTTCAAAATGTGTCAAACGTTACGAGTTTTGAAACTAAGCAACAACGCTTTGAGTAGAATTCCTCCAGAGATTTGTGGCTTGCAATATTTGAGGATTCTTTGTCTGGATTTTCAAAATCCCAAGCTTCATTCCTTACCTCCAACCATTTCTGAGCTTAAGGATCTCCAGGTTAGAACTTTTCATATATTTTTTAAATTTTGTTTAAAAATTATTTAATTTTTAGAAATTAATTAAAACATTGTATTTTTTGTTTTTAATTGGGAAAAAATATTTGCTTCGAAATGAACTAGATATATTCAAAATTTAAAAATATTCAATTCAAATCAAACCGTTTTCAGGTATTAAACCTTTCAGGCAACAAACTAGAAAACATCAGTTTCTTAGGAAGCTTGACCAACTTAGAAGAACTTAGAATGAAACAAAACAGACTCACAGAATTACCAAACTGTCTTCTCAACTTATTCAAGCTGAAAATCCTTGATATCTCATACAACCCAATCAGAACTTTACCGGCTCATCTTTGGGGAGTGTTTAAGAATCTCAAACTTTTTGAGTACTATAACAGTACTTTAAAGCCCAAGGAAACAAGGAGAAACATAAAAAACTGTATGGAACTGCTTGAATTGAAACTGTTTTTGTCCAGGTTGTCTTCGGAGTGTAAAGATATTGTTTTGGGTGTTGTTGGGAGTTCGCAATCAGGCAAAAAAACGCTTGTTTCCGCTTTGATGGATGAAAAAGGAATATGCCGGTTAGAAGGAAATGTATCTGAACATAAATATAGTTAAAATGTGCATAAATTGTATATTTATGGAAAATTTAATGAATTTTTTAAACATTCAAGTATAAGTTTCCGATTTAAAACAAAAACGAATTTAGATCAAAATTCATCTAAAAAAGAATTTTTTTTCAATAGTGTTTTTTATAATTGCTTTTATTTTTTCATAATAGTGCAAAATTAAAAGTAAATTTCATGATTTCAAAGAAATAAAATCACTCTTAATAGCATTTTAATGTTAAAATCAAAGATTTTAGTTTTTAAAATGATTCTAACGATCCATTCAACTGATATATCTATCAATAAATTTTTATTTAATTTTTTAAAAATTATTTCGATTTTTTTTTATTTCATTAAAAAATTCCTCATCTAAAAGGTATTTTTTTGAAAGAATTATCAAATGCGATCATCTTTCGTTTTATTCATTCAAACCATAGAATTTCATATAGAATATTTACATAATTTGAACTTATTAAAAATGTTTCAATGCAATTTATTTATTAAAATTAAAATTGAAACCAATAGAAATTTTGAAATAATAATGGAAAAAATTAAATTCCATTAAATAATAATATAAAGCGCTAAAAAAGCAATATAAATCATAAAAAAAACATTGGATATAATTTTAATAAAAACACATTTAAAAGCAATAATAACTATTATTAAGATTAAAAAATTTTCAAATAATATTATAATTAATATTTAGTAACAAAATAAACCACAACAGACAAGACAGAAAGCTCGGGGATGAAGAGATGCTAGATGCGATTCAGGTAGAATCCTTCGAAGAAAAAGATGATATTGGTCGAAGTCATATAATAACAATGGTGGTGCTGGAAATGGAAAAATTAGATTTTTATATGAAAGAGCTGTGGTTCGATGCGGTGGTTTTGACGATAGATTTAACTGTGTTTGAAACTCAAAATGAACTGCATCACGTCTTGACCAACAGAAATCTTACTGCCCTGGAGCTGTGGCTTGAAACTTTAGAAGAGATTTACCCTAAAACTCCTGTTCTGCTTGTCGGAACCAAAGCTGAGTTGATAAAGTCTTCAACAACCTTTTCATCGGCTCTTAAGTTCATAGAAGCACTCCTGGATAAAGGTCGTGCTAGCCATGTTCAAAACTTTTCCAACCAACTTTGTTCAACTTGTTTTCTCTGTACAACTAAAGCTATTCTCTCCAGATGCCTGAACATCAAAACATCATCAAAGTTTAATATAAGTTGTATTGATTTCAGTCTGAACTCCACTTATGGGTCGGTCACCAACCCGTGCCTCATGACACAGTCTGTGGAATCGAGCAGTACCGCAGAAAATTTTGGAGATTACGCTTATAATGTAGAAGAAAATTCCAAAGCTTCAAAATCCTTTCCGCACGTTGTTGGCTATTATGAAGTCGATTCAAAAAAATATTTCCCAAAAGAGAGTAAGAAACACAACTCTGGCTTGGAGTTTCTAAAAAAAGGAATTTTACGCCATTTTGCCAACGACAACTGCCTGTACTCGCTTAAGAGACAAGGTAGTAACATCCCTGAAAACTGGATTTCTTTCATCCGGCATTTGAACTCTATCTGCAAAATGGAAGCACCCCTGTTTATTCCTTACGACGAAATTGTATCAATCTGTCGTAGTTTTGATATAGTTTTTTGGCAGATTCCTCTTCTGCTGCGATACTGTCAAAAACGAGCAAGGCTCATTGTTTTAGAAAGTTCAAAAGTTTCACTTAAATATATTCTACTTAATTTCAAATGGCTGAAGAAACTTGAGCTTAATATTCTAGATAGTTTACCAAACGAATTTGTTGATAAAGTATACTTGAAAAAATTACTTTTTGAGATTTTAAAAACTGATAAGTTTATTTTGAACTCAGATTTTGGCGACCCTGCATCTTTGAACCATTTGTTAAGACAAAGACTTTGCCTCAATAGAATTTGCATCGAAGGTACTAACAGCTATTACTTTTTTCCTGATCTTTTGAAAATAGGAGAATCCCATTCTTCAGTCTGGACTTTGATACCAGACAAATATGAAAAACAAATTACTCATGAACTTTGTATTAAATCGAATCGCTCAGAATTTTTCTCTGATCTGATTGAAGTGGTGATAAACGAAAAAGGGCAAAACTTTTTGAATGTCTTAAGTGAACCTTTACCAGTGATGCATCAACGACAGATTGTATGTTTCATAGAAACAAATGTCGATTCTTGCATTGATTGTCGCGATATTATGAATGAGAATTATAAAAAGCTTTTCTGTATTTCGCGCAGTGAAGACTCGTTAGTGCAAGAAGCATGCGTCGTTAATAAATACCATAAAATAAAATTCTCTCTCAACTATAAGAGAGACAAGCTTCGTGTATGTGTGAGGGGGTCGAAGCCTTGTTGTATAATGAAAAAAACTATTGACTTTTTGTATTTACACATCGAAGAATGGATTGATTCGAAAAAAACTTTGAAAATTAACCAAATGTTCCACGAACCTTCCACCAAGTCAAATAAACATTTGGTGAAAGAAAGCAGATCTTGTGAAATCGATTTCAAATCCGATCTACAAAACACTCACCATTACGTCTTGTGTCCCAAGTGTATTATGTTCCAAAAATCCAACCCAAAACCCATTTTCTTCCGCGGGGTATCGATAAAACGGAAACCTGTGTGCGATTATTGGCATCATTTAGGAAGCTGGACAAGAGCCGTCACAGGAAACTATAAAACCATCCCTTTAGAAATAATCCTTAACGAATTCCCAGAACAGCCAGACATACCTGATTATGAAGTACCGAGGTTGGTACTGATATTACCAACGAGTAGAGAGATGTGTAAGATCGAATGGATATCCAAGTCGTATGTGAAGTTCATGGAAGGATTCGAGATTCATTTTCTTTGCGAGAGTCCCAACCAATGGCACCTGGTTGAGGGATGTTCCTTCAGAATTACTCCGTCAATGTGTCAAAACAAAATCAATAAAACTCATTTCGCTTCACTGATCAGCCTAGCCTTGCTTCTAGTTCAGATTATTCAAGGAGGAAACGAATTTAGCAACAACCTTAAACTTCTGATTCCACTAGCCAAAATATTTATGGAACTTCCAGAATATTCTAGTGTTTTCGAGAACAATTCACCAACATTACAGCCTTCTTCTTACGACAATTATTTATGGCTGGTGAAGAACAGATCTCGCATGGTGTCTTTGTTGATGAAAATTCTTATGACCTTGGGAGACGGGCTTCCAGATTTATTTTATAAAAGTGACCAAAGTTTAAACTCAGAGAGTATTTTTCAAGTGCCTACATATGCCAGTCGTAAAGAAATAGCAGGATTTTTTAATTTAGAGTTAATATACGGCAGATTTGGTAACTTACGACCAATATATTTAGGGAGGGAGCTGAGATGGGTATGTTGCAAGCATTATTATGAACTTCATTCTAACACCAGCCTTAAGTACTTTCATTAGCCATTTTTATCTCGCATATTAGTATCCATTAGCCTGGCTTTTCATTAGTTCTTGTGTTAGCTTATTTTAAGTTTTTTATCGTCGCGATCAATATTTTTGATAATAAAATTTTTTGAATTTATTTCTTATTAAATTTTCATTTTAGATGACCCTTCTATTTTTTCCTGAATAAAATATTATAGTACAAGTTTCTATTTTTTCAAATGACCATCAACAATATCTACCTAGAAAGTTTGCCAAAGACTTTTGTAAAACTGAAAACCAAAAATATTTTGTTCTAGAAAATTTTCAGCAGACTTATGAATTATGTGCGTTTGACTCACAAAAAACTTCGCTAAATCATATTAACTTTTATAAAAATGTTTCGTGCTAATTATTTTTTTAATGAGATTTGATATATCTGAACTACCCAGTCACCAGAATCTCTTCTATGAGAATATATTTAAATCAAAAGAAGTCACTAAATTCAAAGATGCTAAAAATCCTTGTTGCTAGATGAGGTATCTAAAATATCTTGAAAATTATCTAAAATTCTGAGTGATAAGTTATAATAAGTTGGGCTTTGAAGCAAAAAAGAATATAAAATACTTGTGTTATGTAAACAACTAGGTAAAAATTTTCATTTTATTTCAATAAAGAAATTTTCAGCTCAGTTAAAGACCTTTTCCTATTCTAGCTACATCATACGTTGTGCTTTCAGTATTGGCAATAATAAAACAGTGCATATAACAAAGAAAATATACTAATAACATGTGAATTTAGCAGAGAAAATTAATAGGTATATAAAGTAAATTGAAAGTTACATGGTAAATTCTATGTTAACAAGAATATTTAAGGATTGGAATGTCAGATAGTTATGAAGTCTAAAATTTTAGTTTAGATAGTAGTAGTAGTGCCTCCGATCTTCAGTTCGGTGACATGACGTAATTTTTTCTCCATACTTGTTTATCAGCCATAGCATTCTTTAGAAGTCAGCTTCGTATCTTTTTGAAATACGTCTTTTAGTGTTATATTTGGACGACATCTTCTACGACCCTCTTCTGGTGTCCAGAACAACAGAGTTTTTGCAGGCTCGTTGTGCCAAGCTACATGTCCAGCAAGCGCTAACCGTCTTCTTTTGATTAAGGTCGACAACTCTAGAATTTGACCGTATAGCTGAGCATTTGATAGACGGTCCCTCTAAGAGATAGTTTAGATATTTTCCATTGAGTTTTCAAATTTGGAGTATAAAAGCTTACTAAATAATTAAAAATAACAACTCTAAACAAAAACAAGTTGAATTTGTATTTAATGACACCTTAGATGACTTCTTTAGAAAACAAAGAGCTTTGGTTTTTTATATAACTTATGAACCTTTTATGTTGTTTAAAAGATAGAACAATATATAATCATATTGAAAAATGAAATAAACCTTTCATACAAAAGTTATACAAAAAATGTATTTTTTGTAACAAATTTTTTTTTTCTAAAATTCATTTTTTATTAAAAATTTTGCAAGAAAAGTTTGTTATTTTTTGTTCAATATATACCCAATTTTGTAATTTTTGAGCTACTTCTTTCATTACGTCGGCCCCTATAGCTCAATGGTTGAGCCCTAGACTAATTATCTAAAGTTACCGGTTTTGATCCCGCGTGAGCCAAAAATTAGCACCTGTTTCACAGTGTGTTTTCGCTACATTAAATTTGTAGCAAGCCTTATAAGGAAAATCGCTTTATAAATACCGCATTACATTACATTACAAGAGATAACATTTAATTTCGTGGTTAAAAGTCACATTTGAAAAATTATAAATTCTATTTGGTTAAAAATAATTTAATCTGCATTAAGTTAAAAGTTATCATAATATAAATGCGATTTATATGAAGGTTTTCTATTATTAAAACCTGACTTGAAGAGTCACAAAACCGATTATATAAATTACTTAAAAGCCTCACTATTCATCCTATGTCCACTTTTCACAGTATTGGACTTTATCTTGACTCCTCAGTCTTAAGCCCCGAATTTTGTTGCTTCTTCTTGTTTCTATCACCTCCGCCACATCAAAAATATCTTTTTTTTACCTTGATGATGTTTTTATTATAAAATTTTTTTTTTATTTATAATCATTTGTCTTGACTACTGCAGATCTAAAGTTCATTTAGTCGAGACTTTCAGACGCTAAATTTTTCAGTAAAAAATAATTTTAGTATAAAAATCCGATAAATAAAGTAACAATTAATGTTCTATTATTTTTCACAGTTATTTTGAAACTCGTTTCCACAAAAATTAAAAATTGATTATATAAATAAGCGCATTACTTTTATTAAAGACTAAGAATGAATATAAACAGATGACTCTGAGTAAAAGAATTAAACGTTTTAAATGAACTTTATTTCCTCTTTAATGGGTTACTATTTGTTTCAATTTTTTTAACTCAAAGTTAAATTAATTATAAGCTCAAAAATCATAATAATTTTTCTTATCTGATGTCGTGTGTCATAACTTACAGCTATCTCATGTAACACATTTACAACCACACAACAGAACTGACAACCAGCACATTTGTTAGATTCTTATTTGAAACAGAAAAAAACGAGCAAAATGTTTTATCAGGGACTGTATATTTTCTAGGAAAGCCATACCTTCTGCCCATAGGTTTTTAGATTACTGTGAGGGTTTGGGTAATTTATTTCTTCAAACCAACATGGGTACTTATGTGCTTATGTTGGTTTATTTGAAATCTAATATTAGTAATTTGATGTTAATATTTATTTATTGAAAATTTTCATTTAAAAGTTAATACGGGCATTTATATACTTTTGTTTATTCATTCAAAATATTTTTCACAAAATAATTTCAATGCCTCAATGCCTTTGATTATTTTTTGCAAAGAGACTTTGTACATCTTTTTCTAATGTAGGCTCCACATGAAAATCTTCATAATCAGTATTGATTCGAATAAATAAAGTATTACACTTCTCTGATTGATAATAAGATTTGAAATATAACAAAATAACTCTAAGAAAATTGAATTATCAAACATAAAAAAATTTTAAATTTCATTTTAATTTTTTTCAAGTGGAACTCTGAATTTAATAGACTTCATCAAAGATTTCATCATTAAGCATCCATGTTTATTTATTAATATCCATTTTAGGATTGATTAATCATATATATTTTACACATAAGAAAAGACTAAGTTCGAAAAGGATGTCATCACTAGATTTCTGTTCACATACAGACAAGGGTTCTCTCCAATTGGTTAGATTTTTCTCACATCAACCAATCATTTTGTCATAATCATTTCCACCAAAGAAACAATAATATTTCTTTGTTTAATTAATTTTTAAATTTTTTGGAGACATCTTAATGTACTTTTAAGCAATATCAATGAACATCAAGGTCGATATTATGAGAAAAAATTATAGTACATTTTTTAGCAAAGAAGCTAAAGTTTTCGGTAAGTATAGCTTTACTATAATACGTTAGCATTTATCACTCTATTAAGCATGTTTTTCCAGAATTTGTCATCAACTTTTTAGTCAAAAGTTCATCAACTCTCAAAAGTTATTATTATCAAAACTTATGAATCATCATCATCACTAGTACATATGAATCATCATTATCATTAGAACATATGAATCATTGTCAGGTGATCCGGAAATGACGTCAGACCAGGGCTGGGGCTGCATGTTGAGGTGTGGTCAAATGTTACTCGCCCATGCCCTCATATGTTCCCATCTTAGTAGAGGTTTTTTATTTTTATTATTTTATTGTGAATATTATTATTGTTATTATTTTATTCTTATATCTTTATTTTTTTTTTTTTTATTATCTTTGTCATTATTACTCAATTTTTTATTCTTTTTTTATATCATTTTTTTGATACAGAATAAGAGTCTCATAAAAAGCAATTTAATTAAAATAAACACCCTTTGTTTCAATATTCATCCATTAAAAAACTCATTAATCAAAGATATATCTTCAAATTCTAGGGATTAAGCATTTTATCAAATAATCTCTTTGATATTACCACTAAGTTTTTTGTAAGTTGAACTCACATTATCAATACGCATTATCTAAATATTTTTCTATCAAAACTTCTCTATATAAACCCCGTGTCAAAACCAAATCTCAAGGCTTCACAGCTTCACCATTAGGTTATAATCCAGCCTTTCTTTTTAAACTGATGATGAAGCTAAAATTTTCAAATCTTTTTTATAAATGAATTATATTTAACCAAGGTTTTTTATTCGTGGTCATATTGTTGTTTTGTTTCTAGGTGTCTTATTATTCTTTTTTTTATTGTTCTTTTTCTTCTTGTTCTTTTGGGGGGTTTTTTTCTTGTGGTAGTTTTAACATTGGTTCGTTAAATGGGAAGAGTATGAAGCTGTGTGAAGAGTTGTTGAGGAGGGAGGTTGGTATTTGCTGCATCCAAGAAGTGAGGTGGAGAGGTATGGGTTTGAAATTGTTGGGTAGTTTAGGTAGAAGGTTTAAACTATGGTGGTCTGGTAATGAAGATAAGATAGGTGGTGTAGGAATATTATTTAGAGAGGATTTATGTATGAATGTTGTGAAAATAAATAGGATATCAGATAGGGTAATGGTAGTGGTAATTATTTTTGGCAAAAAGGTAGTAAGAAATGTTTGCGCGTATGCCCCACAATGTGGAAGATCGATGAGTAAAAAGAAGAAGTTTTATGAGGAGATGGCAAGAGGGTGTGAAGTGGAAAATGCAAATGAAGTTTTGATTTGCTTAGAAGACTTCAATGGACACATTGGCAAAAAGGTTGATGGGTTTGAAGGTGTTCATGGAGGTTTTGAAATAGGCAAGAGAAACGTGGAGGGTAGATTACTGTTAGAATTTGTGCTGAAAAAGGAATGTGTGTGGGTAAATAGTTGGTTTAAAAAGAAGGATAATAAGGTTACTTTTAATGGAGGGTGCAGTGGGACTGAAATAGATTTTGTGTTGATAAGAGGGAGGCAGAAGAATTTTTTGAAGGATGTAAGAGTAATTGAAAGATTCTAACTATAGCAAAAGGATACTGATTGTTATTATCATCAATATCTTTTCCATTATTATCATCAATATCTTTTTCATTATTATCAGTAATATTATTATTATTGTTGTTCTTATTCTTGCGCCTCTGCAGCAAACCCAGTTTTCAAACTGTTAGCCTTGCACATGACAAAACAATAATAATCATCATCATTATCATCACCACCCCCACAGACTGGCTTTGGGACTACACCCTCAAACCAGCCAACGTCAAATCCACCGCAGCCCTTAACAACCTTCACACCTACCACAACATTCTGAGATCCTTCCTTGATAAGCTGGATGCTCCTTACTCTGTCCATAGACTCTGCATGTGGGGGGAGGGTGATGGTGGTGGTGATAATGATAATAGTAGTAATAATAATAATGGTAATAATAATAAAGAATAAAAATAATAATAAGTATAGTGGTATTAACAACAAAAATAGAATCACAAAAAATAACAACAACCAGAATAGTAAAAAATAAGAACCAAATGATACTAAACATTAATTGAAATGGCAAAAAATAATAATAATAATGACAAAATTAATAATAATAAAATTAATAAAAATGATAATAATAATAGTGTGAAAAAATAATAATAATAATCTTTCTAGCGAGCATAGGATTGCTGGATGGCAAGCAGGTGGGGGAGTGGTATGGACCCAACACCATCGCTCACGTCCTCAAGTTGGTTCATTGGTCTGGCTGAATAATAATAATAAGGGAAATAATATTAATAATATTGGAATTATTTATGAAATTAGTAAGAATAATAATGATGATAATAAGAATAATAATAAAAATGATAATAGTAATAATAGTGGAAATAATACTAATAATAAAAATAATAATCTAAAAAACAATATTAATAAAAATGGAAACAATAATATATTTTTTGTAAATTTTACTGATAGCAATAATAATAAAAACAAAAATAATCCACCCCAGAAAGGCGTGTCAAAGAGACCCTTCCAACCGCATGCTAATCCACGTCTGCATGGACAACACCGTCATTGTCAATGATATATGTAGATTGTTTTTGTTATTATTATTATTATTTTTTTGTTCTTGTTATTGTTGTTGTTATTAATATTTTTGTTATTTTCATTATTGTTATTGTTTTTGTTATTTCTATTATTCTTGTTGTTTTTATTGTTTTTGTTATTGATGTTATTATTTTTTTTATTTTTAATATCTTTATTATTATCATTATTATATTATTATTATTATTATTATTATTATTATTATTATTATTATTATTATTATTACTATTTTGATGCTGATCCACGTCCGCATGGATAAAACTAACATCGTCAAGGATATGTTAGCTATTGTTGTTATTTTTGTTTTTTTTATTGTTATTGTTATTTTTATTATTATCGTTGTTATTTTTGTTCTCGTTATTGTTATAGTTGTTATTATTATCATTCTTGTTTTTGTTACATTCTTGATATTATTTCTATTACTGTTACCGGTATTGCTACTGTTAAAATCTCGTTATTATTATTATTATCATTACCATCATTATAACCATCATCACCATTATTATTATTATTATTATTATTCTTCAAAAGTGGACTTATGCAAGAGTCAAGACAGCGGCAAGAACTCAACTTGGAGGTCATTGCTACTCATCATTCCTCTCAGACTGGGAGTGTCCAACATGAATGATACCTACTACAAGCCGCTCAAGGTTTGTTATTATTATTGCTATTAGTATTATAATTTTTGATATTATTGTTTTTATCATTAATTATTATTTCGTAAGTTTAATTAAAATTTTGTCTACGTGTTCTTATGAATCCTCACAATCTGAAGTTTTTACTTTAGTTTACAAAAGGACATACGATGTTTCTAAAATCTAATATTATTATTTTTATTATTATTGTTGTTGTTGTTACTATTAAATAATGATGGTTTTTTTGCTCATAATATTACTAATAGTTGTGCTAACTTTTTTTGCCAATGAACCACTATTTTTGCATAATAAGATAATATATTAAAGCAAAAACTAACATACTAAATAAATAATCAATTAGCTAACTAATTATTTTCTATATAACCATTAAACTAACTAACCCATCAGACAGTCATTCAAATGAAAAAATAACTATAAATAATCATTCTACTAACTGACAAATCAAACAGCTATCCAAGCAGAAATAATAATAATAATAATAATTTTTTTATAAGATTAATAGTAATTATACTAACTTTTTTGCTAACGACTATTTAAATAACCATCCAACTAACTTCCCAATTAATTAAGTCGACCATTAGATCTCCTCTATCTGAGGTTTCGGTTGTGCAATTGATTGGTTTCACAGGGCGCTACTCCATGTGTTAATGTAATCAATTAATCAGTTAATTAACTAGCAAACATTCATTATTTAACACTGATTTTAGACGTTCTTCGAGCTCAGACAGAGTGTGGGTGTGTTGGGTGGAAGACCCAATAATGCTTACTGGTTTGTTGGATATTCAGGTGCGTGTGTCTGTGTTTGTTGTTTTTTTAGTTTTTATTTTATGCCTGTTTTTTGTTCGTTTGTTTTATGTTTGCTAGTTTCAATTTTTTTAAATGTTTTATTTGTCGTTTTCAATCAATTTTTTAAAATCTCATACAATAATAGTAACAAAACTAAAAATAATAACAACAATATAACCAACACTAAGCAGATGATTATCTCTTGTATTTGGACCCCCATGTAGTGCAGGCAGTCTGCGACGAAAACAACATGCACTCTACCTTCCACGTCACATCTCCTTGCCACATCCATGTGTCGCAGCTTGATCCTTCCATTGCTGCGGTGAATGGAGTTTTAGAAAGTATGTAATTAAGAAAGCAAGAAAGTAAGTAAGTAAATTAATATTCAATATAAAAATTGAGTCTATAAAATATCATTCTAAAAATTCTGAACACTCAACAATATATTCTACCCCGCAGGGCTTCGTATGCACAAGCGAGCAGGACTTCACAGATCTAATAGACAGCTTTAAGAAACAGATTCTCAACGATTCAAAAAGCGCAGCCTTTGAAGTCCACACCGCACGACCTTCTCATTTGACCTGCCACAGCTGTGTCTTCACCATGCCTTCCACCAGTTTCGCCGCAGCTGATTCGGCCGATGGAGACTCGCGCAGTAGGACTGACCCCTTGAACGGTTTAGTTTTGTTTTTTTTTTCAATTTTTTTTGTGGTTGAAGGAGAGTTTTCAAGTTCTAGGTTTTGTGTTTGGTAATATTTTTCTTTTTTTTTTTGAATTTAGGGATTTTATGTTGATATGGAGGTTAAATCTATTTGAGTTTTTAATACATTTATTTATATAAGGTTACAAAATTATAAGTATTAATAATATTCAAACTTGATACTTTTATTTGAACTTGTGGTACTGAATAAAGTATATTTTTAAAATTTCATCAACTTTTTGAACACTAAATTAACTTTCAATACTTAAACTTCATAAAAATTTTTCCCACAGATTTTGAAATTGTTAATTGTGAAGACGAGTTTGAATTCATAGAATAAAAAAATAGAAAAATCATAAATAATAACAATGAATTTGTTATTATTGAATAATGAACGACATTAACTTTCTTATATTTCGCTCTAAAATCCGTGGTGGACTGTCTTTTTCAGCCAAGCTTTATTTGCTCTTAAATTTTATTTTATTTATTGTTTTTTTTTTATTATTTTTATTTTTTGTTATTGTTATTTCTTTTATTTTTTTATTTTTTCTTCAATTTTTTTTCATTTTTGTTATTTTTTATTATTTTATTTTCTACTAATTTCTTTTATTATTATTCATATTTCACACTTCTTATATCCATATAATTGAATTTTTGATACTAATTTCACCATTTGATTGCTGCTTCATGAACCATCAAATCCACCACCAATCTCTTTTTTCCATATAATGATTACCATTATAAGCATATTTATAAAAACTAATATTTCTCATCAGATTCCCAATATATTCTTGTAAATTATCATCTTGTAACTTTTTGAATTTAAAAAACATGATCAAGTCTGAATTTTTTTTCTTTTTTTGTACATTTAAGATAATTTTCTCCTTCTCACCTCTACAGTCTTCACCATTATAACAATCATTATAATTTTAAAATTGTTTATCATATATCCTATCAATTATGCTCATTACTATGAGTATCATAGCCCACATGAAGTGGCGCTCTGTGACAGTTATCAATTGCGCAAGTGAACCCCTAGTTAGGGGCGGCTAATCTTTAGTATATATTTTTAATCATCTATCGATGATGTTCTTCTACCAATCTTATTTGATTATTATATATATATCAATTAAATAAATCTATTAATTGCATTTGATTATTATTTTTATTATTGTTGTTATTTTTTTTGTTTTGACGCTGTTTCGTATTAAAGATTGTTGAGCCAATGAAGATAGTGTATGATGTCATTAATAAAAAAAGAATTTTTCCTTATTTTTTTAATGTCATTAAAAAAAAAAGTTTTTTATTTCTCAATGCCATTGATCAAATTCTCTTTAAATCTTGCTCGTATCTCCATGTGTAAGATTATCTTTTAAACATTTTCAAAATGCAAACGTTTTCAGAGGTTTTCTGAAGTCTACAAAGCTTTTCGTAAGTTGAACTCACATTGTCAAGTTAAGGTGGCAGATATTGGTGCCTCCTTGATAATGTTAGCTCAACTTACGAAAAGCTTCGCGGGCTTGAATAAACTTCGAAAATTGTTTTGATTGTTTGTTATGTTTGGAAGATTAAAATCTTCAAACCTCGTTATGCCTAGCGTTAGAGTATTCCTGTGCTCTTGAAACTCCTTGGGTTAAACTTCATAAATTATCATTATTTAACAGTTTTGTTAACGTGAACTTATAAATTTGAAAAAAAAAATTTTTTTATCCAAAGTTTAAATATATTCATTTTGATCTTATCTAGTGGATAAGTTCAAAATAATTCTTATATGTAATAATTCTCAATTTATTTATTGATTTATAACTGAATCATGGACTTTAAAAATATAATCTCCGATAACAGGCCACCCTTACTTTCGTTTGAAAACGCCAAAATGCTTGAAAAAATTTCCATTTGATCTTTTGTCGAGGTTTTTTAAAATATAAAGCATAATAAGATTAAGTGTGGTTTCTCTAGAAATGAATGTATTTTTCGAGTCCAGAAAAGCTCCAAACTAAAAAAAAATTGGATCAAAAACCAAATAATTACACTAAGCTTTTCGTAATTCAGTTTAAAAAGTGTTAGATTCAAAATGTTTTTGTAATAGGCTAGTTTAGTTATTTTAAAAATACTTCAGTCTTTTAAATAATTAACCTCATAAATATGACTCATAAAAACACAACAATAATCTTTTATTTATTTTCCTATATCCTCAGATAACAATAGTTACTATAGAAAATATATGGATAAGTATTATTAAAAGTGCAATTTTTAACACCTATAAAAAAAAGCTTTGTCAATAAAAAATGTAAAATATTAACGTGTATTTTTATTTTGAACAATATAAAAAAAGTTTTATATAGCTTATATTACCCATCATATCTGTATTCTTCACTGCTGAAATTCCCTGAGTTTTTCATTTCATAAAATTCCTTTTAAAGATTGTCACTAAAATCAAAAATAATATACATGAAACCAACAAATTTGATAGTATGGGAAACAATCACTAAGTATTTTGCATACTAAACTCACAGCTTTTTGTGTGGAAATCTTAAAAAAAAAAAATATGTCGACCATTTGATCGCCTCTCTCTGGGGTTTTCGGTTGCGCAATTGATTGGTTCCACAGGGCGTTACTCTATGTGCACTACTAATTGTCGGCCCACGCGGGATTGAACCCGGTAACTAGATAATTATTCTAATGCTCTACAAGCTGAGCTATACTGGCCGATCTCACATTACTGTGATAATAACATAAGATTTCCTACAAAATACTTCGTGTATTAGGTTAATAAATACTTTGTGTTTGTCTCCCTCATAATTCATAATAAAGTCTTATATTAAAATATTCCTAATATACCCTTATGTTAAAACAATTGTTTAAGGATTATCATCACCACCATCATCATCATCACCACCACCATCATCATCAGGAAACCCTCACGATGAAATAATTGATACAACGATATAACAGACATAGTGGATCCTAAAGATATAACAATACATAGCAAACCATAGAGACAAACATACAAAGAGCATCAATATAAACCCCAATGATAAAAAAACAAAACATCCTCATATGAGCTCTCATGACAAGCAACTGAGAGCATTATTGGTAGTATGAGTCGAAAGAGAGGTGATGTACGTTGAAAGCGTCTGACTGGAAAACGTGCCTGCGGCCATATTGGTCTGTGTGTGTGTGTGTGTGTGCGTGTGTGTGTGTGTGTGTGTGTGTGTGTTTGAGGTTTATTACTGTTGTTAGTTTCATTATTGTAGTTGTTATTAGTGTTAGTATTATTATTATTATTAGTATGTCCTTATCATAATAACAATTATTATTACTATTGTTTTTAGTGTTATTAACATTGGTATAAGTTGTGTGAGATTAGCTTATTTAAATTCTTCAAGCCCAAAATAAATATTCAAATGAAAACACTTTTAGGAGTTTATTTTATTTCAGGAAGCTTTTTGTAAGATGAACTGACATTATCAAGTGGAGGTACAAATAATGTAAGTTCATTTTGAGAAAAATGATAAAATAAACTCCTAAAATCGGTTTCATTTTAATAGATTACTTTAGTACTTAAATTTAAATATTTCAAGAGAAAACCACTTGAGTCAATTAATAGATTACTTAAACATTTCAATAGAAAATCAATTGAGTCTATTAATAGTATCTCACCTTCATAATGATTATCATCGGCACAGTTATTTTGGGAAAGATCAGTTGCAGGTGTGCCTAAAAAAAGTTTAAAAATAAAAACAAAAAGAATAAAAATAATGAATTTATAGTTTAAATAGAATTAATTTATCTAAAAACTGCCTTAATTTGAAGTTAAAAAATATGCAGCAAAAAAAAAAATAACAACAAAAATAACAAATCATTGATGATATTAGATTATACTGCTGTATACACCCCAGTAGCTGGGATTGACAGAAGTCAATAATAATAATAATGAGAATAATAATAATGAAAATAATAATATCAATAGCAATAATAATATTAATAATAACTATTATTATTATTATTATTGCATAGATAAATATAATCACCCCAATCTTCTTCTGTAGCCACATTATGGTGAATAACTGGCAGCACGAGTTCCAATTTTTTTTCTCTAACTTTAGAAATAATATTAATAGCAATAATAATGAGAATAGCAATAATAATAAGAATAATAGCAATAATATAAAAAATAATAGCAGTAATAAGAGAAATTTTAATAATAATGAAAAAGTTAATAATAATAATGATGATGATGTTAACAAAAATAGCATAAACTACAACTAACTGTTGGGAAGGTTGTAGTCAGGATTGAATTGGCACGAGTCCTCATGGGCTTTGAGGGCATTCATGTTGACCACATGAAGTTTGTTGAATTTGCATGTGATCAAGTTGGCCATTTGAGGTTTTTGCTTAAAGTAGTTTTGAGAGGGAATTGTAGGAATGATTCGTGATCAGATTTTCGAGTGGTACATACAGGTTGAGAAAAACAATGTGAAATGGATATGAAGTTATATAAATTTTAATTAAGAAAAAAACTTGAATCTTCACCTTTTTAATTTTTATCATGTGGTAGTTTA
Organism: Pterobdella sp. o SKG-2022; assembly: GCA_964035795.1. Lineage (NCBI taxonomy): Eukaryota > Metazoa > Annelida > Clitellata > Hirudinida > Piscicolidae > Pterobdella > Pterobdella occidentalis. The sequence goes on from OZ038321.1 coordinate 2,148,659, forward strand.
TTTTTTTATACATCAATTGATGGGAGTAGGGTGGCTTGCAAAACGGGCAATCCACTAAACTATCTGGTTCTGGAACCTGCTCGCTCTCGTAACTAAACATGTTCTGTTTGAAAAAATATTTCAAATATTTTAAACGAAGTAGAAAATACTAGTTTAAATATTGTGTATATTGCATCATAGTATAAAATTTAGTTTAATTATTTTCGAATAAAGAAAATAAGAAGTTTCAAATTTTAGTTACCTTTTATTCAACAATTTCAAAAAACAAAGTAGACTGAAATAAAATTTTGGCTCAAAACTGGTGTAAAAGGAATTTTTAAAAAGGAAACTTAAACAAATTTGACTTCTTGAAAATTTCACTTCTAGGCAACAAAATTTTACTCAAACTTTTTATGGAACAACTTTAAAACAAAAATTAAAAACTTATTATAAAAAAAAATAATTTTTAAAATTATCTAGATTTAAAACAAAATCGGTTTAAATATTTCAAGTTTAATGCAAAAACATTAAAGTAAAATGAATATAATTTCAGAACACTAGTTAGCTTATTAAAATACGAAGCTTTTCGTTATCAACGTAACATTTTCAAGTATGAGAAACCTCACTAAAGCGCACTATAATTTTTAGTGATATTTAAAAATGGTGTTACATAATATTCCTTATTTGATAATCGTTGCCTCTAATTTACATAATAGTCCTTCTCATTCTGTAGCTTTTACGATACATCTTTGCAAAATTCATGAGCTGCAAGATTAGGAATTTATTATTATTTAGAAATGGTGTGACATAATAGGCCTTATTTTATTATTGTTGATTACATATCCACTTTTGACTATCTCTGTTTTCTATGATAGCTCATGTCACTTTATAATTTTAGTAATATATTTTTTTGCAATAATTATGGTGCTTAGAATTAACTTTTATCTGTTGCCATAGTATTATCAATAAAACGGTTTCTCATACTTGAAAATGTTACGTTGATAACGAAAAGCTTCCTATCTTAATAAACTAACCAGTGTTCTGAAATTATATTCATTTTACGGTTTGACTTTTGAAAAAATCATTAAAGAAGTAAGGACTAACTAAACTAGCCTATTAACAAAAAAACGATTTTATCAAACACTTTTATTAACTGAATAATAACACAAAATAATAATAATAATATAAATAATAATAATAATAACAATAATAATAATAATAATTAGACTTTATCTTCAATGGTTTTGTTCCGCAATGAGCTAATTTCTATTTTTTTATCCCCATCTCTATCAACACCCATAAGCCATTAACCAAATTTTATTACTTATAGTCTAGGTTTAAACTGCTTCATAACCATAGTTACTAAATAACTTTTTTCCGCTAATGTTTTTTGATAAAACTAAACTTATCGAAAATTATAGCTATTTATTTTTCTCAATAAATTTACAAAAGTTTTTCCATAAATTGACGTAAAAAAATTGTCAAATATTATTTATATGTTAATTTAAGATGTAAGCTAAAGATAAGCAAAAAAGTCCGAGTATCTAATTCCTATGTTAAACCAGTTTTCACTTACAACTCTTCAGCATGGGTAGTCAACAAAAATATAGAACCTAAGATTGACGCATTCCACCGCAAACAGCCTAAGAGAGTGATCGGTATCTACTATCCCAATAGAATCAGCAACAAAGAACTATACAAAAGAACGAATAGCATACCCCTTTCAGTTGAAATTGCTGGTGCAAGATGGAGGATGTTGGGACATATCCGAAGAAGACCTGATACGCCAGCATTTCAGGCTATAAAGCAGTACTATGCCACATAAAATAAGAAAAAAATTCCAGGCAGACCTTTAACCACCCTACCACAGACATTAAAAAAAGATGTCAAATTCATCCCAAAAACAAAAATCAAACCATTTTTCTTCTTGCCCAACAGAAATGTTCCTGGAGAAGGGAAACTCAGTCAACTATACGACTAGAGCAACTCGATGAAAACATATTATTATTATTATTAAGATGTCTCAAAAGTTAAAACGAGTTATATATGAAATCCCCAAAATCCCCATTGAACCACCATCATTTTCCATAAATCACCATTTTCCCACAGATCACCATCACCACCCTTGAACCACTAACATCACACATAAATCCCCATCATCCACCTTAAACCCCCATAATCTAACACAAACCACCATCGTTAAATATAAATCATCATTCCCCATAAACCACCATCATCTCCATTGAATTTCATCATTTACCACAAATGCCCAAAAACCACCTTAAACCCCATAAATTACCCTTATTTTCATAAATCACCATCCATCCCAAAAATCATCATCACCTCCTAGAACAAATATAATTTCCTATAAGCCACCATCATCTTCCATGAACTCCCGAAATCTACATAATCCATCAAAGACTCAAAAAAACCCACATAAGCTCCATAAACAAGCATAGTTTTTTACAAATCACCATCATTTTTCATAAATCATCATCTCTCCCCCTAAATCACCATCAACCTCCATAAACCTCTATTATCCTTCAAAAACCACCATCCTCTTCTATAAGCATCCATAAGCTACCATAAATCTCCAAAATCCCCCTTTAAGCAATCATAAGCTCAAAAAACTACCATAAACCCCATAAACCAGCATAATTCTTTATAAATCACCCACATTTTCCATTAATCACCATCCACTTCATAAATCTCCATCAACCTTTTCAAACCAAGAGAATTCACCATAAACTCCAATAATCTAACATAAGCCTCCAAAATCTTCTCGAAAACTACCATAACCCACAAAAAACAGAATAAACCCCATAAACCGCCCTCATTTTCCATAAATCACCATTTACTCCAAAAATCACCGCCACCCTCCTCAAAACACCATAATTCCCTACAAAACACAATCATTTCCTATAAACTCCCATCATCTATCATGAATCTCCAAAATCCCCATAAGACACCACAAACTCAAAAAATCACCATAAAACACTTAAACCAACTTAGTTTGCTATAAATCCCCATCATCCTCCATAAACCACTATCAGTCCTCTTAAACCACTATTATCCTCCGAAAACCACCATAAACCCCATGAACCACCACCGTTCTTTATAAATCACCCTCATTTCCCACAAATCACCATTTTTTTCCATAAGCCACTATCAACCTTTCAAACCCCTAACATCCTTCATAAGTCCCCATCATCTACCATAGATCCTCAAAATCCCCCTTAAACCACTAACGTTCTTTATAACTCGCTATCTTCTCCATATATCACCATCATTCCACCTAACCCACCGTCATACGCAAAAACAAGAAAATCTTCTCAGACTTCAGAACTTATTATTAATCACCATATTCACTTTCAAAACCACCATTATCTCCTTAAAACATCATCTCAAACAAGTGACTCTGACCTCCAATGATCCTATATGATTTCCGTCTGAGCCCTTTTGAACTGTTAGGTTTCAATCCCATAACACTCAATTTTTTTCATAAACCAGAATTATCATATATAAATTATCAGAAATTCCCGTATTGGCCTGCTCAGCTAGTAGGGAATTGCACTAATTATCTAAAGTCACCGGGTTAGAACACGTGTTGGACTGACAATTAGCACCAGTTCTGCATTAATTATGTAGCAAGCACTTTGAACTCTGAAGAAAGAAACTGTATGAAATTCCAACTAACATTTCTACATTTCACTCAGCACAATTTTTCCCGAATGATTTACAAAAGCTAATATGTCATTTTTGCGTGATTCAATCTTTTGCCAATAAAAATGGCAAGAGTGGTCATTCTTGTCCTACTTTCTTTCTTATTTGTAAGACTAGTTTTTCAACTGCCATGTATAAACTGTACATTCATAATTTTTTTCGAATATATTTTTCAAACTCATAATCATGCATAACGTTTTAGTGGTGAATGTGTCTCAAAAACTAATTCAAAAATTCATGTTTATTAGCAAAATAAAAATTATCAATATTTAAATCCACATTTTGAAAATCCATTAAAATCAGTGTTTAAAAGCAGAAAATGTTTTAAATATATTCCACAACAGTTCAGTATCTAAATTGCTCAGTTATTTTTAATACTCTCATTGATCCAGTCAAGATAAGGAGTCACTTTAGTGAAAACTCCCGGGTATCCCTTGGCACATCCTTCACCCCAAGAAACCACTCCGATGACTGAGAATTTCCCGTCTTCTCCTTTCACTGTCAGTGGACCACCAGAATCCATCTGTGTGGATTCTATAACTATGAATGAACGATGATGTAGGATATTCTTACGAAAAACTTAGTGTAACAAGCTCCTCAATAAAACCTTAGTGTTCCTTTCTATTACACATGATGAAATATTATCATTCTCCGAACCAAACACTCAAATGAAAACACTGGAGTTTATTTAGAATGTAAGTTCATCTTACGCAAGCTTCATTGATTAGCATAAATTCTAATGCTGAGCTAAATGGGCCGACTAATAATAGATAATATCGAAAACCTATTCCATATAAAGGATAGAAACTAGAAGTGTCTCATTTGATAAATTCACGATTCAAATAGTTTCCCATAGAAAGTTTAATAAATTGCCAAAAAGCTATGAGGTGTAACAGGCTGAGCAAATGAACATTTATAAATACTTATACCCTATATATGTTTCCTAACAACACTTTAACCCACTCCTATAAACTCACATTGCAAATATCTCTATTGACGTTTCCTTGGTTGTCTGTTGTGCACATCATTATGTCTTCTTTGAACCTATCGCCATGGGCTTCTTTGCAGTATTCAGGACTGCTTGTGTTCACGGTGATGAAGCGTAGCACATCGCTTGGGTCAAATCCGTTATCTGTGTAAGCATCCAAGTATTATTGGTGGAATTTATTCAGTTTTATCTGTTGAATTATCTGAATACTGGTGATAAAACTCATTCAATTTGAAAGTTTGAAATAGAAATGAAAAATATCAATTCTTGATTTCAAAAAAATCAAGAAAATCTGAATATAAGATACATTAAATGTCTTAAAAAATATCAATTTTAAAGGAATGATATGTTTTAGCATCTTACCTGGACAAAAAAAAACATGGTTAACAAATAATACCCATAAGTTTAGTTTAATGATTCACCATCAACAGTTTTTCCCCATCCCGCCACAACAGCTTTATGATGGACATAAGGGTTGCCAGGTTCTGGGGCACACACCGGCCAAATATCTTCATTCAATTTAATAGAATTTTTGGTTTTCAGTAGAGATATATCGTGCAAGACCCTCTGATTATCCCACTTGGGATGGTTTATGATTTTTTCTACTTCATATAATGTCCTGGCGTCTGGAGAGTTGTCCGAGAGTCTGTGGTCCCCCACCGATACTGAGATTCCATCTGGTTTGCTGTCGAAGTTGTGTTAGGAAGAAGTTACTTATCAATCTATTTGGGAGTTAAAAATCAGGAAAAAGTTATTTAGCATAAAATTTGTTATACGTCGCGCAGTTGTCGGTGGAAGCATTTGAAAAGGCGAAATTAGCACCACGCTCTAGTTAGACATGTCTGAAGGTGAGCCAAAACAATTATGCAAGCTGAGGGGAAAAGAATTTTATATGCGTCAGGCACGATAAACAATCTGACGGCTTACAACTATATAAAAAGCTTCATGGTTTAAGTTAAAAATTAAAAAAAAATATATCGATCATTTGATCACCTCTATCTAGGGTTTTGGTTGCGCAATTGATTGGTTCCACAGGGCGCTACTCTATGTGGACTACTAGTTGTCGGACCAGGTGGAATTGAACCCGGTATCTTTAGCTAATTAGTCTAATGCTCAACCACTGAGCTAAAGGGACCGGCTTAGTTAATAAATACTTTGTGTTTGTTTCCTTTGCTGCTTGATTTAGGTTTTTCCAAATCGACTTACCACTAATTTTTCAGATATTGGCTAAAAGAATAATTCTATTTTTAAATAGATTTTTCTGATAGCTAACAACAAATAGGTGCAGTGAGCTGCGGTAAGAATCCAACGGTCATTCAGGATACTGGCCCCACAGTTGTGTCTATTGTTCCATTTTGCTTGTCTCAAACTTGCCTTTGGGTTAATATATGATGTTTTTGCCTATAGAACATCAATTTGAGAAATTCATGAAAATTAAGCTATAATTACCGGTAAGTATGGCCTTACCATAAGACATTAGCATGATTCATCGTGTTTATTTGATAGCATATAAGCAAAATATTAAGGTAGAGACAAAATCCAAGTCAGATTATTTAATACTCGCAATTACATCCGAAACTAGCAGGTTAAAAAAATTTAAATTTTTTTGTTAGTTGATGTTGGTTAGACGAACCTGATAAGGGAGCTCGTGTCTCCTTGGTTCGTCTCCACCGACTATTCTCGGTTTGGGAAGATGCATATCCCCAGCATCCTTGTACTTGCTCTTGCCGCATTCTGTTTGCGGTGGAAGTAAGACAATGCTGCGCATTTAAAATATCTATAATAGCTTTTATACTATATATTATTTATCATTTTGGATTATTTTTGAGAAGTTCAATTTTTTATTTTATGGGAGAAAACATACTGAGCCACACGGGAGCAGAGCCTGGAGATATTTGGGAGTTTAATTAGTCCTATTTTATTGAAAATTAAATTTTAGTCTCAAATCATATAGAAAAAACAACCTACCAAAAGCTAGCTGGATACACAAGAGTAGAATCAAAATCTTCATCTTGTTCATGATAACTCCTACAATGCTAACCCGCTTTTATATAAATGTGCTTGAGTTAAATATCTCAAGAAGTGCTTGAAGGAAGGGCACAAAAGGGTGTTGATAAAATGAATGGGTTCAAAGAAATACTTCAAAAATTTTTGAGAATGTTTTTAAATTTGAATTCTAAATAAATATTAAGTCGCCATAAGTGTAGTTTAGAACAATCAATTTAAAATTTTACAAAACGCTTTTTAGCTTTTTTTAAATTTTGAATCTTAAATATTTCAATATGGAGTTAATAGAGCTTAAAAATTTATGTTAGTTAACAGTGTTATAAAAACCAAAGTTTCTTCCACAATATTTCCCATATCTTGTATTCATTATTGTACAATAAAATTTAATTACAAATAAGATTAAAGTGGCACTAACTCCAAGAGTTTCTAGGCCATAATTATTGAAAGCTTGAATTTCATAATAGTATTGTCTAGTGTTTATAAGGGTAAGAATCTTATCTTTTAACTAAATAACAGATAAGACTTATAAAAAATATTATTTTTGGAAAAAAATATTCGACACTTAAAAGAGTTTAAAAAGAATCTTAGCTAAAAATTATTTTGAGAGTTGTGTTCTTAGTTGGGACAGATTCGAGGTAAACTATAAGCATAAATCAATTGAAAATTTCAGAGTCAAAAACCGTGTTTAAGTTGAAAATTTTGTAAAGTTCATGGATAATCCTCTATTAAATCTATTTATATTCACTAAATGAAAACCTCTCGAGCTAGTGTATAAGACTACAACATGATAAAACTCAAAAAATTGGCTCACACTTTTGCACAAAGCTTTTGGATTTATTAAAAATCACATTTGATCAAATATTAAATTTTTATTGAAATATAAATAAAACGAAATTCTTTAATATTATCTGGTGCCATTGTCGCATAATTATCCTTTTTTCCAGTCTCTTTATTCGTTTTTGAAACCAATGTGCTCAAAATGGTAGTAACAAGAATTTTTTATAAATTAACATTTATTTAATGAATTATGGCAAGGTTTTACTTGTTAAAAATTTTAGTTGAATAAAAATTTTTTTCTACGTGTTTCTCAAAATTCTCATAATTTGAAGTTTTCACTGTATGAAATTCAACATTTATTTCTAAAATTGATAAATATATTAGATTTTACTGTTGTGACAGCCGTTAGCCTAGATTATTGATACTACTTAGCGTAATTTATAAAATAAGCCATTTTAACTAGTGTTGGCAGTAGTCGGCTGATAGTATTATAACGTAAATTATGAAATGAACCATGTATTTGGTGCAGATTATGATGTATTTTTAGCTCGAGTTTACATTCAACTTGGAACATTCACCAAGCCAAATAACAAAAATACCAGAATATCAGTTTTTCCATACCTGCTACCCGAGTCTACTGTTATCCAGGTTATAACAGAAAAGCAGCCTTAAATTTCAGGTGCTAAGATTAGTGCGGTTTAACACCATATGTTCTAAGCCATAGAAAAATCTCAAAAATATGAAGAAAAATATATTAAATTTAAGACAAGAAATAAATAAGATATAACATAATCTCAACTAATACACTCTTTTTTTTTTGAGCTTCCCACTTTTTTATTTCACAAAGTTCTAACTTATATTAATGCAATTTTCGAACAAGCATATAAACAATATACAAATGATACATTGGTGAAGATGAAAATTGAGATATAGAAAAAAGAAAAAAAAACTGCACTTTTTTTTTGAGACATAAATTTTTATCAACTATATACAACAACTTCAACTCTTCTTTACCACAAAAATATTTTTCCTCACTTTTGTTTGATAATCTAAGTTTTTTCACAAGCACTCGAGCATCAATGAGTGATAATGTACAGGAACCAATCGAGTTGGTGCAATCAGATTTGTGCCACCACTTGCACACAAAAAAAAATTTTGTTCTTTATAGTAAGCGTAAAGTGCTTGCATCCAAAGAATATAAGTACGAAAGAAGTTAAAGTTCTCAAGTCCTTTAATCTTGATGTGTCACAGATGAAAAGAACCAATCAAATTGGAGCAAACAGGTTTGTGCGCAAATGGCTTTTTCAAATTTTTTCAAAGTTTATATTTTTTTATGAATAAAATTTTTTAAAATGTTAAATTTATTATTAGTGATTAAAATTTTGTAATTCATGTCGAAGCAGTTGCAATAGGGAGAATATCCTAACTCTGAGCTTAACCCTAACCTCAACCCTAATCCCAACCCGCTTGAAGACACTGATTTTTTCACTAGAATGTGATTACTTAATTATATTTTTTGTGATTTTGTAAATATTCCAAATAAACTAAAAAAAGACATTAAATATGAAGTAAAATGTTGGTCTAAAATTTGATTAGTCGAAACTTGCTTGGTTCCTGTCATTTGTGATACATCAAGATTCAAGTGCATACAAACACAAACAAGTTCACAAACCTGCTTGCTACAATTTGATTGGTTCCTGTACATTACCACGAATTGAGGTTCAAGTGCTTCTGTTTTTTTTTCAGGCAATGAAGACACATGAAATATTGGAATAAAAATGAAAAAATGCAAATATTCATAATCTAATGTTGAAAACACAAATTTTTGAAAAACTTTGTTTTTTATATAGAATAAGACAAGTATTTCATTAGCTGAGTATGTTCGACGTTCTCTTTCATAATAAAAAATTATTATAATATTTGAATGATTAACTGATTTTCATTATATTTTATTTTATAGTACATATTTTTTATTTTCCATTCTTAATATATATCCAAAGAACAAACAACAGGTATTATTTATCGTTCATACGAATAGTTTTGTTTAAAAAATTATTTTCTAATAATACTAACAATTTTCAAAAATGAATAAAAATTCTCTTAAAAAAGCTCGTGTATTCGATGAAGAAGCACTTTACAAACAAACTAAAGACAGATTACAGAAAGAAAACAAAACCAAACAATTATCTGAACAATTAGATGACAACGACGAGGAAGAAGAAGAAGAAAAATATGCCAAAGACACAAGTGAAAAAGTGTCCTCTTTAAGTGTAGAAACTCAAGAGAAAACTTCAAACAGTGTTAAAATAGCAAAAGAAAAAGATGATAAAAATGATAGTGATGAAGATGATGATGAAGAAGAAGAAACTGAAAAAATTCCTTTAGGTTCGTTATATATTTTAAATTTTTTTTATATAATGAGTTCATGTTAGTTAGGTGATGATATTATCTAGATTATATGAAAGATTTTGGACAATGGACTAATTTTTAAAATTTTTGATTTATTCATTTTGTAAAGATGAAGTATAATAGCCTGAATCAAAATGATAAGGTCAACAAACACAAAGTATTTATTTCAAAAAAGTCACGAAGCTTTTTGGTAGGACTAGCTCACATTATCAAGCATATTGTAAGCTAGTCTTATGAAAAGCTTCGTGACTTTTTTTTAAATAAATATTTTGTGTTTGTTTACCTTATCATTTTGTAAAATTTTTATAAAAATCTAAAACAGTTTCATTTTGATAAATTTCAAAATTGTTACAGGCAGTCATATTAAGCTCAACCATGGATCGAAACAAATGGCAGCTTTAACTATTGATTCTGCAGGGTCTCGTTTAGTCACTGGTACAAATGATCACACTATTAAGTTTTGGGATTTCACAGGAATGAATTCAAGTTTACAATCATTCAGATGTCTTACCCCTTGCGAGGGGTATCCTATTAATGATTTAAAGTTTTCTCACCAAGGTGATATGATTTTAGTTGTGTCAGCAGGAGCTCAGCCTAAGGTGCTAGATCGTGATGGCCATGAAATTATGGAGTGTTTGAAAGGAGATCAGTATTTACTTGAGCAAAAAAACACTAAAGGGCATTCAGCAACAGTGAATTCAGGGTTTTGGCACCCAAGGTTAAGAGAAGAGTTTGTGACCTGTTCTAATGATGGGACAGTTCGTTTATGGAATGTTAACAGTAGTAGTAAACAGAAAACAGTGATAAAAGTTAAAAATGCGAAAGGTAAAAAAGTCATTCCAACAACTTGTACATACAACAGAAATGGTAAGTTAGTGGTGGCTGGTTGTCAGGATGGTTCAATACAGATGTGGGACCATGGCAAGTTTTATGTTAACCATGCCTTCAAGAACATGACTGCTCACACTTCAGATGTGTCATCGATTTGTTTCAGTTATGATGACAACCACATCGCTACTCGGTCTACTGATGATACTTTCAAACTATGGGATTTTAGGAAATTCAAAGCGCCATTGTTTGAAGTGAGATGTTTGAATAATCTGTATTCTAATGCTGACTGTTGTTTTGGACCAAAAGATGATATGATCATGACCACAGTTTCTGCTGAAAGAGATGGAACAACAGAAGCTAACACAGGGGGGAAACTTGTGTTTTATGATAGGAAGACATTTTCTAAACTTCACGAACAATCCGTATGTGATGCTAGTCTCATTCGGTGTGTCTGGCATCCGAGGATCAATCAGATAATATCCACATCAGCTGATGGAAAGGCACATATCTTTTTTGGAGAAAAAAGTCACAGAGGAGCAAAAATAAGTATGGCCAAAAAAGCAAAGGCAAAGAGAGTAGATACAGTAGGGTTAGGGGAATACATAATAAATCCCATTACTTTACCACTCTATAAAGACCAGCGCCCGAGCATGGCTAAGAAACGAGCTGAAAAAGAAAGACAAGACCCAGTGAAGTCACACCTTCCTCAACTACCCATAGATGGTCCAGGTTCTGGAGGCAGAATCGGATCTCATGGGGCTACCCTTTCCCAATACCTTTTGAAGCAAATCACAGTTAGAGAAACTACAGAGAGAGATTTAGACCCTAGAGGAGCTATTTTGAGGCATGCTAAAGAAGCCGAAGAAAATCCCTTTTATGTGGCACCAGCATACAAACACACTCAACCAAAGCCTGTTTTTACCCATGATGAGCCGGTTGAAGGCGATAAACAAAATGATGAACCTCCTGCTAAAAAAACAAAATAAATTTTTTTATTCATATCTAATTATTTGATGTGTTTTGTAAATAATAAAATTGTCAAAATGTTGAAATACTTCAATTATAACTCATTATAAATCCATAATACGAAATAGTGTTTCGTTTGTTTAAATATTTAAAAAAATATCTTAAACTGTTGCATTTTATGATTTTGATGTATAACGAAAAAAAAGCTCAATTTTTTAACCCAATTTTTGATTTGAATGTTAATTTATATAGTATATGTTCAATTTAAGCAGTTAAAAAAATTTTTGTTTCAATTTTATAAAGTATAAAAATTATGAATAAAAAGAAAAATTTGAAAATTAATGATTCTAAATTATTTACCTTCCCTTAGTATGAAATAACAAATCCCTATTTATATATCGATTTATTTTTAACTTCAAGTTTTAGACTCAAACTTGTGGTGAGATACGCTTTTGGTTTCAACAATTCGAACTCGATAATGGTGATTTTGAAGAATGAAACGATTTATGACGTGGTATTTGTGGTTGAATCTACAGCCCATGTCGGTGCATACATAGAAGAAATATACAAACCTTACATCATTCCCATACTAGAGTATTTTATATGTTTCTATCATAAGTTCAAGAAATTTTTTAAGCTAACTCTAAAATAGTTAGGAATACCCAATATGTTTGTATCGCAAGTGTAAGGAATTTATTAATTTAACATGTAAATAGCCGGAAATTAATATTTTATGATGATTTTTTTGCAGATATTTCAATGGAGGCAAGATAGAAAAACTTGACTTTGGTTCTCAAGTGAGTTGGTCATTGATGAGATAAAATTATTTGAAAAAAATATTCACTTATGAACAATAGTTTATTGTTGGAATAAATTATCAATTTAATATTATTTAACAGTAGTTCATTGAATTTCCAAGATAGTTTTTAATTTATCTCTTTTTTCATGTTGTATTTATCAAATCTGGACCATAAATTGAAAAAATAATGGATTTTGAAGGGTTTTATTAAAGAAATAAAAAGCTTTATCTTACCCTTGTATTAACTAAACTGATGATATTACATCTATAATGAAAAACTTAGTGATATATAATTATAATGTTTTGATGAATTTGAATTTTATATTTTCTTTTTTATCTTAGCTCAACAATAACCCTACTTTCGAAAATTGTATTGTTACATAACTTTTAGTTTTTTTTCATAGCTTAGTTTGAAATCATGAAAAATTATTTAACTTATTAATTTCTGAATTTCATTTTTTTCTAGCTAAACAGTACCTTATTTAATCTTCTCTGCTATAATGGATCAGACCAAATCAATAGTAATTTACTGCAAGTTTCTCCACCAACCTCCAACTGTTTTAACTTCACTGAGTATTT
>OZ038321.1:2166716-2209216 GCA_964035795.1 Pterobdella sp. o SKG-2022
CCAAGCCAAAGTCCTAGCTACTATCAAGGCTTTTATAAATAAGAAAAAGGCTGTGGCTGGTGGGTTAGCTGCTGGAGTTAAGGTGGGTGTGGTTTTGGATCAGGTTTGCTCATTATGTATTCATCTTTTGTATTTTTGGTGCAACTGCTGGAGTTAAAGTGGGCGTGACTTGAGAGAATAATGATTATTGATTCATTGTTTATTTATAGACTCATAAAACTGGGATCATAAGACGATGGTTAATGGTGCTGATATTTATTATTATTATTATCATTTTATTTCCAATGTGTGTAGATCCAGTTTAATCATGGCATGTATTTCAATAATTTAGAGTTGACAGTAATAACCTGGGTTTTTTGCTCCAATTATTTTTTTATTATCATTTTTTTTATTATTTTGATTATTATTATTATTTCGATTATTATTATTATTAGTGTTATTATTATTATTCTGATCAACCAAAACAGCAAGGTGAGTCATCGGGATCTCCCCAAGTTGTGAATCAACAGCAGATGCAACAACAACAACAAATTCAGAACAATCAACAACAACAGCAACAACCACCCATCCAGCTACAACAGGTGGGTGGGGCTATCTCCATCATTGTTTGTTTTCACCCACATGTTTGGTACTTTACTTCACTTTTACTTTTTAATTTCACTATGAATCATCGTTATTTAATCTCACTCCAAACTCTACCCAATCACATCCTTGACCGCCAACCATCAAACCACCCCATCACATCTCTGGCCGCCAACCATTGTACCTTCGTCACATCCCTGACCCTCAACCATAGCACCACCATCACATTCCTCACCACCCAACATCTATCCCTCCCCCCCAATCTTAGGTATCCTTCCAGAAAGGCATGCCTGACCAGCGTCAACAGCAGTTTATGGGTGCGAGTTAATTCAATATAATAATAATAGTTTTTTTTTTGCTATCATCCTTAGTATTATTATCACTATTTTAGTTTTCACTTTTATCTTATTTTCTCTACATTATTTTATTATTATTGTTATTGTTATTATTAATCTTTTAACAGCTTTACAGCAACATCAACTACAACGCATGCAACTACACAACAACAACCAGCCTCTCAGATACCTTCTCCTGAACCAGGTAATAATAATAATAATGACATCTCCACACCAGCACCACCACATCTCACCCACACCACCCACCATTTCACCAAACCTCACACCACCACGTCTCACCCACACCACCACATCCCAACCACACCACCACTACACCGCCACATCTCTTTCTATTACCACCACATCTCACCCACACCACTTTACCAAATCCCACACCGTCACATCTCACTACCACTACCACATCTTACTCCATCACATCCCACCATTACCCATCCACTTACCACCACGTTCCACCACACTATCCTATGCACCACCCAGCGAAGTCCCCACGTGATAATGAGGCAGAGAAGCGCAACAGCAGTCAACCCCCAACACATACCGCAACAACAACAACAGTTTCAAAACGTATCTGAGGATTTCCAGTCTTTTGATATGCAATGATTTGTTGAAGTGCGTAAGGATCTATTACTGATTCATTATGATTTTTTTTTAAATTATTTTTTTTTTATTTTAGTTTTATTTATTAATGATATTATTATTATGATTTATCGGTATTATTAATTTTATTTTTATTGTTTCCAAAACGTAAAAAAAATTATAGGGCTTTACGACATATACAATAATTTTTGCGACCAATTAGATAATTTCTCGTCCAATTAAATAATCTTTGCGACCAATCGAATAATCTTCTCAAGCAATACATATGTTTATGTTGACCCTATGTTTATAGGCATCACGTTTTTAACCAATTATCTATATATTTTTTTGTCTTGACACAGTTCCTCTATTTGTTCGAAGTTCAGTTTTGTGTCCTTTATGATCGTCTTTCTTCATGTAAGAGAGGGTCTTCATTTTTTTTCAGGTCTTTTTGCTTCTTCTAGAGCCAAACCTTCCTATAGCATTTGGGTACCTTCTCTATCCACTCCCTGTTTTAGCTCTGAAGTTTCCAACTAGAACCAGCATGTCTCTTTGTGGGGTATGTTTTATAAAG
The DNA here is from genome assembly GCA_964035795.1 of Pterobdella sp. o SKG-2022. Classification (NCBI taxonomy): domain Eukaryota; kingdom Metazoa; phylum Annelida; class Clitellata; order Hirudinida; family Piscicolidae; genus Pterobdella; species Pterobdella occidentalis. The sequence continues at coordinate 2,168,805 of OZ038321.1, forward strand.
GAATTCAGTTGCTCATAGAACTCATCTCTAAGGATTGGATTTTTTCCACTATTTTGAAGTGTGGGTGCATAGGCTGAAGTTATTATCAACTTGCAGTGTGAGTTTTATGGATGCAATACATATTCTATTGTATATTTTTTTTTGTATATTGGCTTAAGCTTTCATAATTTGTCATAAGTGTCCGAGGTGATTACTCGCGGATCGTATTTTTTACTAAATACTATTGCCGCCAGGTGCCTGTTTTCGTCGACTAACCGGCCTTCGGTCACTATTCCCATGACCTCACCTTTATTGTTGTTGACAGACAAACCACTTTTGCTCGACCCTCCAACATCGGTGATTAACTGACCACCCAAATGTATAAGGGCTTTGTCTTTCCATTTGTAGGCCTCGCCTTCTTCGAAGACCCCGATTTTTGCAGCGTGGTGGGCGTGCTCTGACGGAAGCTTAGCTACACATAGATCCAGTTTTGTGGCCTGTTTGAACTTTAGCTTGTCACAGCCAGGTAGGTCTACTACGCTGTCCACATGACATGGTTTGTAGATCTTGTTGTTCACTATCACTGCAGGACTGACTTCTTTGTACCCTTTCTTAACCACTTCTCCATGACAAGGTTCAACCGCACGCTTTTACTTCTGCGTCAGTTTTACTTCTTCGGCTTAGAACGCGCTGGGTTGGGCTGCCTAACTTGCGCCGTTTGAACCTTTTGTTTTTTCTTCTGCACTTTTGGTAGATGGTTAACTTTATTCACTGCCACCGTCAACTTGCCCAACTGTTGAGTAAGTTTATTAATCTGCCTTTGGGAGCTCCGCTGGCTTGGCCCTGGCAAGGGTGCAAACACCACCTGTAGTCTCCTACCCTGTTCATTCCCTTGATAGGGTAGTGGTACATAAACTCTTTCGTATGATGGATAGTTAAAATTCATTCTTAGCGATATATTAAATGCTAGAGGCAATGTTAATTGTCAATACAACTCGATCTTCTCCCTCCGAGCCTGTTGGTAGAATTTAGGCTACTGGAGAGGGTCGCCACAGATAGAATGGCTATCTCGCCGTACTGCGCACTGTATTTAAAGAATAGGCCCTGTATCAAATGCTTGGTTATGCCTTTTCTAAACCTTAATACAATACGTTCCTTACCAGCGTTTCAACCAATTTCTGTGTTAAAGCTCATGTCTCACTCCCATATAATGAAACAGGTCTGATGCATGCATCGTATATGCCTGATCGATATTTCAGTGGAATCATGTTGTTCCGTAGCAGACCTGAGATATTCCTCCAACTCAATCATGCCGCATCAAACCTTCCTCTTACTGTCCTCTCAATATCATTGTCGCAATCAAATTCAATTTCTTGAGTAATTGAAAGATTCGACCTCTTCTACCACTCCACCATCTTCGAGTTTAAAGCTGCTTCCGGAGTCATTAGTATTATGAGATTTATTGGAACTACATTCAGGACATGAAGTTTTCATTAAGTATAATATTTTTCAAACCAGAATACCTCTAATGACACCATTTTTTACATTTATTGCATAATATTGAGTTACTACCAATCGAAATATTGTTTATCAGCGATTCATTGCTGCAATAACCGAAATATTGTTAGATTTTGCAGCCGTCTACGTCTGTGAAGGCTGAGATCTCTTTAACTGCTTTGTTTTTTAGGTTTCGATACAACCAAAACTCCGACTTTGTCGAAAAAACCAGGTTTCTGTCTGAATATATTACTTCTAATTCTCTTAGTTGGTTTGCGTAAATTTGCCTTTTATCTAGGGTAGATTGACAATTTCTTCTTGTTGGCATGGCAGTAAGTTTTTTCAGGATTTAATGAAACTGCCAAAGAAATCGATCGATCCTGTTGGTTGACGCTTGGACACCGTGTTCATTTAATACCCATTTTTTCAATTGTTTCAAAGTTTTTGTGCACTTTTCGTCGACATGGTAAAGAAGAGATTGCTTCATTGCTGGGGTCAGCTTTGATCTTGTCTTTCCTCCTCCAAGATCTCTTTTTTCAGTTTTTAGAATTTTTTAACAACAGTATTTACCGTCTAATACTTCAAGTTGCGCATCTCGCTAATAGCTTGAACGGAATTCCCATCAAAGTATAACAAAACAATTTTTTGCATATCTTAGTCAGAAATTATTGATTTCACTCTAGATTCAGTCATTTTATAGTCTTCGAGAAAAATATTGATTAAACTTCGATATATGAGCAAAATAATTACCCCGGAGATATTAATTAAAAGACGAATCAGACAAAATCATAAAGCACACAGAAAATTCAAATCTCATTATTTCAACTTGCTATTTTGTCAAATAAATTCCCATAATAATATCTATTATTATATCGATTATTTGGTTATCAACATTGTTTACTTTGAATTCCTTAAATTTGATTAAATGATGTTTTTGATCAATAAAAAAAGCATTTTAGGTTAAATATATATAATAAAAGATTTTCAACCTATTGGAGCGTTTGTGGAGATATACATTCGAAAATTTAATTTTTTGAGAACTTCAATGTGGATTCAATGTTTTCTTAAGAATAAATATTTATATGTTTTATTGAAAAGTCTTTCCTAAGGATTCCAGAAATCTCAAAAAATTTGTCAATTTTCCAAGAGCAGTTTTGCCTTTAAAATGCTGATTGCATTAAGTGTATTGACATGCACTTGAGTAGAAGTCCACGCTAGCTATGGGGAACAAAACTTGGAAATGCTTCGTATCTTAATAAACTAATCAGTGTCTTAAAATTATATTCATTTATTGTTGGTTTTTGGAAAAAACAAAAATTGTTTTTTACTGACCAATAGGATTGAGCAGATTTGGACCAGCTTTTTTTAAATTTGCAATTCTCCTGCTCAAAAGCCTTGTTTTAGTTTTGTTCTTATTAATATTTTTAAAATTTATGGGAAAAACTGAAAATTAACTGTTGTTTTCTAATTACCTAAATATGATATAACAAAGATATCGAAGATGATATGACATAGATACCGAAAAGCTTTGTGTTGATGAAAACTTCAAAATTAAATGTGTATTTCTAATACATCACGCCAATACTCTTTTACAACTGTGGCACATGAATTTTGATTAAAACCATTAAGATCGACTCAACTCATTTCATAGGCGTCTTCTCCACAGAGTCATCGATGTATTTTGGCAGGAAAAATAACCAACGAAGATTTATATCTTGCAACAAAACAACAAGAATTGAGCCAGACTATAAGATTCAGAAGACTAATTTTACTAGGCCATATATTAAGACTTGATCTGAGCACTCCTGCCCAAAAAGCCATGGAGAAGTACTTTGACGAAACATACATGCCCACTAGAGGAAGACCAAAAGCCACCTTGTAGCTTCAGTGCTAAAAAATGACCTTGAATGTATGGAAATCTCACTAAAAAACAGAAAAGACCCAGTAAATTAAGAATGCTGGCAGCTGACAGAAAGATGTGGAAGAAGCAGATCAAAAATTGATTTTATTATGTTATTTTTTTCAACCATATTTTGATTTTTAAAAAAAGTTTATTGTTACTAATTTATTTCTAATTCAAATAGCTGACACGTCTCTTAAAATTTTTATTTCAATGTTTATGATAATGTTTTATAACAACGATTTTTTTTGATCGACTTTCAGTCGACCCATATTGGGGTTTTTTTTAGCTCTGAAGATGTTTCACAGGGCGCTACTCCTTATGTACTTAATGTCGGGCCACGTGGGATTTAACCCGGTGACTTTAGATAACTAGTCTAATGCTCTACCAGTTGAGCTATGCGGGCTGATACACTGCTCGAGAACTTTTCAAAATAATTATATTCATAGTTATTTGAATGGAATCACTTTTTGAACTCATTTTATCATATGAGTGGCATAAAATAAACTCCAAAAAGTGTTTTCATTTGAAAAGTTATGTTTGGCTCTGATAATTAAAATATATTTATAGTTTATCACTAAAATATTTCTAAATAAATATATTAAAAAACAAAAAATCATTGTATGAGTTTTATAAACTTTAAATTGTACTATGTTCCATACAAGTGAGTTTGACTTACTCAAAGCTTTGTGGTGTTAAGGTGATTGAAATTATGTTTTTATTACTAATATGTTCAAGAAAATGTGTCTAGTATGATTTCTGAAATCTTGAGAATGAACTCAAATGAGGTTAGCTCATTCACATGTTAACGTGTAAAAATTTAAAGTAATGTTGGTATCTGTCTGATTGTTGTTGATATTCATTAATTTATTCCTTACTTGAGATTGTAAGATGTAACAGATTGGGCAATAAAATGAAGTATGAAAAATTAATATAAAAAAAGTAAAGTTTCTAGTGTGAGTCAAAGTAGAAAGTCCTTCACTCATTTATACTCAATAGAAAGTTCTTGCAAACGAATGACAACACAACGTATGATGTAGATGAATAGTACTGTAAAATTAAAAATTTGGAAATATTCTATAATATTTAAAAGTTAGAGATCCATTGGCAAACTTAAGATTTAGAAATAAAACCCAGCACTGATGCTTCAAAGGTAGATCCCTATGATAAAGATTTGGGAGTAGATTTATAAGACCAAGATTCATTCACATATAGAAGCACTGTGAAACCTATCAACTGTTCAATCAAAACTCCAGTTATAGCCGAAATAATAATTAACTTATACAACGTTAACTCAAAATTTTGAGACATTTTAAAGCAAAAATGACCTTTTGGACTGTCAGTTGCTAGTTTCAAGTGCTTAAACTTGTTGAGAACAGAAAGGCAAATAGTAATATCGAAGATAACAAAAGTGCTGTGTGCTAATAATATAAATAAAAACTCAAAGTTATTAGGCTGATGCAATTTTAACGTGGGTGTGTAGTGATGAAATCAAAACATATATAAAAGGTTAAAACAATAATAATACAATTGGAAAATATACATAAATAATATAAAAAATAAATTATAAATTGTATTATATAAAAATAAATTGAAAAAGAATAATAATAATGATAATATACATTTATCTTAGTGGAAAAAACTGAAAAATAATCATTGGGTATCGATCTATAATAAAAACAAATACAAAAATAAAAAATAACGAAAATAATAAGAAAAATAATAAACATTCCATAATGATAACGAGTTACCTTATCAGGCATTATTGAGGACTTAATTTCTTGCATAAAACAATAAAAATAATATGGGTTTTTTTTTATTATTAGTTTTTAAATTATTATTTTTATTATTAATATTTTCATTATTTCTGTTACTATTATTATTTTATATATAGAACTATTATTAGTTCATGCCTGTTATTCTCATTATTATTATCATTTATACTATTATTGTTAATAAGTTTATTATTATTTTTAAAACAATAATAATAAGAATAACAATAATAATAACAATATATTTTTCAGATTCTATCTCTTCAATAAATGTTTCTTCAAGTTTACACCTATTTCTTTACCTTTTCACAGTTTTCACTCTATTGTCATTATACATGAGTATTACAAAATGTTTTTATTCACCATTTTTGTGTGTAAGTCTATTTACATGTAAAGCTATATATATATATACTTTTAGTTCATACAAGTTTACATGTAAATCATTTACATACCTATTTTTAAATATTTAAATGTAAACTAGCATATTTTAAATCATAAAACTTTATGGTTGCTGTAAACTGAGTCTGTTCTTTTTAATAAATACTTTCATTTCTTAGTCTTCTCTGATAAAAACTAGAACCAATCACTTTCTCGAGTATCTCTCGAGTTTACAGGTAAAATGCAATAAAGAACCCAGATATATATCAAGGCGCCATTTTGTTTGAAGACATTGGCCATTAAGAGTTGTCCCTTAGTTAATATTCCTGCCTGAGGTATGTTTTGAAAAATAAATTAGTTTTTGAATAAAAAATTAATTTAAATAACATTATAAAATTTTTTTAAAACTTTTTGGTTTAAATTATGTTCACGTGTTTACGATAACGTAGTTAAAAGTAAATATTTCAACGGTCATTAAATAAGTAAAGCCAAATCTAAAAGGTTTATAGTAAAAGGTATTTATGTTGTAATAGATTGGAAACAAAAATTCAAGATCTAAAAGCGGTTTTCAACTTTATTTAAACTTCACATCGTAGCATAAAGCATGGAACGACAAAATGCCAGCAGACGCAGACCACAAGAAGTGAAACCAGAAAAAAAGTTTTTGGATCCCATTACTATTACATTCACCTGCCAATCAATCAATTCAACAATCAATAGACCAATCAAACCACCTATCAAAAGATCAATCAATCTAATTTTATAACCCGTTTTCTTTGACCAAAAGTTGGACATCAGCTAAAACACATCGGTTTAACATGTGTATAGAGAGAAACGTTTATAAGTTGGAAGACTCGTTCTAGACATTAAAGACCATGAAGGTTTTATGCCTTGATGTCTTTGTTATCTGTCAGATCTGTCCTTCCAACTCATGAACTGTTTCTAGCCTGCATGCCCTCAACTCGTACAAGATTGTTTCGGTATTGTAGTGGGCTATATTAATGGTACATTAAAAAAAATAAAAAAAAACAGAAAAAGACGACAATACAATAAAATATATTAGGACATATGATGTACAGTACAATAGAGGTAAATTAGTAGTACATTCAAAATGATAATAGTACGGAAAAATAGAATAAAAAAATTGATTGCGTTAAAAAATACAGAAAAATACTTATATCTCTTCAAAATTAAATAAATGCAAATATAGATAATACAACATAAATATAGGAATTAACAAAGCCTGTTAAGTTCCCAGAAATTTCTCTTTTTTAAAGCTATTGAGACAGGTTTTGATAGAAATATTTTCAACAGATCTTAGGCCTTTCTGAAGAGTTTTCAATTAAGACTGTTTTATTGGTGTATAACACTCTGAACCAAATAATGGAAGAAACAAACACAAAGTATTAATTATTAAACTTTAAAAACATCGATTGAGGATTCGTGAATTTATTTAAAAGAAAAGCTATAATTTTCGATGAGTATAGCCTTATCATAAAACATTAGCATGATTAGGCTATACTTATCGAAAATTATAGCTTTTCTTTGAACAAATGTATGAATCCTCAATCGATGTTTTTAAAGTTTAATTTCTATACAAAACATACATAAGATGTCTCTGAAAAGTATTAAATAAATTCACAAAAGTTTCCTTATATTGGCCCGTATAGCTCAGAGGTAGAGCATTATCTAAAGTTACCGGGCTAGATCCCAGCCGACAATTAGCACCTGTTCCACAGTGTGTTTTCGCTACATTAAATTTGTACAAGCGCTTTGAACTATAATAAAAAGCGCTTTATAAATACCACATTACATTACATTATCACTTAATAATGTAAGTTAGACCCATAAAAAGCGTTTTAAATTAAGTTACTAAATACTTTGTGTTTGTTTCCCTCATTGTGACTTTACTATATAAGTTCCCATGTCATGGGTTTCTTGATGAGTTTCGGAGTTTGACTTACGAAAGCTTCGTGTAGTTAAGGGTTAGATTTGAACTGGTTTGGTAAAGTGGTATAGCTTGGAGCAGTGATATGAGATGCAAACACGAAGTATTTATGCAAATGAATTCAAGCTTTTTGTTAGAAAATTCTTTAATAATGTGTGATTTTGTTGCTTCTTAGGTTTAATATTTTAGTTTATTAAGATACGAAGCTTTTCATTGAGAATTTTAAGTTTATAACGAAAAGCTTCGTATCTTAATAAACTAACTAGTGTTCTGAAATATTAGTCATTTCATTGTGGCTTTTGAGAAAAAATCAATTCTTAAGTTTAATTTAATAAATAATGTTTGTTTCCCATACTATCAATTTTTTTATTTTTAAGAGCTTTCAATAGCCACAAAAAGTGACTATGGGCGTTCTTGACTTGAGTTTCCATATGTTACTTTTCAAGACTAATAGGCTATGGGGAAACCAACAAGGTTTTACCATCTAGTTGTGGGCATTTTTTGAAGTTTTTCAAAAAATATGAACACTTTTTATTGTCATTTGTCCACATTGAATAATGATGTTTGATAAAATTTTATTCAAAATATTTCAACTTTTTAAGAACAATATTCTTTAAAGAAAGCAATGTGTTTAAATTTTTTTTCGACCTTGAAGCAACAAGAAACACTTGAAAAAGATACAAAATATATTAATTCAAAAGCATAATAAATATTTCCTGAAACTCTTATCAAATTGCAGGCCATAAAAGAAGTGATAGAGCAATTTATCTAAAAACAGAGCCACAGTCTGCCATTACTAGAGCCGTGTGCTATCTTTAAAATAGAAAAAAGATATTGACGTGTTTCGAGATATATTAAATCATGGGAGATTTATGAAGAAAAAATTTTCAAGTAGTTTTATGAAGGTTAAGAGTTGAAAAGCGTATGAGTCAGAGTAGAGTAAGAATATGAAGGTGAAGTTTGTATGTAAGTGAAAATTGGAGACCTTCCAGCTTGTATGTATAAATATAAGTCGATCATCAGGTAAGGGTTTTAGCTACGCAATAGGTATACTTGTTAAATTTGTACCTCCACTTGATAATGTAAGCACATCTTAATAAAATAAACTCCTAAAAATGTTTTCACTTGAATATATAATATATTTATCTTTGGCTCGAAGAATTTAAATGCATTGTGCTACTTCATGTAGACTTGTTAAAATCATAATATGAAAACAGTGTCGAAGAGAAAAGATCTTCTAACGTTTTAAAAGATTTTTTTCTCATTCAAACAAAATTATGATAAAATGAAAGTAATGAGATTTAACAGAGTGGATTAAAACTCTAGAAAAAATTTTCGTTAGATCAAACACTTTTTGTATTCTCCATTGAAATGTAAGAGAAGCACAGCTATTTAACATTTAAAAGAACCCTCATCATCACTCGGAGAGGGTAACAAGTCAGTTCTTCACACTGTGTTAATATGAAATCACCTTATCACCTGAGGAAGATATTGCTTCTAGAAAATATCTTGAAACACTCAGGGTTAATTCTAGCACTACCCCAATTATATCACTTTACCCAATGATATTGCTTCACCCACTGGACTGCTATCTTGTCGCATTGTTTGCGGGCTCTAAGAGCTAAACCGTCTAAAGCTTTGCGGTATCAAGTTTTTAATAAGTTCCCCACGTTTGGTTCTTTTACTCTTCTCTGTTTTGTGTTTTCTACTTGCCTTCATCCAGGCTCCCAAGCCCAGTTTATACAGTTCATATTAGAGTTGATGTAATAATTAAGAAACCATTGATTATCACTCAATCTACGGGGGATTTTCCTTTTTACATAAGTAACCACATTTAAGAAAAACTTTGAAATTTTATTTCAAAAAATGAATATTTTATGTGCTATATCAATTTAATTCCTTAAAGTTCCCATTGAGTTGATAAGAAATCTATCCTATAAATATTAAACTAAAAACACTGGAGTTTAATTCAGTCCACAAAGCTTTTTATAGGGTTAAAGCCTCAAAACAAATATGAATGTAAAGTTTATCTCAATTTCGCCTACAGTATCAAGCAAGCAAGCACTTTAATTCTAGAAATTAGAATGTTTCTAAGCAATCTAATATCGAACCGAAATCTATTATCGAAACAGAGAAATAAAAAAAAACAATATTAAATATAATCATATTCGAAACCGTCGAGTCATTTACACAACTTATCATAATACCAAAGAAACTAACATGAAGTCAAAAAGTGGTAAGTAAGCTAATTAATCAATTAATGTTATTTTATCGATCTACTTCAAGCAAATTAATTAGTTAATTAAAATTTCGTTTGATGAGTTATGCTTGGAAAGATGATTCCAATGTTGTTTGTTTTTAAAGCCTGTTTGGTTGATATCTCATTTGTGTGTTACTAGCATATCCTATATCTCTATATCATTATTATTATTAATATTATTATTATCATTGTTATTATTAATAATATTATTATTGTTATCACTATTATTGTTATTATTTGTATTATTATTATTATTCTTATTGTTGTTACTATTGATATTAATATTATCATCATTATTAGTAGTAGTAGTAGTAGAAGTATCAATATATAATTATTTTTAGTATTACATTATTGCTAATAAATCACTGTTTTCAACATCTCAATAACACCAGTTTACCATGTCTGCTATTAATTTTTTTCAATAGATCTGTGCTTTTGTTCTAAAATCTTCATTTTTCATCAGCATTATTGGAAAATAGTGAAATTTTAACATCAATTTAATATATTATTATTTTAAGTTTTATTGAAACTTTAATATTAAGCTAATATTAATTTAAACTATATTTTAACATGATTCATAATAATATTTCATCTAGTTTCAGTATTCTACCATTTTATTGGATGTAGCCATTTTAACTTTAAGCCTTAATAGACATTTTCTATGACCAAGTATGAATAACAATTTTATATTGGGTTAATGGTTTAATATCAATATTTATGTGAAAATTGATTATCAATGACACATCAAAGTTGTTTGGATAACTAGTTTAAGAACTTTTTCGAGTGATTAAGGATGCTTTGAATAAATGCATTAAGAGATGTGCGACATCTATAGTTTTTTTATAGAGTTTGATGTATTGTTTTGAAGTTGCTTTTATACCATTGAAATTTTTCGATTGGTTTTTTAAATTATTTTTTAGACACTTGTTTGTTTTTTAGTTTGTTTGGACTGTTTTAACTTTTCTTAATTGCAGTTTTGATTATTAACAGAAATATTTTTGAATATAATTTCAAGTTTATTAAGATACAGAGCTTTTCGTTATCAACTTAACATAGTAATATCGATACAACGGTTTCTCATACTTGAAAATGTTACGTTGATTACGAAAAGCTTCGTATCTTAATAAACTAACCAGTGTTCTGAAATTATATTCATTTTACGGTTTGGCTTTTGAAAAAATCAAAAATATTTTTTTTTGTAAAATCTAAAAATAATATAGGTCAACTTATAGGAAATTATAACTTGTATTAACAAATGTATTAACAATTTTTCATGATTGATGTGAAAACTTGGAGAATTTTTTAATTAAATTAAAAATATGTAAATAAAAAAATAATTTATAAAAAAAAAATTAAAATTAATTTTGTTTAAACTCAATAAAAAACAAATAAGTTTGAGAAATATTTGTAAAAAATAATTTAATGAACGCACCCTCGTATTTAAACTAAACATATGGCATATACTACAGATGTTAGGAATAAGGAAAGTTTAGTTTTAAATTATTGAATAAAGAATAATATAACCTAAAAACTACTTATTTTAGCATAATTTTTGATAAAACTTTATTTTTATAAGTTGTCAAAAAAGATCTCACCGGAAAAGTACGTTTTGAAGATGTCATAACTTTATTTTGTTTATTTTATAATATTAAAAGAAGTGAATATATTGAAATTTGTAGATATTGATTTAACTTTGAAATAGATTCAAAAAATTTAAAAAATACTAAAGTATCAGATGGCTTTGAAAAGTGGTAGAAACAACAAAATAAAACAGAAGATTATGTTGGAGAATTCAAAACCAGACCACTTTGAAAAATTCAACCAAAAATCTATTTTAAAAACCAAAAAGAAAAAAAAATTTAGAAAAAATTTCTTCAAAAAACGGACACAAAAACCCTCTCAGACGACTCTAGCCATAGAGTTTTGTACAGACTGTTACGAAAAACTTCTACTCCAAAATATGACCTATTTGTCTTTTTCTGCTGATCGTAAGAAGAAATTTCTAATGGATTTGTTAAAGAAAAATGGAAATGACGATGATGATAGTGATGGTTTTGAATCAGATTCTAGTGACTCTTCCTTTTTTCCTCAAACATTCCAAAGTTCTTCCATAGAGCGCTCAAAACTGGTACCAAAACAGAAAAAAATTCCTAGAAAAAGATATATAAGTAGCGATAGTCTGCCCAGTGAGATGGAGAGTGATAGCGGAGATGAAAACAACAAAAACAAAAAAAAAGTTTTTAAAAACAATAATCGAATAAAAAAAAATAAAATTTCAAACATGGAAGCCAAGAAAAAAACCCAAGATTGTTTGTTTCAGTTGAAAGACAGAAACTTGCCCGTGGAAGAGTACAACCCCCAGGACAACTTTGCGTGTGATGTACGCCATATTGTGGACCAAGAAAATAAAAAAACTAAAAATATTTACAAAAATGACAGTTTTTATAAGGTGAAGTCTGGCGAGAACACTTATGATGGTGAAGCAAAAAAGTATGATAAAAGTTTAGTCAACTACGATGCGTCAATTAGTAGGGTGAATATAAATGAAGAATCAGTTGAAAACAGCAAAAATAATAAAGAAATTGGAAAAAAAATCAGTCAAAAAAAAAATGCTGAAACTGGTAAAAAGAGTATGAAACTCAATGTACCGCAAACAAATAATGAATCTGACATCTCAACACACAACGTTGGTGCAGCTGATGGCGCTGTTAACTTTCATGGCAATATGGCTGATTTTAGTGGTTTCAAGCCAAAAGAAACAAAGCAGAAAGACTGCATAATGAACGTGTCGCAAACTAAAATGAATCTCACTGGCCAAGGTATCGATTCAAGCGAAGTAAAAATAAGTAAGTTTTTTAAATTGAATAATAACAACAAGAACATTGATAATATCGATAACAATATCAATAATGATATAAATAACAATAATAATAACAATATCAATAATGATATGAATAACAATAATAATAACAATATCAATAATGATATAAATAACAATAATAATAACAATATCAATAATGATATAAATAACAATAATAATAAAAATATCAATAATGATATAAATAACAATAATAATAACAATATCAATAATGATATGAATAATAATAAAAACAGTTATACTAGCATCGATAACAATAAAAATAGCAAAACTTATATTAATAATACTAATAATTCTCACGTTAGTAAAATCGATATAAATGAACTCTCTAGAGAAGAAAATCCTGATATCAACAACAACACAAACGATAGCAACTTGAGTACATACGCTAAAAACACAAACGAAAACCACGTAGACATATACACATTCTCTGAAGAAAAAGATGCGTCTGAAGTGGATGTCTTTGAGAAGGTTGATGCTTTCATAGCGGCCCTCAACCATGAAGATGGCGAAGATATGTTTACAGAGTTTCAACAGAAGTTTAATCATTCTGATGATGAAATTCTTGAAGGAAATGATGGAAAGAGTGGAAGTTATGAGAATGAGTTGATTGATGGTTATGATGGAGGGAAGGTTGCAGGTGAAGGTGTGTATGGTTTAAGTAATGTGGTTTCGACTGGTGTTCCAGAAGAGATGAATTTGAGCAGTTTAAATGAATTTGAAAAAAACATAAGTTCAAACAATAATAACTTGAATAATAATAACTTAAATAATGATAAAGTGAACAATAACAGTTTAAACAACAACAATTCAAAATATAATAGTGTTAACGATAATAGCTGCAAATTTCCTGCAGACAGCAACGTCAAAACAGATGGCCTAGCTACAAATAACGATTGTATGATGGATCTTATAATGGAAAACGATAGAAATAATGAGAGAAATAATGATGGAAAGGGTGTAGAGAAAGATGTAACTGAATCTGCCGAGAGAAGTATAAATAGCAGTAGCAGTAGTGGCTCGAGTAGTAGTAGTTGTGATAGTAGTGATAGTAGTAGTGTGTGTAGTAAGGACTACAACGTTGACGAGATTAATAAAGAAGTGGTGAATGATGGTGAGAAGAAAAATGAACAAAATTTCGATGTAAAAACCACAAAAAAAAGAGATGAAAAACTCGGAGTAGATGAAAATTTGGATAAAAGAGTTAACGATAAGGAAGGCTTGTACGGCTATTTGTGGGACAGTCTTAACAAAAACGTCGAGAATATGACTAATTTGTATTCACCAAAAAAATTAAATCCAATAGAAAAACCTAAAAAAGAAAATGTCACCAAAAAAAACGTTAATGATGATTGGAGTTATGAATATGATAATAACAGAAATGCCGAGTCAGCATTTGGTTTCATTTTCCCTCCTGAAGCTTCTGTCAATCAAAAAAATGAACAAAAAGTCGAACAAAATGAAATAAAAAAAGATAAAAATTCCAACGAAAAAAAACAACCGGAACACAATCTGCTAGATGAAAAAAGAAATAAAATAGTGAAATTGACCTTCAACAAGACATCGGCTAAAGTAGGCTCGGTCAAGCCGGCCTTTAGGAAAGACTTTGATGATCAAGATAATAACAAAACAAGCGGCGTTTTTGGTGACGAAGACAAAACAAAAAATATACGTAAAAATAATTCGAAAAATAATTATCATCTTACGTCTGCACTTCAACTCAGGTCTACTCATGATTCACCTAAAACACCGCTGAGAGAAATTGAAAAGGAAAGAAAAAACAAAAGTAAAAGTAGATCTCCGAGCAAAAGAAGAAAATCTTCAGAAAGATACAGAAGTGATTCTAGTGAAGAGAGACGAAAAAGATGCAAAGACAAGTACAATTGTGGATCTCGATCAAGAGACTACTCCGAGCACCATTCCATACCACACAAAGCTTCCAGCAATCAGCATTATGACCAAGGTCGTCAGTACGATTTTAATAGTTCCCAACGTAGCAAAGTTGTTAAAAACCAAAAATTCTATGGTAAGAGTGACAAAAAACGCTCAGTGAAAAGCTCTGGTCCTTATAACTTCAATGAGTCAAGGTGGGGTGCATTATATTCATGAATCATTCATTTTTAATTCTATATCAAAATTCAAAATAATCTTATTTCTATTTTTTTATAATGAGTTTATGGATGAAAAAATTTTGTTTTAAGCATAAACTTCATCATTAACTTCCAGTATCATCAGCTTATAGACAGTTTTGTCTAAGTGCGTACTTTTTTGAGCTTACAATTCATGATATTTTTATCAAAAAAGTTTCAAACACACACACATTCTTAAAGTATGAAACATCTTCAAGCCTAATATACATTTGAAAGTAGCAATAATTTATAACGTATGAATAGAAAAGAAGTTCAGAACCACGGTACAGAATATTGTATTAGTATCACAAGGAGAAATAACTTATATGAACAAATTTCAACACCACTACAGACTGATGCCATCATACAGTGGCATGCCTTCCCCAATCTTCCACCCATACCCTCCCTTTTCCCACCCATTTCCCCCAACTGTGAACAGCTACCACTTCTACCACAAACAGCACTTCCAGCAAACTTGTGTTGAACCCCATAACTTTCCACCTCAAAATGGAATCCTTCCTCAACAAACCATGTATTACCCATTCCAGCAAGTAAATGACTTTCCTATACATAGATCTGATTGTGAAAAGCCCATTGAGAATGAGCAAGTTGTCACTAAATCTTGCGACAAAATGAACGATAATGTTTGAAGATATCAAATTGGAAGACGGTTTTTGAAGAATTATTGTTACTACTATTCTAATGATAATATTCATAATTAAAATTATTACTATGTTACCGAACGGAAGATCAGATGCACCATTACTACTACTACTTGTTATAACTATTGTTTAAACGATTTTTTTTGTATTTCATGGATCCAAAATGTGTGAGATTTTTGAAGTGGAAAATCATTTCATAATAATAAAACACATATGTTTTATAATTTTTCAACCTCAAAATAGTTAATCGACATGAGAACAATGTCTTCATGTTAAGAAAAGTTCTCTTTTGGATACTTTCATCTTGTCTAATCTCGAGTTGCCAAACAATTTCAGAGTGGCAGCTTTTATCGACGTTGTTGTTAAGGTCAAAGTATTAGTAAGGAATGGGAGAGTTGTTTTTGATTTGTATGGTCAAAAAATGTTTTTCATTTGTTACAAATGAACTTTTTATTAAAAAGAGAACCAGTTTACCGATATCAGTTTTAACCACTTGAGCACAAATCATGGAATTTATAAATTTTATTGAAAAGAAAAATTAAACAAAAAAATTTTCTCTATATTATCAGCCCTATAAGTTTCAATTATTTTTAATACTCTCATTGATCCAGTCAAGATAAGGAGTCACTTTGGCGAAAACTCCCGGGTATCCCTTGGCACATCCTTCACCCCAAGAAACCATCCCGATGAGTGAGAATCTTCCGTCTTCTCCTTTCACTGTCAGTGGACCACCAGAATCCATCTGTGTGGATTGTATCGATAACAATGGATGGATAGGTCTGATCCTACAGTGGAGAAAACAAAGACTTTAAACAACCAAGAAAAAAAAAGAATTCGATCAGAAAACTAAGTTATATCAAAAAAGCTTTTTCATTGAAGTTTTAAAATATTACAGTTTCCTATATAATTAAGTACTTATTTATGCATCTTCAAATATTAATAGTTTTGGCTGATAGGGTAGGTTGAAAAAGTAAGAAGTTCGTACCTTATAAAGATTTCATAACAGCAATTCATTTCATCATTATCAACTCACATTGCAAGCGTCTCTGTTAATATCTCCTTGGTTGTCTGTTGTGCACATCATTATGTCTTCTTTGAACTTATCGCCATGGGCTTTTTTGCAGTATTCAGAACTGCTTGTGTCACGGTGATGAAGCGTAGCACATCGCTTGGGTCAAATCTGTCATCTGTGTAAGCATCCAAGTATTATTGGTGGAGTTTAAAGTTCATTTTTTAAATTATCCAAATATTGTTAATAAAACTCCTCTTATTTAATTTTTAAGAGTAACCACACGTTATTGATAGCAACTATTCAGTTATTCCTAATAAAAGTATCTAAAGTTGTAATAATAAAGCTTATTTAATTTTGATATATTTAAAGATAACGTACAGATTAAAGACAAATTAAGTCCAAGTATATTTTGTTTAATCATTTTTAACAAAAGATCTAGAGAAATTTCAGTTCAAGATAACCATAAAACAAATGTACAAGTAATTAGTACTCGAACAAACGTTCATGGTTATAAATTGAAAAAAATCATGAATAAAATTGAAGTTTTTACCACCAGTCCTTCCCCATCCAGTCACAACAGCCTTTTGATGAACATAAGAGTTGTCAGGTTCTGCGGCACACACCGGCAAAATATCATTATTCAATTTAATAGACTTTTTAGTCTTCAGTAGAGATATGTCATTTCCAATGGTTTTTGGATGCCACTTTGGATGGTCTATGATTTTTTCTATTTCATATAATGTCACCAAATATAAAAAAACATCTCGTAAAATATCCCAAAACCAAACACAACATCTGAAATAATATCCGACGTATTCACCAAGCTCCAAATCTCTTAACCAAAATTGAAACCCCATCCACACTAAACTTTCACCACTAAAAAATTATCGGTGCAGTGCGCTGCGGAAAGAATCCAGTGGTTATTCAGGATTCTTGCGCCACAATGGTGCATAAATCCACGTCTCAGCTGCTTTAATCCTACCTTTGGATTAATGAATGGAGTCCATTGAATATTAAAGTTTATTTTCGATATATAATATTATATTTATCCAGTAATAATCTTTCTTTAAATAGGAATATTTTTTGTACATATAATTTTTATTTGATATATGACCTGTAATCCGTTAAGTTTAAAATTTCTAACTAGAGTTCAAGTCACCATATAGGGGAACTCGTCTCCTTGTCTCTTCTCCACCAACTATACTAGGACTTGAAAGATGCATATCCCTAGCATCCTTGTACTTGCTCTTGCCGCATCCTGTTTGCGGTGGAAGTAAGATTATGCTGCGCATTTAAAATGTCTATAATAGATTTTATACTATATATTATTTATCATTTTGGATTGTTTTTGAGAAGTTCACTTTTTTATTTTATGGGAAAAAACATACTGAGCCACTCGGGAGCAGAGCCTGGAGATATTTGGGAGTTTAATTAGTCCTATTTTACTGAAAATTAAATTTTAGTCTCAAATCATGTAGAAAAAACAACCTACCAAAAGCTAGCTGGATACACAAGAGTAAAATCAAAATCTTCATCTTGTTCATGATAACTCCTACAATGCTAACCCGCTTTTATACAAATGTACTTGAGTTAAATATCTCAAGAAGTGCTTGAAGGAAGGGCACAATAGAATATTGATAAAATGAATTTTTTTATTAAAACCTTTCAAAGGCCTTTGTACCCAAAGTTGATAATTGTTTTCACTTGAATTCTAAGTAAGCGAGTTGACAATCAGGTTGTTAAAATTAAACTCTAGTTGAATAATTGATAGGATTCCCAAAAGTCTTATCAAGTGTTTAGTAAATCCAACGCATCCTAGTTTGATGATAGAGTTCTGTGAGAAGAAAAAAATATTTTTTTGCAGACATCTCAATCAAAAAATGAACATTTTTTGTATAGCTTTTCTCAAGAGACATCAAATCAAGGACTCGATTTAAAGTTAACCCTCAATAAATAAATATATGACTTTTATGCCCTTCATTGATGGTTTCATAACAATTTTTGACTGTCTGAAATATGTGACACCCTCAGTGTCAAAGCATTAGTGAGGAATGAAAGAGTTGTTTTTGCTTTGTATGATCAACAAGAATGTTGTAGTTGTAACAAATGACCTTTGATCAAATTTTGCATTGATAATAATAAAAATTAAATATTAATATGTTATATAGCCGCAATGAAGCAATTGAGTAAAACATAAAAAAGGTACTGTAACGAGCCTTTGATTGGTCACTGAAGATTAAAACATATGTTACTATTGGCTGTTTTGAAAGTCTATAAATAGGTTAATATCAGTAATAACAATATAATTAATAATGGTGATGATAATGATTGCTATAATGATGAAGATACTGACAAATTTCGAAATGTGGTGATGAGAGTGATGCTAATAATAGTAACAAGAGTCTGAAGGTGATTCAATAACGTTTGTGTTGATGGTTATGATAATAGTTATAATTGGGTTGTTATCAAGATGACGATAATATGAAAAACAAAGAAATTGAGTTAAATAATTCTAACAAAATGAGTGTACAACTCGAGCGCTATATAAATAGAGAAGAATTTATAATTTTTCAATTATGAATAAAAATTAGCTTTCCGGAAGTTGAATAAAAAAATTTAGAAATGTCGATATAACAGTTTTTGAGTTTCACTACTATCCTTATTTTATGATAACTTATCATGAATACTATTTTCATTATTATATTTATTTTTTTTATTCTTCTTTTTATTTTTATTGTTTTATTATTTCAAACCTCATTCCAACCCTCACCACTATCCAAACATGACACCCTCAAATCATGGTGCCACTAAACTCAACGCTTTTAGATATACTCTCGATGGCAGCTTGAGTAGAAGGCTGCGCAAAAAGTAATGGGTCGTATGAAGGAGGGGCTAGTGTAACATCGTACTGAGAGCTATAAGCGAAATTAATATTGTCGGGGCTTTTGGCATCTGCCTCCAATGGCGCGCTGGCTGCGGTTTTGTTCCGGTCTTTGCGTCTGTCTTTACTGCTTGGTTGAAATATCAATATTGTTTTCATATAGCTTCAAGTTGAGTGCTTTTTAAACATATACTCAATACTCAATAGATGCATTGTCATGTTATCAACGTGTTAATAATTTTAGTGGAAGCATTCCAACCCTTAACAATGAAATGAATGCAAATCAATTTGATACAATGCACAATCGAAGAGGAATTTTATATTCATATTGCTAGTACACTATAAGTTACTTATGCTAGAGCTGTGTTGATATTATATTTATAGTGGTAGTATAGTTTATTTATATTTATCAAGTAATATATTATATTTAAATTATATTCACAGCACTAGTACCTAATATTTAATGCTTATTCATATTAGTTATAACAGCTTGGAGGCAATCTTATCGTATATTGAAAACCGTATTACGTTGACCCAGAAAATCCGCTATCTTCACTGTTGCCTGCGGTTTCTGCGGATATTTCGCTGTTTGTTTCACTTGGTGTGAGATGTGTCTGGTCAGAGTCGCTTAGCTTGAAAGCCTTCACTGCGGGTAAATCATTAATGATGATAATGATAATAAAATATAAATAATAATAATAATAATAATAAAAAAATGATAATAAAATAATAATGAAATAACTAACAAGTTTCTCTCGTCACTCTGCTCCTTATATACTTTTTCTTTTTTTCCGCTCTCTCCATCCGGTCTTGTTGATATAGCTTTAAACAGTCCCTTCCGTAAAAGATCGTTATCAGCACCACGTACACCGTGCTAACAGCTAGTGTTATTCCAAGACCCGCTAACACGCTGCGCATTTCGATTGTTTTTTTGTTATACTGCGCAGTTTTGGATGTTTTAAAACTATTTTATTCATTTTAAGCGCCACATAATGCGATTGCCCGGAAATAGTGGAAAATAAATTTTGTTTTCTATTTACGTAAAACATATTATAATAGGGGTTAAGATGGCGGTTCTTGCCCATTCTTTTAATTTAAAAATTTGAAAATTTTATAATTAAGTTAAAAATGATAGTGAATCTTTTTAAAAAAACAATATTTCGTTTTGAGTTAAAGAATAGTCTAAGCCCGAAACTGAACGTGGAGTAGCACCCAGTGAAAGCTATCAGTTGCGCTACTCCAGTTAGGGGCCACTTGAGTGTATAAAGACAAAACCAACAAAAAAATAAGATAACAGACTTTTTGTAGTGTTGGGTCTCATCAGTGAAATCTTGCTGCGGAATGAGTTTTCACTTCATAGGTGTGCATCTTTTATAATGGCACAATTATATACACTCATGCTTGCAAATATATATTCTCTTGAAATTTCTCTTAAACTCGCATATAATTTTTTTAACGGTGTATTCTTTTTTTCGGCCCGTATAGCTCAGTGGTAGAGCATAAGACTAATTATCTGAAGTTACCGGGTTCAATCCCGCCTGGACCGACAATTAGCATCTGTTCCACAATGTGTTTTCATTACATTGATCTATAAATAAACGCGCTTTATAAATACCCTATCAAATTACATTATTACATTTCAAATCTATAAAAAACTTCAGAATAACTCCGCCAATAATTCTCACTCAAAAGTGCCTTGCAATGAATGAAGAGCATTTGGAGAGAAATAATTTAGATTATATATAAAATACGGCCCACATACCGAGTGTCACACGAGCATCTAACCGCATACCATATTTAATCCACATTTAAAACCACATAGCGGCTAACACAAGGCAAAACAGGCATTTAACAGTGAAATAGCCCCATTTAAATCACCTACCGGGTAGCACATTGGATTGGCCCAGCCATTCTTGAGCATGCAGTCACAATAAGAGCTTCCTGGGTCGTCTGCAGAGATTAACCTTCTTTATTTTAAAATTTAAATTTCCCAAATTTATCAGTGTTTTTGGTTTTGTTCATTACAAGTTTGATTATTGATTTGAGAGTTTGTTATGATTTAAATGCGACTTGAATAGCTATTTGTATTTTTAAATATAAATAAAGACTCGGCTCTAAACCTAAAACTAACCAGGTCGTGAAAAAAAAACGAAAAAAAAATAAAAATAATAATAAGAATAATAATGACCACAAACGACGAAGATGGCTGAAGCATTTTCAGTGTTCCACGTGCACTCGTACCTTCCAGAATCTTCCAATTGAGAATCTGTGGTAGGGGATCATTATCATCATGTTTTTTTGCTGGACATTGACCAAAAAGTTAGAAACAAAGTTAAACGGGTGCTATACAAAAAAGCTAAGAGTTGTGAATAATGTAAAAGGGTAGCAACGTATAAGCAATAATGTACTATACGACAACTTATCAAAGATAACCAATACAATTGCAACACAGAGAGTGAGTTTCGCAGGACCTTGCTTTCGCAGTAAAGAAGTTATACACAAATTGATACTATGAGAACCAAGATGTGGCAAAAATACCAGAGAAAGACCAGCTCAAAATTTTATCAAGCAATTAACTGATGATACTAATCTTGATAAAGAAGATTTAAAAACAGCTATGAGCGATAGGGAGTATTGGAAGAACAAAGCCATAGAAGTTCGACTGCGGTCGACATGATGATGATGTTTTGTTGCACGTTATAAGTTAAGTTAATAGAAACTATGGACGTTGTACTAATGAAATAGTTCTCAATACAAAACTAATGCTAGCGCTTTAAATATAAAAAACTATAATGAAGTTATATTCTTTAATATAGTAATACAATATGGTGGCAGCAACTCGTCTTCAAGTATTGCCATTGCTTTGCAAACAGTTTCTGGCTCAAAGGTGGCTTTTCAAGCCCACAGAAGACTTGCAATTATCATTTTGACTCAGCATAAAGAAAAAGGTGCCGTTTTAGGCTACAGCCAGCCATAAAACACGCTCACAAGGCAATGCCTGTGCCTGATGCTTTTTATAGTGAGGAAAGGCTTTGAACTCAACCAATCCCATTCCCTTAGCTTTGCCTTTACCATGGTCTTCTACAAGGCCGTAGCCAGGGTAATGCAATAAATACAATACATACTGCATTTCTGTGATAGAGTAGCCTTATTACAAACGACCAGTAACACCCCCCACTCACTACTCATGGCAAGCTCAGAAAGAAGCGCTTCCTGGTTTTGTTTAGCATCTAAGATGAACCTTCCAGCTGAAATTATATCGTTTTGTCTTCCCAAGACCATATCGTTATGCCCAATCATAATCCTCAAGTCACCAACCCACTTGTACCACACAATGTTAGTTGCTCCGTCAATTTCGCAACTCATGCTCCAATATGAACCGACTTCTACCTTGCCATTGCTTGGGTTGGTCGATAGGCGGACAACTGACTCAGTTTGGTGTGCTAAGTGGGATAGTATCCATAGAAAAATTAGTTCAATTTTCATTCTTTAAAGTTCAAGGTTGTGTATGTTGGTTGGTTGTTGTTGTCATTTGTTTTAGGAAACGGTTGTGGTGTGGGTTAATTATAACTTTATCGTTTGAGTATTATTTTTTTTTTGCACCTGTGTTTTAAAAAATGGGAATGGGTGAAAAATAAAAAAATTTTTTTTTATTTTGAAAGATTTTTTATGAATTCTAAATTAATAATTTTTTTAAAAATTCTAAGTAGATCAATGAAAATTATAGCTATTTTTAATGCTAGAAAATGAAGTGCACTTCGCGCTCACATTAAAAACATTGAATAGCTTTAGACGCGAGCCTATAGTTGATGAACCAATCATAGCACTTCAAAAAAATTGTGAAAGTACTGAAATAATCATTCTTTTAGATTTGTATCTGAATAAAACTAATTTTTTTTTGTTATTTGAAAAAAAATATTTATTCCACTTCAAAGAACACTATAGTTAAGAAAATTTTAAGAACATTCTGACACATTAAAGTTTTATGAAAAAAAAATCTAACATTTATCAACTAACAAAGCTTTTTGTACAATCCGTGAATATTTAAAAATTCTGATACATGAATATTTTCAAGAAAAAAAACTAACATTTTTCAAATAACAAAGCCAGGTTGGTCTAACCTGCTCACTCCTTAAAATAGATAAACAAGTGCATTACCGTTTAGAACTTGTTTAGAGAACGACTGAGGGCCTTTTCGAAAAGCTTCGTGTCATTTAATAAATACTTTGCTATTGTTGTCCTTACTATGATTTTCAGGCTATTGTACTTCATCGATTGAGAGTCTTAACTTTAATTTACTCATGTAAACACAATGTAAGCAAAATTTATTTTCGCTCGTTTTAATTTTATTTGCAAATACGGATAGTTTCGATCACATAATATATCAGAAAAAATTACAAAATAATTTTTTTTGTTTTTATTCGATAGTATAAAATTTAAATTAGTTATTATAGTTCTTTGTTTTTTACACTCAGTCGTCTTTCCCACTTTAGTCTTGTTTACCATCGTCGGCCCCTATAGCTCAATGGTTAAGCATTAGACTAATTGTCTAAAGTTACCGGGTTCAATCCCGCGTGGGCCGACAATTAGTATCTCTTCCACAGTGTGTTTTCGTTACATTAAATTTGTAGCAGGCGATTTGATCTATAAGGAAAAGCGCTTTATAAATACCGCATTACATTATATTGCCATCTTTAAATGAAAGAATTTGGTATGAATTTTCATTTTTTATATAGTGTTTTTTTACATTAATATTAGAAATATTTTAAAAGTAAAAAACCATGGAACTATTAAAATTATGCAGGCCATTGTATGACTTAACCAGCCTAGAATATTTTTCATCCCTTCAAGCACCATCAATTTTCTGGCCTTCAACACCATTTCGAGAGCAAAATAAATTTGTTCAGTTGTTGAAATGCTGGAATAGTAAATATTAAACGCTCAGAACGACGACTTATTTTAACATGGCTCATTCAGGAGTGGTGTGCTTGCGAGAATATAGCTTACGAATTAAAGCTTGCGGCAAGCGAAAAAGCTTGCAATATTTTCTTTGTACGGCCGATACAAAAACACCCGTAATTTATTCGTGAATGATTTTTTTTTAATATTTCATTATCCATTTGGTCGATATATAGACATTTAAGAAAAAAAAAACAAAAAATAAAATTTAATACAATATTTTTACTGCTTCACTTTATTTGTCTTTAAAATATGCTTTTTGTCTTTAAATAAGCGTTGTTTTGTTTCACTATTAAATTTAAATAAATTTTTTTTATATTTGATACATTTTTGACAAACCATCTGAATCTTGTCATTATCATAGCATCAGCTTTCAGCATCTATTTGATAGCAGCTTTTGAAGCATTCCATACAATAGGACATAAATAGAGAAAACGAAAATTTTTGACGTTTTATACAGAGAAGTAAGTTAGCTCAAAATTTTTCAAAAAAAAATAATTTTTTTTAATTAAAACTTTAAATAAAAGCAAATAATTTTTTTTATATATAAAATTTTCTTTCACTCAGAATGAAAACGAAGTGAAAGGAAATAGTGGAACAAAAATGTTGTTTGAAAGTCATTGGTGAATCAAAAGTTCACTAGTACTATCATTTAATGATATTCCTATGTAAATTTATCATAGATAGCTTATTTTCGAATTTTAAAATATTCTCTGTTATTTGAGCAAGTCAACTGACCTGAGGATGATGACCTTCGTATCCAATTTCAATGTTAGTGTTTGAGAATTTCTTTATAACTCATAGATTTCACTGATTTTGAAATATTTTTTTCTTGTAAAATGGATAAATAATATTGCAAAATGTTTAAGAAAAAAAGAGACCGCTACGACGTAAGTATTCATTTTTGATGGCTTACGAAAATTACACATCACATATTTTGCTAACAGAAGCATTGAAGAAAGTAAGCCAATTTTTTGGACAATAATGATGAAGAACAACTTTTCTGTATTTTACCACCAATAGAAAATTCAAATGATGAAGAAGCTACTTATAAGTTGAACCAAATTTTTGGAGTTTTCATGCAGCAAAGTTCATTTGAGTGACGATGAAGATGACGAAGAAGAGTTTAGAAATCTGTTATGAACTGATGAATGGATAGAGATATTTGATGTCAAAGTATCTTATATGCTTCTCAAGGTTCCATTTCTTCGGAATGAATTTAACTCAAAAACATTCGACTGTTATTCGCTTCATAGACGTTAAAATGCAGACCCTCAGTCGTAAAACTACATTTTTCATTTGTCAGTTAATTTAAAGAGAATAAAACATTAAATGTAAATTTATGTCAAATAAAATTATTGCTAATTAATTAAGAAATAGCAATTAATTAATATACCCAGTCAACTTATTTGAGTTTTTGAATCGTGATCACTTTTAAGCTTATATTTCTTTCTTTGGATACTTTAGCAAAAATGGAACAAGAAGGGAATGATGGGCCAGACGAGAGAAATGGGGAAGAATTTGAAATAATTGATATAATGGAGTTTTTAGGAAACAGAGAACTGGAAGACGATGACAACCATTCTTCTGAAAACTCTGAGGAAGGTAGAAACTGAGTCAATCTCATATATATTTGCTCATACATAAAGGTTGTGGTGTTGTTAGTTTGTGAGAATTGCCTTTGCGTCTTTAGAAGTAAAAGATTTCAATGGTATTAACAATTTTTGTGATTTAACAAGAGTATTTTGACAATGGAAATTTTCACAAAAAATTTAATTTTTTCTTTTTTATTTACGTGCTGTGGAAAAGCTACCGAACAACCTTGACGTTATAAATAGTCACCATGAAAAAAATAAATATTAAATAAAAACGATGAAGAAGTTTTTTTTGCGCTTTAAAAACAAGCTCAAATGCTATTCAGAGTTCGTATCTGCGGCAGAAGAGGAAGAGCCTTTCGATGGTTACAAAAACGTCACTTTTGATATCACTTTGCCTTCTGCACATTCTGTAAGTTTATGAATGCTTATTATTTTAAATAAAGGATTTTTATATGTTTTTTTATTACTAATAGTATCCAGCCGCATTTAGTATAGAGAGGTACAAGTTGATTTGGAATCTTGGCATCCATCAGCTTTCATATTGATTGAATTTTTTCATTCTATTTTACCCTGTTAAAGATTAAACTTTTCAAATAAATATCTTTTAAAATTAATATTCCAGCAACCCAACATTTTTATATTAAATAGTGAGGCTTCATGTGAAATAATTTAAATTTTCTTGACAAAAGCTCTGTGGTTAAATAAACCACCATCATCATTCTGTTCATGAATAATTTTCTCCAGTAAAGAGCAAGACTAACATCCTTCTTTTTCAAATTTTTTACATCAAGCTCTTAGTTTTCTATGCCTCTGACACTATCATCATTCCACTACTGACTTCAAAAAATCATTTTTTTTTTTTTGCAAACAGTCTACAGATTTTACAATCTGTTACAAGCTTCAACTAATTTTTAACAATTTGTAACAACCTTCAACTAACAAAACTCACAACTAAATTAATTATCCCAACTATCACTTCAATTTTCCACTTAGTGTTGTATAAATTGACCTTATAACAGTAACTATAAGCTTGTTGATCACTTCTATTAAAATTCATAAGCTTCAAGATTCAATTAATTAAAAACCATCAAATTTTATTTTTATTTTTTAACTTCCAAACAACTAATACACTCCTATTATCAACTAACCCCCACCAATACAACACCATCATTGCTTATGTCTGTTCCCACAATAGCATGGACTGGATGCTACCACCAACACATCATCACAAAAAACTACCATAATCCACAGTACTTAAGTCAAGACTGGGATGAACTAAGTGGCCACACAATACACGATGAGGGAGCTGTGATAACCATCCCCATCCTATCTTTCCCAGGAGTGGTGCTCATGCCAGGTCAGTTGTTGCCACTTCACCTCTTCAGGAATGCCGACATTGCTATGATCAAGTATTGTTTAGATCGGGATCGAACTTTCGGCCAGCTTGATATTTTGTGAGATTATCAGTTTTGACTTTGATAAATTATCTATATTAATTTTTGCAAGCTTGTAATGAGGTAGAAATATACATGTATTTATTGATATTTTGTGTATACTTAGATAGCGATATTTTATATTCGGTTTAATCCCTACTTATTTGAGGGTGGCTTATCACAAAATATTTTTCTTATTTCATTTACTATTAATCTCTATCTCTTTCTATCCAAAGCATCATTTCTGTCAAACCAACTTTAGTGCTTTCAGAGCTCTGAAAAATCTTCAATGAAATTGATAATCAAGTTATTAAATTGAAGCTTTGATAAACTATGTGTATATGTGTAAAGAAACACTGAGAATACTTGATTCACTGTATAAATGGAGCTTTTCAGCACTCAGCTCCAGTTGTGAGCTTATGTTATGAGTTATAATACTCTTTGATAAAATGGCCTAGAAACCCCTGAAGTTTATACCACTATAATCTTACCCATAATTGTGTTGTATTATAATCACATCCGTAATTTTATTGTATTGTAATTACACCCATAATTGTATTATAATCACACCCATAATTGTGTTGTATTGTGATATGTGTTGTAATAGGATAATATTGAATCCTATTTTACTGAATACTTAACTCATTGAGTGTTATGATAAAAATGCATGAAGAACTTATAAGCTTACCATGAAAAATTTGGTAATGAAGTAAATCTGGCCACTTTGTATATATGGGGTAAAACCAGATTAAAAATTTTGGTGACATCATCATCATAGGATTAAGTATATTTTAGTTTGTTTTCAGAGACATCTTATGTATGTTTTGAATAGCAATTAAACTTTAAAAACATCTATTAAGGATTCATAAGTA
Organism: Pterobdella sp. o SKG-2022; assembly: GCA_964035795.1. NCBI lineage: Eukaryota > Metazoa > Annelida > Clitellata > Hirudinida > Piscicolidae > Pterobdella > Pterobdella occidentalis. Next base: position 2,196,963 of record OZ038321.1, read on the forward strand.
TAGCCTTATCATAAAACGTTAGCATGATAAGGCTATATACTCATCGAAAATTATAGCTTTTCTTTTAAATAAATGTATGAATCTTCAATTGATGTTTTAAAGTTTGGTGTAGTTTAAGCTAGAAACTGGACTCAAATACCCTGGTAAAAATTACTTGTCAACGTTTATGTGGTTTTGTATCATTATAGCGGCAGTGAGAATATTAGAAATTATCTTTCTATTTTGTTTGAGATTTCAATTATTAGATTTATATATGAAGGATAAAATATGAGATTGATACATTTATTGTCTCTAAACTTATAAAGATACAAAATAAAGTTAAATTAGATAATACTGCTGTACATGTCCTAGTAACTGGGGTTGACAGCAGTTATCAATAATTAAATCAAAGTTATTTATTTATTAGAGACATCTTATGTTTTTTTTTGTTCAATTTTTCTCGATTTTTTATCCTTTGAATGAGAAAGTTTTAAATACATCTATATATGTGTTTTGAATTTTTCTTTTTAAAGAATAAAATTAACAATTGAACTTATATATTTGTTAAAAATTCAAAATTTTTTTTATAGAAAATTTGTGTTTTTACCCTTGTTACTTTAATAGCAGTGTATCATCACAACCCACATTCACTCAATATTGATCACAGAAGGTCTTCAAATCCAGCTGTAGAAGGCTTCTCCCACAGATTGGCTACTGTGGGAACAACTGTTGAAATACTGGCCTTCAAGGAAGAAGAAAGTATGGATTTGAAGGTACCTATCGCGGTTTAGTATGTATTTAAAGATGAGGTCAACAAACACAAAGTATTCATTCAAAAAAATCACAAAGCTTCTCGTAAGAGATTATCAAATGGTCTTATAAAAAGCTTTGTGTTTTTTTAAATAAATACTTTATGTTTGTTGAATTTTATATTTGATTCAGGATATTTGAAGGTACCTATTGGGTTTTATTATGTATTTACAGGCGTATAAATAAGCTCCTAAAAGTGTTTTCATTTGAATATTTGTTTGCCTTAAAACATTGAAATGCTATTCAGGGTAATTATAAAGATTTGGTATGTATATGAAGGTAATAATTAGTTTTAATATAAATATAATTGTTTATTTTAGTTTAATTTATAATTATCAAATGATATTTAAGCTCACTGGGTTAAAGGTCACTTTAATGAAGTTTGTGTGCTTTACCATCTAACTTCATGAGTTGAGACGTTTAGCGGATAATAATAATGATAATAATTCTTATCATCAATAATAATATTAATATTATTTATATGAAGTTAAATATTGGGGATTTTATTTATTCAGGTGCATATTCAAAGCTTAATTTCACAATTAAAAATAATACTCCATTCCAAACTTCCTAGGCTAAGCCCTTAACTACTATGCTTTGCATTGAAGCAATTAAGTTTTGTATTATAGGCTAGCATGGAAACGAACGTAAAACGATGATGAGGGTGATGATATTTTATGTTTTATTATGCCATATTGTTTTATATTATATCATATTATCTTATATTATATTTCATTATATTATCTTATTTAATCTCATATTATATTGTATTATAGGTGAAGACAGTGGGTAGACAGAGGTTCGAGGTGATAGATAAAAGATCGGATGTGGGAGGGTGAGTTCTTTATGATATAACTGGAAAGATGAACGATAATGATGAGGGGATGGTGGGGACGATCATGATAATGAGGAGAGGGTGGTGATGATGATGATGATGAGGAGGAGGATGATGGTGATGATGATGGCTTTTAGATATATATGTATTTTTATCAGATAATTTTTGATTTATACGTCAAAACGAAGTTGAAAAGTAGCCTCATTTTCAAATGAACCTATGTTTTGATGGTTCAGACCTTAGCATGGAACATTAGCATCTCTGATTATTTTTAAAACTTGGTATCTCGACTTGTAAACTCAAGGCATTATAACAATATATTTCAACTATGAATTTTTCTATGAAACAGTTAAATCTTCACAGAAACATATTGGCCACAGTTCGCATCCTACCAGACAAAACTCTACCCGAGCCTCTTTTAGTTCTGAACTACCCCAGCAAACCAGCCTATCTTCATTTCAACTCCCATTATAAGACCCACCAAGAAACAGATATTGCTTGCAATGATTTGAAGATGGAAAACACCAATACTCGAGATGATTATGGAGTTTTGAATCGAAATGATCATTCCAATAATGACGATGATGATAGTGAGATTAAAATCAAGAATTATAATGATGAGGATGATGGGGGTGATGATGATAGTGAGATTAAAATCAAGAATGATAACATCTATATTGAAAACGAGCTCAAATCGACCAAAGACGCCCAAGATGTCTTCAAAAAATCCAAATCTAAAAAGGTGCCATCAAAACGAAGTTAATCATTGGAATATTTAGCTTGACTAGATTATTATCATTTTTTTTATCATTACATTCATATTATTACTTTTATTATCATTCTTATTCTTGTTATTATTTTTATTGCACATGTTATTATTTTTATCATTGATATTATTTTTATTATTGCTATTACTATTATCATTGTGCATGTTATTATTTTTATTATCATTCTTATTATTTTTTTTTCATTATTACCGTTGCTAATATCATATTCATTTATATTATTATTTATTATCATTATAATTATCATTAATAATTTGTTCATCAATCTCATCATCATCATTACTATTACTATCAATCTTTGTCATCATCATTATCATTATTCTCATCATTGTTAATATTCTTATCATAATTATTCCTATCGTTGTTATTTTTATTATTATTATTATTATCTCTATTATCATTACTATCATCATCACCATCAACCTCTCAGAAACCCTTCCTTTACAGCACAGCCTGGATGACTCACTGGCCTGAGTGGGTCTATGACCAATACAACTGTGTCAGTATCTATCTATCTGTCTATCTATCTATCTATCTATCTATCTACTTATATATTTATTTATCTATTTATCTATCTATCTGTCTGTCTATCTATCTACCTATATATTTATCTATCTATCTACCTACCTATATATTTATCTATCGATCTATCCACCAATATATATATATATATATATATATATATATATATATATATATATATATATATATATATATATATATATATATATTTGTCTACCTATTCATCTTTCTCCACTTATTTGTTTCAGAGACTCCTAATGGCAGACATAAAGAAGGAGATGGAGGCATGGAACGACAAGATGGTATCATCAAAGGTTCCCATAGATCCAGAAAGCTTCTCATATTGGGTAGCATCGTGTCTACCACTGGAAGATAGCACAAGGATGGACCTGTTGAGGATGAATTCATGCCAACAACGTCTACGTTTTGAGCTGTTTCATATCAAAAAGGTTGGTGATATTGAGTTTTTTTCTTTTTTAAATAGTTATATTAGAGATAGATAGATAGATAGATAGATAGCTAGATAGATCGATAGATAGTAAAAGATGTAGATGACGAATGGTAATGATGATACAAAGAATATAAAGAATAATTAACTATATTTCTAACTTTTGTTTTCATTCGTGTTATTTCCTTTCAAAATAGTCCAAATTTTTCATTTTAATTTTTGTTTTTTTTACAGCTTGTATTTTTTTTTTGCTGCATTCGTTAATGTATTTACTTCTTCACAACCATATTATATTAACACCACCCCTTATCTCCTCTTTTCCCCTCCTCCACCCTCAGTGCACGATAATGTGTTGTAGCAGTTGCAAGCAGATGGTGGCAAAGAAGCAGGACGTCTTCAGCATGAGTTCAGTGGGTCCCTTGGGAGCCTATGTCAACCCTGGTGGTCATGTGCATGAAACACTAACAGTGCACTACGCTACCGGGCTGCATCATGTTGGGAAGCCTTCCACTGAAGCCAGTTGGTTCCCTGGGTAGGTGATGTGGTGTTGGAGGGAAAGGGGGGCTTCAGTCTTTGTTTTGCTGTGATGTGAATTTGATTTTTGGACTACGCTTAGAACAATAAATTATGAAGTGATATATATTAAGTCACATTGTTTAGTTCCAGACCAGTGGAAAAAATAGTATATATTGGAGTACAAATAATAAAAGATAAGAAAATAAAATTTACTTTAGGATTTTTTATAATCAGACAATATGCAATCAGCACCACGTTAAATGTACTACACCTCCAACCCCCCACAGGTATGCATGGACAATAGTTCAATGTTCCAACTGCCACAGACACATGGGATGGCGCTTCACCGTGGCGAGTAAAGACCCTTCCGTACAACCACAGAAATTTTGGGGCTTGTGTAGGACGGCCTTGGTACCTGGCTTGATCGATTGTGACGCCGAAGACTCTCAGCAGTCATTCACCCTTCCCATGTAGTTTCTATATGGATTTTCTACTGTAGGATGGTCTCAAAATCAAGACGTGCTTTGTATTATTGAGTTTAGATTTTCCTGAAAGCTATTTGTGTGTTAGAACTACTTCTGTTGTAGTAGTGCACTACACTGTGGTACTATTTAGTACGCTAGGTTCTATCGGAACAATTGCGAATTCGACGCCAACCTCTTAAAATGTTGTTTAGAGTAATTTATAAATTCTTTTGAAGTTTAGTTACTGCTTGTTCTATTTAATGCCCAATGCTCATTGTAAATAACTTATTCGACGTAATGCTAATAAATATTGACAATTGAATATAATTAAAATGCTTTATTTTTTTTGGAACTGACCATTCTCACAACACAGTAATCTTGCAATCAAAAAAACCAAAATTTCAACATCTAATGATATGGTTGGAACCAATCTACAACATTTACACTCATTTCTTCCCTCTCACCATCGACGCCACACTCATCTCATCATCAGCGTCATGACCACTGTCTGGAGGAAGGTAGGGCTCCTTGTGTGTATTTGCTGCTTTGATTGAGATTTCTGATAGACTAGATTGCCGCATGATGGCTTGCATCTTTGGCGAAGCTACCCTCATGAATTTTGGAATGCGCACTTTTTTTGGTGATTTGGTTGAGGAAATATGTTTTTGTTGAGCTGGTGAAAGAACAAAGTCTACCGTCTTGGAGTCGGCAGTAGATGTCTTTTTGTCGTTTTTAAAAGGTAGAAAATAACCTGGAAGTATTTTGAATATGATAAAACAAGAATTTATAAAAAATTTTTGAAGGTAAAGTCGCTAAAACAACATCATCAAATAGAAAATTTTAGACAGGTATATTTTGCAGAGACATCTTATGTATGTTTTTTATAGCAATTGAAATTAAAAAACATCAGTTGAAGATTCATACATTTAAAAGAAAAGCTATAATTTTCGAGTATAGCCTTATCATAAAACGTTAGCATAGGTATATAAAAAATAAGAGATTGCAAATAGTCTAAAACTTTATCATAGGTTAAAAAAATTTAACTATATAAAAAGTTTGGTTTGATTGATTCTGCAATGAAACAAATTTGAAACAATAACTATGATGATGATAAAACTATGATAAAAATTTGATTGTTTAGATTAACCCAAGCCAGAGTTTTGCTCCATCTTGTAGACCTCAGGGACTGGACCAAGTGATGAATCAACCATTTTTATTGTATTTTTCCCAAACAATCTTATCTCATACTCAATCAACTGTGTGGAACCGTTGGGAGTGTGAACAAAAAAAATCATCATCAAAAAATACAAGTATGATTATAGTGGCATTAACTTCAGGAGTTTCTAAACCACTGAGTATTATGAACTTTGAATGCAAAAAAAACTAAATTCTATGTAATAAAAACAAAAATAGCCAGCCAATTTAACTCAGCTGCCAACAGATGGTGTAAAAATCAAAAAAAAAAAAACTCAACAAAAATTCTTTTAAAGACATACTTGTCTAAAAAAGCCAGGGTTGGGCCTAATTTGAGGCCTGATATTCTTCAAATGGTTATAAGAATCAAGTAAAGACCACCTCTTATACTTCATCAAATAAGCCATGCATAATGAAGGGGAACGACTCACACCAGCCATGCAGTGTACCAACACACCGTGGTTCTTGTTCTAATGGAGTTTGGTGGTTAATGTTAAGATTCATTATTATGTCTGTGAAAAATATATTTAGGTCCTGGACATGACGTTAAACTGCACTGAAGACAGCGCCTCCAATTTGAGACTGCTTTCCTGTTATAACCTGGATAACGGTAGACTTCGGTAACAGGTATCGACAAACTGATATCCTGGTATCGTTGTCATTTGGCTTGGCGGAGGATCATTCTTTATTGACAACGGCAAGGCAAATTGCCCAAGCGTGGGAACGGCGGTTCTTGAAATCCGATAAATTCAAGTTGGACGTTAGCTTGGGCCAGCAGTTCTATGAAAACTTTGTCTTTGCTAAAAATAGCTTTCATTGGCCGACTGCTGTATACCCCAGCTACTGGGACGCCTACAGCAGTATAATCTAATATGGATATTATTAGTGTTTATATGTATGAAGTGTTGTTCTGAAAAGATTTTGATATCATCATCATCATCATTGTCTTAAACCATTTGCCCCTTTTCAAAAGGGATTTGACAAAATTTCAAATTTACATGCTTTTCTATTGAAAGCCTGACTTTTTTCTAATTCCTGTATTTTTAAACCTTCTACCCTACATTTTGATAGGTAGTGTTAAGATTAAAAATTTTTTTTTATGAAAAATTTATTTAGTGTTTTTTATAGTGCAAAAATTAATTTTTAAACCTTTTGGTATAATAATTATAGTACAATTCAGTCATATTAGTTACTTTAGTATTTACATTGTTGAAGATTAACAATTTTAATTTTTTATTTATATTACACTCTAGCTGTGAAACCAAAAATTTTGACAAAAAAACTAAAAATTAGGCAAAAAATGCAGGCTAATTAAAATGAAAATTAAGTCAAAACTCACCAGATATTGGTCTATCAGATCACTATATGGATCAAAAAAATCAATTATCTTAGCAGTTGGTAGATCATCAATTTCAATTTTATCTGTTCTTATATTCTTTATCTCTTTCACTGGATTTTCAAACGTTATATTCAAAACAAATTTAATGTTTCGTTCTCTCAAATTCTTCTCAACCACTGCCATCATTCCTGACACGTAAAGGTCTTTGATGACCTCACAAGGCATGAACTCACTCATTCTCTCCCCTATAGTTTCACGCAACCTTGCCCAACCCTTTTTAGCCAGATTGAAATCGTTATTGCTTACAATTTGAAATTATCTTCATTATTCAAAATTTACTTTTTTTATTTAGTCATGAAGATTATATTATTTTCACATTTACGTCAGTTCCATTTCAAATATTTTAAAATCGTTTAAAAATTAAAAGTGAACACAAGTTATAAGTTATTTCAGCTTCATGTATACGTTTTTTTACAAAAACTAAAAGTCAAAGTATAATGTTGAAAAATCTGTTTTGTAACTGGAACTTCACGAAATTTATTCTATTTTCCTTTGTCTTTATGGTTATCGTGCTTATGATCATCATTGTAACTGCAATTTTCAGAGTACCATTTAGTGGCCCTGTAAAAAACAAACAAAATATTTTCAAAAAAATCTTTAAAAATTTTATTCAATTTGAAAAATTAACACAAAAACCACCTTATATCGGGAAACCAAAGTCTGCGATCTTCTTCGGAAAGAATGGCTTCGATCAATCTTTTACATGAACTAGAACATGAAACCCCCTCAAATTGAGGTCCTTTTTGTGCCTGCTTCACCAGGGCCCTCTTGTCCTCAGTGCTGAAAGGTAGTTCTCCAATGATCTGTATCCAACAGGTTAACAGTTACAATATTTAGACTTGATAATGCGAGTTTGACTTATGAAAAGCTTCTTGTTATTTAATTATTGAAAATTTTCGCTTTAAAATTTTTAAAAATTTCAAAAACCCATTCAAAAATTAATTTCCAAAAAATAATCAAAAAATATTCTCTTTTAACTTTAATTTTCACCGCGAAATTCAAATAACTCTACTAAATAACATCATATCTCTACTAAATAATATTCAAAAACCTACTTTCCTTCCAAAAAAAACTCACAAAAACATATAGAATCACTCCAATACTCCAGATGTCCGCCATTTGTCCAACATAAGGAGTTCCAGTGAGGATCTCTGGGCATGCGTAAGCATAACTGCCGCAAAAAGTTTCACTTAGCTTGTATGCACCGTTTATCGGGTGCATATTGCTGCGGGCGAATCCGAAATCTATGATCTGCAAGGTATTAACGGTAATGTTTGTTAATCTATGATCTGCGAGATATTGATGGTGGTGTGCATTTTTTGGTTTCTATGTGTAAACAATGGTGTTGTAGATTAATGATAACAGTTTTTAGTTATATTAATAGTTTTCTGTTTATATTATTATTGCTTATTTTTCAATATTATTATTATTATTATTATTATTGTTATTTTTTTGTTGATATTAATATTGCTTTCTGTATTTTAGAGTTATTGTTGTTTTTAGATTATTAATACCACTGTTTTCACGATCTGTTATAATATAGTGTGAATCGACCATTAAGATCACCCCTATGAAGGCTTTCGATTGCGCAATTGATTGGTTCCACAGAGCTCTACTCCACGTGGACATATATAAATTAATGTAATGATAAGTTTAGATATATTTACCTTCTACTACTACTACTACTGCTACTACTACTAACTAACTAATTAATTAACTAACTGACAAACTTAGTAACAATTAATCCATTAACATATAAAAACCAATTTACTAACTAACCTATAAAAATTAATTCCACTAGAAAAATCAATATACCTCTAACCTACTAAGCATTTAACCACTTTCTTAATAACCTTCTTGTTGTCAACAATATAACCACTTAATTATCTTTAATTAAATAATGAATTAATTAATAATCTGAAGAACTAGTTACTTTTATTTTAAAGACTAAATGAATTTTTTTCTCTAATGTTTTATGATAAGGCTAAACTTATCAAAAATTATAGCTATTTATTTTGCTCAATAAATTTACTAAAATTTTTCCATAAATCAACGTAAAAAAATTGACAAACTTTTATGTTGTTCCTAGAGTCCAAGAGTAGATTCTCACATTTTAAATCTCTGTGCACAATCCCACTTTTGAGTTAATTTTGAATAATATAATTTTAATTAGTTCAATTATAGCTTATTTTTAATTGATTAAATGATAAATTAAGTTTTATTAAATTATATTTTAATTAATAGTTAATTAATGATGAATTTTTAGTGGGAAATCAATATTAATGGTTGAAATATGTAAGTTTTCGTATTTATTGAATAATTAAATTGTTTTTTCTACTTTTTACAAATTTATTTTTTTGATTGAAAATGGCTAATATACACTTGTTAATATTTTATTTTAATTAGAAAATACTCATTAAAGATAATCCATTCTCAACAAAAAAAACAGGCTATTATAACGATAATCAACTAAATAACTTTAAAACAACCTCAACTCTTGATTATTAACAAAAACATTTAGCAATACCCCAGTACAACAAAAAATCCAACCAACAAATGATTAACAGCACAACAAACTTTCAACACCAACTTCAACAACAAAAATCTTCAACACCAATCAAAAATCTCTCAACACAACAACAACAAACTCAACACCATCAAGAACAACAAACTCTCAACACCAACAACAAAACCAATAACCCACAAACGATTAGCAACACAACAACAACCCCTCAACACCAACAACAATAAAACCAACGACAACAAAAACTCTCAACATTAACTCTAACAAAAAAAACTCTCAACACTAACTCAAACAACAAAAACTTTCAACAAAAATAACACTAACCCTCAACAACAACAACAACAAAAACACAAACCCTCAACATTAACTCTAACAAGAAAAACTCTTAACACCAAAAACACAAATCCTCAACAACAACAACAACACAAACCCTCAACAACAAAAACAAAAACACAAACCCTCAACAACATTAAAAACAACAACAACACAAACCCTCAACAACAACAACAATACAAACCCTCAACAACAACAGCAACAACACAAACCCTTAACAACACAAACCATCAACAACTACAAAAACTTCAACCTATTATGCAGATATTCAACAGCATCACAGATATGTCTGAACCAAACTCCGGCATCCTTCTCACTCAGCTTCTTCACTTTCCTTATCAAATCCAACAGGCAGCCCTTGCTGGCGTACTCCATTACCAAGTACACTCTGGCGTTTGTCTCAATGGTTTGTAGGAAAGTGATCAGGTGGCGATGACGTACCTGTGTTGGGTGGTGATGGTGGATGGTGTGATGATGGTGGTGGTGGTGGTGGTGATGATTGGGGTGATGATGATGATGATAGTGATGATGATGATTATCTTTAGTGTTTTTTTTGTATTTTTTTTGCTTGTTTAGTTTATTTTATTATTATTATTGTTTGGTTATTGTTATTCAGTTAATAATAATAATAACAATAATAATAATAATAATAATAATAATAATAATAATAATAATAATAATAATAATAATAATAATAATAATAATAATAATAATAATAATAATAATAATAATAATAATAATAATAATAATAATAATAATAAATATCAGTTATTATTTTTGTTATTATCATTTTACTTTTATTGTTATTTCATTATTTTTAATTTTTGTTATTCTTTTTGTAAATTTTATTTTTTTTGTTTTTTATTATTTTTTATTTTCATTATCTATTTTTATGGTATATATAACATCCTAACCCAATAATTATAACCAGCCAATCAACAATTAATATAACTTCCGTCAAATTAGATTCCATTAAAGTAAAAAAATAAATTAAACCCATAGAAACAGTTTTATTCATTAAAAAAATGAAAAAACAACAACAAAAACAAAAAAAAATTTTTAAATAACAAAAAATATGACAAAAAAATACAATAAAAAAACAACGTAGACAATACTTCAACACAAACAACCAAGAAATTAAACGCATATAAACTCCAGACATAGAACCAAAAAAACATTAACCAAAAATCAGAAAAAATTTTCCACGTGACCAATACCTTTTTGACGATTTCAATCTCTCTTGGCAGGAACTTATCGACGAAGTCTGGCTTGGTGCCCGTCTTCGACACCACTTTGATCGCCACTGTTGCCTCGTGCCTGGTCGACTCTGCCATCACAACCTGTTTGTGATATCATTATAATCTTTATTATTGTTATTGTCGTTGTCATGATTATCATCCTCATCATCATCATTCTCATCATCATCTTTCTCTCCATTAATATCAGTATCATTATCATCACCACCAAAAACCTCCATGCCCACAAGCAACAAAATTGTAAACGTATGAGAATATTTATGATATAAGGATTAAAAATATAATTAATTAATTCTTGTTATAATTTAAAATAAAATATATTTTCAACATATAAAAAAATATTATTAAAAAAATTATATTAATATGTCATAATTTATTTCAACAAAAAAAATAAAACTTTTCGCTAATGTCTTATGATGAAGCATAACTTATGGAAAATCATAAATCGATTTTAAACGTTTCTCATTTCTGACATAGAAGCTTAAGAGAATAATTGCTCAAAATTTCATTAGAGACTTTTAAATTGAACAATAAACTTTTAAAACATTCAACAATAAGTTTGAGAAAACTATCGATAAAATTAATACTTTGAGCTGTCTTCACTGAGTTGTAAAAAGATAAGAACACAATATGATATAGAATATATGTTAAATTTATTTTAAGAAAAGCTTCGTCGAGTAAAATAAACTCCTAAAAGTGTTTTTATTTGAATGTATATAACAAAAAATCATATTTAAACCACAAAAATTATTAAAAAAAATTCAAACTAAATTTTGAATAATATAAATAATCATAAAAAGTAAACTTTTAAAATTATATTCATTACAGGTAATTATTTTTTGTATTTATACTGTTGAAATTAAAATTATTATTATTTTTATTGTTTGGAAAGATATTATAGGCTACAAAAAGTGATCATAAATTATAATTTAAGCATATATATAGAGATAAATTAAAACAGCAGTTTTATAAACAATTCAATAATAATAATAAATAGAATACTTTGAAAATGGAAATGAACAAGTAATAAATATATATATATATATATATATTTATTTATTTATTTATTTTTTTTTTTAACACAATTCTTTTATTGATATAAACAACTACATGAAACTCAAAAAGTTGAAGTGAAATGAATAGCAAAACTAATTAAAACAACTTATAAGAATAAAAGAAAATGGCTTAA
>OZ038321.1:2210516-2248589 GCA_964035795.1 Pterobdella sp. o SKG-2022
TATGAAGTAAAATGAATAAAAAATAAACAAGAATAATATAAATAAATATAAAAAAAATATAAATAAAATCAATAATTAATTAAAAAACTAACAACATACATAAACACAAACAAGGGATAAATGAATGAAATAATAATAATAAAATAAATCAATAAAACTAGTTAACCTTGGCATACGAACCATACCCAATGACCCGGATCGGTTCATAGCCAAACTGTCCATAGAGTATAGGCTTTATTTCGTTGAGAAAGGTCTCTTCGGAGCGGGAAATCGAGCCGTCTTTCCGGTTGCCTTTCCACCTGCGCCTACTGGTTGATTTTCCACTACGTTCTCCCATGTTCTCGCTTTCTGTTCATTCTATTTTGGATCTTTGGTTTGGGTGCGTTAGTTTTTCTACTAGTGTTGCTACTAGTTTGGGTGTTGGTTGAACAATTTTCTTTGTTTTTTATTTTGGTTTTTTTGTTTTTTTTAATGTGTTTTGTTATATCTTTTTAGTTGATTCTGAGATGTTAAAATCTTTCCTGAACGATTAAAAGTTGAATTTTTTGTAAATACTGTTGTTCTAATTAATTTCAAGCACCTAAGCTCCTCAGTTAAAGTTTTGTCGGGTTTTTTCTACAAAGTTTCACCAAAGAACACACGTGGTCTACAACATTAAAACCACAATTTGGTTTATGCTTGAGCGCCACACACGATATCCATTTGATAAATCCAATCAAATTTACCTCGGGTCCAAAACTATTAATATCAATATATATATATTAATACTAATGAGATTTTTTATTTTTCTCTGTTTAAATTTTCCGATTTTTTTTTTTAATTTTTATTTTATCCGTTTTTGTTTACGTTGTAATGATAATGACGTTGTTTGTTGTTTTTTGTCTTCACTTCACTTTCTTTGCCATAAAAAGCGCTATCAACCTTTGCTATTTCTATGCTTCAAACATACCTGTTATTATTATTATTAATATTATTATTGTTATTATTATTATCGTTATTATTATTATTATTATTATTATTATTATTATTATTATTATTATTATTATTATTATTATTATTATTATTATTATTATTATTATTATTATTATTATTATTATTATTATTATTATTATTATTATTATTATCAATCTCATAATTTTATTTTTTTGAATCAGTTTAAATAAAAATTATTTTTTAATCTCGGTGTTGTCCATTGTTGTTAAAATCTCTCATAAGGAATCAATTAATGTACAAATGAAGACAAATTTAAATAATAAAAAATAAATAAGGTGTTTTCTTATATTAATTTTTTGGTATGTATTTGTATATAAATAAATAAATAAATAAATAAATAAATAAATAAATAAAAGCGATTTATAAATATTACCAAGACGGTATTGATATCGAACTTAATTTAAATCTCAAAAATTTGTTATCCAGTATTAATAAAATATTTCGATCAATCTAAAAATTCAAATCAAAAAGTACTAGAAATATAACCACTGGATGATTTGATTTTAATATATTTTTCCATCCAATCATTTTCCTCCTTTCCGCCTATCATAATTTTTTGACCAATCAAATACGTTGAACGCCTATATTTTAAAAAAGCAAGTGATTGAAAAGATTTTTAACAATTAATTATATCGGTATGTTGAATTAAATTTTGAGAGGTTGTCTTAATGTTTGAATTTTGAAAAAAAGTTGAGAAATAGTTAGATAAAAGTTGAGAAAAAAGTTGCTTTGATAGTTGAAAAATAATACAATTGCCGACAAAAAACTTTGTTGTGTTGAAGGTTAGGTAACCAATTAAAAATCAATGAAAGAATATAGCGTTTGCATCAATATTTACACGTATCTGAGAGAAGTTTAACTGCTATAAAACCAATTCCGACTTGGAAATACTTGTTAGAAAATACAAATACCGTGATATAACCAGCTTTTTGAAGTTAGACTTATATTTTCTGGAAAATAATCAAAGTCTATTGAAAATTAACACTAAGATTGAAACTTTTTCTATAACAAACTCACAAATAAAAATTTTCTACTGAAAACGAAATCTCGGAAAAAACATAACACACAATAAATGTGAAATCTAAAAGACAGACCAGGAAAGATGAACTTTATAAAAACAACCAATGCCACATGATATTCTTAATCTCATTCTCACAGCTAAAATACTTAAATGAACATTTTTAATGTAACAAAGATGAAGAATCTGATTCCCACTCTTTTAATCTTTTTTCTTCTCATCAACCAAACTCTCAACAAACGAAGGTACCACCTCAAACCAATTAGAAAGAACCGCATGAAGACTAGCAACTCACGGTGGGAAAGACCGTGTGTAGGGTCGAAGGCCCTTTCACCAGCCTACCGCAAGTTTCTCTCAGGGTACGTGATCAACAACCAAAAATTCAGAGTTTCACTCAAGCCTACGTTCCAGTCTATATCTGGCATGTCGTTGAAACTGGCGAAAAGGGTCAAAAACGCCAAAATACTCTACGTAAGTATTGTTTGTTGTGTTTGGGATGAGCTTGATGACTTTATTCATGTTTCATGGTGAAAGGAAGTTTATTGGATGTTACAGTTTCAAATGGATGGGTGTAGGTGAAGTTTGAAATTCTCAATGATAAAACTTTTGGTTAATTTTCAGACCTGTCTTTAACACTATAAATATTTTGTGAACAATTAGCCTCAAAATTGTGGATCATAAAAACACGACAATATTTGAATTTTTTATTTTGACGAAGCTTCTCGATATATTCTATATCATCATCAGGTTACCACAAAATCGTCAAAATAAAAAATTCAAATTTTGTTGTTATTAAAATATGGTCTCTAACTCAGTTTATGGTTCTATTCCTCTTTAAAACACTTTGTATATCCAATTAAACTATTCAACATACTAATAGTTTAAAAGTGATTTCATTAATAATCATAAAATTCCTCATTATCGCCCGTTTCCACGCTGGCTTGTGCTGGATAGTGATGGTAAGTCCATGAATTTGGTATTTCCTTTTGGTTTTTTAGTTACTATTTCTTTTTTATGCTATTTATAATTTGACAAAACATTTTGTAACGAAAAACGTCAATTAAGAAAAATTTTTAATACATTTATTGATATTTATTTTTTTTATTTATTTTTTATAATTTTTTAAAATATTTTTTTTCTTTTTAAGTAACTATATTATTTAATTTAGAGATACTTCGTTTATTTAAATTTTAATACTATAATCTTATCCAATTATCAGTTTGTTTCACCTTCGAATATATGAGCCCAACTTTTCAAAAATTAATCTATTCTCATTATTTTCTCACTTATTATATAACCCCAAGTAGTTATTAACACGTGTAAATAAAATCAAGTGATAATTTTCCAAATGTCTAAATCACTTCAACCTAATAACAATATAGTTTATGGCCAAGTTTAAGAATCTAATACTAATGCTTTTTTGTTTTGAATTTCAATATATGTAATGAAGTTCAATTAAATTTTGATTATTATGTTATTAAAATATGATTATTAAATGATAAAATTCTAGCTTTGTCAAATCGCCGAGTCAGTCTTTTTTCACACAATTGTGTAGATGAACGGTTCCAAATTTTAATAATTGATTTTGATAGTTAAAAAAACAAAGAAAAAGTTTTCTATGCTAACAAACCACGGAATATTTTTAATTTCACTAAAAAGATTGAATTTTTGCTCAATCATTTGATCAATTTTACGATCTTTTGTTTGAAGTTTTCCAAAGATGCAAATTAAAATTTTTTTGGCTTATTGTCTGCATTCTCAAGCTTAAAAAACCTACCTATCTTTTTGATCTTTTGTCTTTTAGGAACATCAATCAACCACTAGGATCCTTGCACTCTAGTCTCCAGCTTTATCAACCTGTTTCTTTAAACTTGTTTATAACTCAATTTTTCTCTCACCAGGCTTCACGTTTGTGGACTTCTCTCCGGTCTAACTTGCGCTCATCCTTTCTTCTCAAAGTTTCCACAAACTTTTGAAAACGCACTTACACCATCAAAAATTTCATGTATAATTTTCCCAATCATTTGAGCGGCTCTAAAGCAAGTTTTTTGTAAATTGTGCGCTATAAAAAGGTAGATAATAATAATTGAATGTATATAACAATCAACTATAATTTTTGTCATATTATAATACAATAAAAAGCTTTGAAAAATTTTGTTCTTTTTTATTATCGTTTTCAAGTTTTTTCTAATTAAGCGTGTCCATATTTTCTATAAATAGATTTCTACTGTAAAAACTTCACAGTGGAAATTCACTTTTACTATAGAAAACATTGTTTTATAATTTAAAACTTCATACTAGAGCAAATAAAATTTTTTTTAAACTAATTTTTTTATTGATTCTAAAAATGATTTATTTACAATTATCAAAAGTTATATTACGATTATATTTGTAAAATTCAAAGTTTTATAATGAATAAATTTATAAAATTAATTCAAAAAATAACTGAAAAATTACATATCTTGAAATAATATATAAATAGATAACAACTATATATACTCTCAAAAAAATTTTATTCTATCATAAAGAATAATAAGTAAAACTAGGTTGAAGTTATAAATAGAATATACTATAAATAGCTTATATTAATAAATACGTCATACTTGTTCATAAATTATATTTATAAAGAAAAGGTTAAAGATAATAAAAAATTTTTTTTTAATACTTTTATTATTTTTAATAGTAAATTTTTTTCCTTATTAATGAAATTTAATTAATTAATAAATAATTTCATAATTAAGCAATTTAATTGCTCAACTTATTTTTATAAATAAATTTAATATATTTTTCATTGATTTTATTTTTAAAAGTTCAATTCCCAACAGATTCAATTTCCAATAAATTTATATAACATTAAACTCCTGAAGTGCACTTTTCTGCGCCAGACATTTTGGCGCTAAAGTCGTGTTTTACCCCGGCACAAATTTGTCGTTTCTATACAAATTAGTTTGAAGAGGCCGGATGGGTTAATAGTTATAAAAGTTGGATATTGAAATCTTAAATGTGTGGATAGTGAATTTAATTACTCAAATGTTTGTTTTTTTTTATATTTTTTTGATTATACATCGTGATATAGTTATGAAGTTATAAAATTCCAAAAAAGGGACTTTTGAAGAAAAAACTTGAAAATTGGATTTTTTCAGATATTGCTCAAACTTATCTAATCGTATCAAATTTTCTCAAAAGATATATTTTTCAAAATATAGATTAATATTAATAATAAAGATAATAAAAACACACAAACGAGAAGCAGTTATACAACGCTTCAACACTGCATAGAATATTAGAATATACAACGCTTCGAAACTTACAGGCCGAGCGGCGATTCAACGATTCTCACGTTGTGCAGGACCTAGAGACACAAATTTTCCAGCTCTTTGGGAGACCACGCTTAAAAAAGGTTCATGATATATTTTGGGTCAAATTTAAAGTTTAGTCATTAATAGAGAAGATTAGTCAAAACTTTGAGGTTATAATGATGAAGTACTATAAAATGGATGGTTTTGGAATTGAGTGTCCAAGTGTTAACTTGGTGGCAGTATTTTTGAGAGTTTTGAGTATTATATTTTAATTTAATTTTTTTTTATTTTAAATGAAAAGCCTCTTTAATTTAGGTTTTAATTATCCATAAAAATATCAAACCAACCATCAAAAACACAAAATCTAACAAAATAACTCTTAAATAGAGCAAAAAAAATATTCAAATCATTTTTTTTATCTTCTTCTAACTCATAACCTTCACCAAACTTCGAAATTTTTTCAACTATCTCTAAGAATTTTCACAAAAAGTTCCAAAACTCAGGCTTTAACACGTTTTTAAGTGCACAGTTTACTTGCATCTTAATAAAATTTCTAAGCATTTTTGGGTTTTTAATGTTAGATTCCCAATTATATGGTAATATTAATAATTTTATTTATCGGAATTTTAACAAAATTTTAAGGTATGTATTGTATATAAAAACGATAGTTTAAATAAAATAAATAAATACATGAAATAAATGAAATCAATTGAAAGAATTAAAAAAAAATGGATTCCTAAAAAGCGGCAAATAAAATTCAAACAACTTTCCACTCCTCTCTCCCATTTATACAAAACCCTACCTTCAAACAAAACTACCCCCACAATAAAACCAACCAACCTCACACACCCACCTCCTCAATGAAACAACCTCAGTCCGCCAAACCCACATGCTTTCCACACCTATCCTTCAATGAATCTACCCCCACAATAAACCAAGCCACCTCTATATTCACCCACCAATAAAACCACCCTTACAATAAAACCAACCAATTCCATCAATAATAAAAAAAAACTAAACAAAATGATATGAAAATCAGCAATGACTCAACATGAAGAACGAACTTAGAGAGAATTCGTCACGGTAAAGTGGTGATGGTACCTTAGTACTGGGAAGCTTAGGTGGAAAAAGACATGCAGAAAACATAGAATAAATTAATCTTAATAGGTCAATGTCATGTGATGGATGGGGTCTGATGTCACATGATTAATGGGAGATATTATTTGGGTGTTTTTCTATGACTTTATTATTGTTACTTACTTAGTTACTTATTATTGTTATTAAAATTTTTATAGTGCATAATTCTCAAAAAATTTGCTTCAAAGGCCTTATAAATGCTGTTATTTAAAATGGGTTGTAATTAAATATGAGGTTTTTTACGTTTAAAAAATATATATTTATTAATTTAAATGCTGGTATATGAAAATGAAATAATTATTCAATAAAAAAATTTTCAAATAATAAATTAATTGAAAAAACGCAAAATTTTGATAATATAAATTTTAAAAAACCAGAAATAAAGAAAAATTGTTTCAATATTTCTCAAAATACTATCTTCACATAATGTGCTTTAATAAACTATCAGTTTTGTAAAATATTTTAGCATTTGTTCTTATAAGCTTTTACCGATATATGGTTTATTGCATGTTAATCGTTAGAGAAAAATTTATGACAAAAATATGCAAATAGGCCTATTTACTTTTAAGAAGATGCTGCAGTATATATCGATAATTAAACAACGATTCTTGGCTTTATCGAGATTGGGTTTAAATTCAAAGGTTTAATTAGCTGGGTTTGATTGATTGGTCGGGTATTTAGTCGAGATCTGAAACGTGGATAAGACCGAAAAAATTGTTTAAGTTTCCAATGACACCATAAATACCAACAATTCTTTCAATTTTAACTATTTAAAAATTATTTCATACTTTTCACACACCCATATTCTCCAACTAGATTAAGATTTTAAGTTAAAGCTGGTCTAGAAACTTCAGATCTAACGCCACTTAGTCTAGCTGTTCTTTTTCATCGCATGGCTTCAAGTGATTTCAACATAGTTATAACATACCTGTATTGAATTTCTTAAGCAAGTTGTAATGTTTTATTTTTTAACAGATAGATTGACTCTAAGAATACCTGCTTTGATTTGAGGCTTCTTACAACAGTTGATGTTCAAAGCACTTTATTACAATTTTTAAAAAAATTCTATGATTGGTTCAAATCTGCTTTAATACTAGTGGTCAGTTGAAGAAACGTTTTGTTCTCTATAATAAGTGTAAAGTGCTTGTGAGATTTAATGTAGTGAAAACACACTGTGGAGCAGATGCTAATTGTCGGCCTACGCGGGATTGAACCCGGTAACTTTAGATAATTAGTCTAATGCTCTACCAACTGAGCTATAAGGGCCGACATAGTGCCTCTAAAACTTGTGACGGACTTTCTAGAAAGCAGTTTTCAACTTTGCATAAAACAAGTCATTCTTCCATATAAAATTTATAAACTAAAAGCAATGGAAACAGTAAAAACTCAAAACAACGTATTCCCTTGTTTATGAGTTGATTAGAGATCAAAAACAAAGATTATTCTGAGTGTTAGAAAATTCAGATTTCACACTTGACTCAACATTCTCATGATCTCATGGGAGAGTTTTGCTCTGCAGATAGTGATGTTGGGTCATAGGGGTAGAGTGAGATTAAAGTGAGGTTTGCTGTAGTAAAAAATGCCAAAAACGCCACAAAAGGGTTGGTTTAGTATGATTTAGTATCTATTCAGTGCTGAGTTTAAAGTGGGAGAAAAATTTAAAGACGAACACTAACGAATAAAAAATGATCTTCGAAAATTAGATAATAAATTAACATTAAATAAAATTATTCCTATTAACGATAAGAAATTTAATTGTACAAATAAAATTCCACTATCCTATGCAAACACATTATATTAATTGAAACGCCATCAGAATACATTATAAAATTAAAAAAAATCACTCAAACTCCACTAAAAACCATTATATCAAACAGAAACCTCAAAAAACAGCCATAACACATGATTTAAGCATAACCCTTCATATCCTTTGAAACCCAGAGACTGGTAGGGTCAAGGCATTCTAGAAAGTCAGTGAGTAGGCTTGTTAGGTATGCTACTGAAGACCTGGCCAGGTTTGTGGTACTAATGACTGGTTTTAATGTTGAGGTATTACTAGAAGGTTACTTTTCTACTGGTTTTGGGGTCAAGGTGTTACTAGTAAGATTTTTTGAAATTTATGTTGTGGTTAAAGTGTTACTCGTAGGTTTTTAAATAGACGTTATTTTTGAAGTATTCCTAGTAATTATTTTTTGCATTTAGGTTTTGCTTGAAGTATTACTAGTAATTTTTTTATTGATCAATGTTTCATTTGAAGTATTACTAGTAAAAAATTTTACATTTATGTTGTGGTTACAGTGTTACTAGTAACACTTTGTTACTTTGAGTATGTAAATGACGTCAATTGAGAAGTTACTATTATAACGTTTCAAATTTACGTTAATGGTTATTACTAGTAAAATTATGTAAAGATCTTGACGTTCATATCCTAGAATCACATCTATAACTGTCTTGTTTTCCCCTTATAATCACATTCATAAGTGTATTGTATTTCCATTATAATCACATCAATAATTTTTTTGTGTTATATTGACCTGACCTCCATCTCATTGTTAAGATTGGCAGCTTATTGGGAAAAGACTGAACACGGGGAAGCTACTTTTGAACCTGGAATCAGTTTCTGTGAAGAGTTCAAGTATGTTTGAACTCGGTTTGATGGTTTATGGAACTAGTTGTTATAATTAGAATAATAATAATTTAGAATAATAATAATAATAATTAAATACTAGTTGAAATTGCTTAGAATACTATTAATCAAATAAACTTTAACTTCAGTAAATACTGCAAATTATTTGAACACAAGAGGTATTTTTATTAAGTACAAAGCTTTTCGTTAACAAAGTAACATTTTCAAGTATACTTATATCAATTTGTTACTTTGTTAATGAAAAGCTTTGTACTTAATAAAATTATCATTTGCTTATGATACTAGTTTATAAAGCTTATAATTTTATTCAAAAGTATCAAGTTAGAACCTGCAAAAACAATATGCATTTTAAAAAAACAAAAAAACTAAGTTTAACTAGTTAACTGATTCAATTTCAAACTCCAATACATCATACTTCCGCAACATAACCCATATACCAACTCGCTACCCTACCATCCCCAGGTTCATATCGTCGCATCCAGAGTACGGCCTGTACACCATCCTATGCTCGATGCATGTTGTTATGGACCGGCTGGGTGGCCAGGCCTACTCTAGGAATGCCCTTATGGCTATTAAAGAGATAAGGTGGCTTTTGAGCGATTTTTAACGTTATATATACTTATATGCATTTATTCATTCTATATACGTATATATTATATTATCTTTTATATAGCATTTATTATTCTATGGTCATGCCAATATATTCATTGTTATGTATTCTGACGAGTTAACTAAAGTAGCCTATTAACAAAAACGATTTTGTCAAACACTTATCAACTGAATAATGAAGTTTGTGTACTTGATAATGTGAGTTCAACTTACGAAAAGCTTCGTGTTATTATTCAGTCAATAAAAGTGTTTGATAAAATCGTTTTCTATTTTAACGAGTGTTTTTCGATGTTATATATAGCTTCTATGACGTTTTTCGTATCGTAATAATTAAGTGAGGAATATTCATTTGAATATTATCAAGCACATCGGATAAAAATAGATCTAATGAATATTCATATTGGACTTTTTCGTTGATTAGTTTTTATATTAATTGAATTATTGGTATTCATATACACTCATCTTAGGGTATTTATATTAAATCTCCCTTAATTAGTATTAATATTTTTACTAATTAATGCTCATAATTACCAATCAATATTCATGAATAATTAACTCATGAATATTCATAACCAATACAGCAACAAAGACGTCAAATCGTCAAGCGCGGGTCGCTATTGGCGGGATTATTTGGTTCTGAGAGATCTCCACAAACTTCTTCACAGAATAAACAACCGAATGGCTTTTGTTTCGAAACACATTGATAAAATCTTTTTGCATTGAGTATTTTAACGTTGAACTGTTGTAGTTTTATGGTATTTTAAGTTTTGTGTATTTTCTGCTGATCAGCAAAATGACTGTACTAAGCGAAAGGATCTGAGTATATGATGGAGTGTTATAATCAGTCTTTGGTTTTTAACGTTATAGATATTGCCTGAAATTTTGAACTCAACTTTGACAGTATTCTATAATTCAATTACAGAATGTATTGAAGTTTCTTTATAGCAAAGTAGGATAAGAAAATTATTGAAATCTAAATATTTTCATTAAAAAGCACATAAGATTTTAAGATTTTGAAATTCTTACAATCTTTTCAACTGATCTGAGTAAACTGACTTTAAATTATGCATTTAAAGGTCTTCTTTATTTTTTTCTATGGTCTATTGGTTCAATGAGTGAACTTTCGAATCGTAGATATAGTGCGCAAATCCTGGTCTGAGAACGTCTTTATTGCCGCAGTTGTTGTAGGATGTATATAAATGTGAGTTGAGTTGTTAGAATGTAATATTTTTCAGACATCTTATGTATGTTTTGTATAGCAATTAAACTTTAAAAACATCGATTGAGGATTCATACATTTGTTTAAAAGGAAAGCTATAATTTTCGATATGTAAAGCCTCATCATAAAACGTTAGCATATTAATGTTTTATGATGAGGCTTTACATATCGAAAATTATAGCTTTCCTTTTAAACAAATGTATGAATCCTCAATCGATGTTTTTAAATTCCAATTAGAATGTAATAGTAAATATAGGGATGATTATTAAGAAATTAGAAAGGTTCGTGAACCAATCAAAAAATTAATTTATTTAAAAAAAAAATTTTGTTATGAAATTGTCGTTCAGTATTTCTTAAAATATTTATTGCCTTTTTATTTAGAAAATCATGCTAATTATATTTACACGTTTTTACTGTGTTGAATCATATATATAGAAAATTCTGTAGAATTCATGTTTGTAATTTTGACTGTTAATTTGATTGTCACAAAGATGGTTGATATTAAAAACCTACAAAATCATACTCAAAAAAACTACTCTCAAAATTTTAAAATATGTTTGTTTTATCTTTGTTAGCACTTTTACAGATACACCTTAGAAACATACTTTGGCCATTGTTTTCATTTTCTCTCATTTCTTCGCAATTTGCTTTTGTAGCTAAGTTTATGTCTTATTGCTTCGATTTGTCATTGTGGAAAGCTTTTGAGAAAAATTTTTGTAAGCTTCGTATATTTTTTCTGTTTGGAGTTTTTGAAATTTTTGAATAAATGTATTTGAGTAGTTTTTGCTTTGTTTCAATAAATTAATGTAAGATTTTATTATTAAAAATTTTTTATAGTGTAATGATTTTTTCAAAAGCCAAACCGTAAAATGAATATAATTTCAGAACACTAGTTTATTAAAATACGAAGCCTTTCGTTAACAACGTAACATTTTAAAGTGTAAAAAAAACATTATTTTATATAAAAAAAGTTTTAAAAATACTTAATCTGTGATAAAAAAAATAATTATTAAATAGTTGATACAAAAAAATGAAGATATATGAAGAAAAATAATAATAATAAAATTAAAATTTGTCAGTTGAGAACAAAAATTTGTTATATTTAAAAAAAATTTATTTTTAATTAAATAAATACTAGTCAAAGCAAATTGACAAATAAAGTATATTTTTTTAACTTTTGAAATAAAGCAATCTATAAAATAAAGCGCTACATAGAAGTTTAAAAAGTAACCTATACTTAAGTGTTGTAATATCAGAAATTCAATTTCTTTCGGTTTGGAAAATTTTAAAGAAAGAAATAACATGCAAACTGACGGTTTTAAAAAGTATGTTCCAATATTATATACATATTCAACATTAAAACACTAAGTTTATTTGAGTTCGACTCACGAAGTTCTTCGTAAATCGAACTCAAACAAATAACGAATAATATTAAAGTGGCGTGAAACTGTTTAAATTTTCAAGACCACTTTTTAAAATTGCACAAATTATAAAATGAATTTTACTATGAATATAATTTCAGAACACTACTAAGTTTATTAGGATGCGAAGCTTTTCGTTAACAACGTAACATTTTCAAGTATGAGAAACCGTTTTATTGATATTACTATGGCAACTAAAATGTTACGTTGTTAACGAAAAGCTTCGTATCTTAATAAACTTACTAGTGTTTTGAAATTATATTCATTTTACAGTTAGGCTTTTAAAAAAATCATGAATTTTACTAGTATAACAATTATATACTTTTTTTTTTATACTAGCTTGAAATTTGAAAAGTTTCTTGAAATTTCCTAAACTTCAAAAAAGTGTTTTTATGTTGAAATATTTCTGCTAGACTTGAGGAATTTCAAATATAACCCTCTTTTCAGAATTATGATACTGACTAACAAACTTTTCAACAGGTTCGGCTTAATTATGCCGAAAAAAGATAAAAATATATTTAAAAAATCTGTTTTTGACCAAGGAGATGAAGAAGATAAAGTAAGTTAATGTTGAATTTCATTAAAATTTATTCAAGTTTATATGCATTTTTCTGTTGATTATTAAATAGTATAACAAGTTTTTAAGTATCAATCTGGCAAAAGAATTATTCATGATAATATAAATCATAATTTATTGTTTATTCTCTATGGTTTCGAAATTTCAGAGTTCAAAGTTTGGGCTATCAGACCAGTCAAAATCTAAAATGTTTCTCAAAAAACAAGTTTGTTAAACATAAATATCAATCAATCAAATCCTTTTTATAGCCCATTTTTTTACCAAGGGTTGGGCAAATAAATAATATTATTTATTAGATCTCGATTATATATTATTTTAAATTATTCAACCATGCCATAAATGAAAAATACTACGTTTCTTCACATTTTTTCAGACACAACTCCACATAGAAAGTGCTTTATCTCAAGATGCTAATATATTTGATTACGATGCTAATTACGAGGACGATAAAAAAAGAAAAATCGAAAAAGAAGAACAACGAATTAGACAGATTTGCCAAACCAGTAAGGTTCGTCTTTTATCATTGCTCAACTAATTAAAATTGGAAAAAAAGGCTTTGTAAATAGATTAAACCTCGCCTTTTTCAGTGTAGTGGGAATTAAACCAGATTTGGAATATTGGTATTTATTTTTTTCATAATCTTATAATGTTGATGTTGGTCATGTATTATCAATTTATCAATATCAAATCCTCTTTATAGTCCGTTTTCTTCAACCGAGGATAGGGTTTTATGAAAAGATCTATTTCAAAGTCGGCCTTAATAAATGTTAATGATATAGTAATAGAAATAGTGTATAAAATCAATTTTATATAAGTTTTATAATGTTAATAAGCTTTCCAATTCACTAAGCTTCATCTTATAAGAAAAAACAGACTACAAAGGATTTGATTGATATATTTATAACCTGGAGAACAGAAGACTGATAGCAGGTATCGATGAACCGATATTCTGGTATCGTTGTCATTTGGCTTGGTGAATGATCTTTCTTTTTGGTGGCAGTGGCAAGGCAAACTGCCCAAGTGTGGGAATGGCGGATCCTGAATTCAATAATTTCAAGTGCGGCATTAGCTCGAGCTGACAGTCTAAAAAATTTTCCCAAATAGAATGGTCTTTTTTCTAAGTTCATAGTAGTAACAATAACCTAGGCCCACTGCTATCAACCCCAGTTACTAAGACATGTATAAATCAAATTGATAATAATTATTTATTGATAAAAAATAATCAGCGCTGATATGAGACAAAAGACGTTTAAAACACGAATACTAATGTGACAATAATATTCACAAAGCCTTAATCAACAACACAGCCGAAGTACATGGGCAATCTGCTAAAGCAGGCTGAAGAAAGAAAGAAAGACAAAATGTACCGAGCTGAGAGAAAAGTGGCCAAAGAACGAAAACAGGAAGAAGATGAGGGACTTTTCCAAGATAAAGAAAAGTTTATAATTTTTATTATTTTTTAAACTCTTATTATTACTGTTAATTATTATTAATATCAGCATTATTATTTTTATTATTTCTATTGATGTTATTGTTTTTACTATTGTTATCGTTATCATCAGTTAAGAGTATTTTTTTTTTATTCATGTGGTTATTATTTTTATTATTATTGAAAAAATAGATTACTTTTATTATTATTATTATTATTATTGAAACGTCACAAAGGTATGAGACGGGGGCGTACAGGGAGAGCAAAAGGAAGATGATGGAGGAACAACGGCTGAGAGATGAAGCTCTCAAGGGTAATTATAACTTTAATAATAAATGTTGATAATAATAGTTAATAATAATAATAATAATAGTTAATATTGATAATAAAGTATTAGAAATCACTTGATAATGTAAGCTAGCCTTACTAAAAGCTTCGTGTCATTTAATAAATACTTTGTGTTTGTTGTTCTTTCTTTTAGATTCAGGCTATTGTACTTCGTCAAAGTATTAGGGTTTATAACTGAATAATTAAGCTAATAATAATAATATAACAATAATAAGATCTTGAGTTTCATAAACTTCCTTCAAATGATGAAGAATATTTGTTAAGAATACCTTCATTAAAGAGATCAGCTAAAATTTTTGTGGAACCTCATCATCAATCATAAATTTTATTTATTTGAAATAAACAATTAGAATTGAATATATAATATAATATAAATCTAAATATAATGGGATATATATGAATCAAATTCTTTTTATAGCCCGTTTTCCTTTACCAATGGTTGGGCTTTTTGAAAGTTCTATCTTGAAGTCGGCCTTTCCATTCAGAGCCATCAAGTGGATCCACACAAGCCATGTCTAGCTTTCTTTTATCATTCAATATAAGCTCGTTCCAAGTCTTTTTGGGCCTACCAGGCTTCTTGCAAATATCGATATAATATATAATATTCTATAAATTAAAATATAATTATATATATATGATATAAAAAAAATAAAATATAATATAAATGTAAATATAATGAAATATATAATATAATTTAGTTCCTTACCCTTTGCTGAGGAAAATAGACTTTGAACAGATGACGAGCTGCAATTGAATTCAATTCCCTGAGCTTAAAAGCACTTCTAATGATATAAATATTAATGATAATACTTACAGTCCAAGTTAAATACGTTAATGAAGGCAAACAAGTGCAAGGCATTTGATATTTATTAGTAATAGTCTCTGTTACCCCCAATGATGCATCAACAAAAAGTGCTACGCATTTTTCTTTTGAGCTAGTTTGGGGATGGTGACCCGTGTGCTTCGTTTCCTTGAGCTCTGTTTCTATCGTGAGAATTTAATATTTAAACACAAAGTATTTATTAGCTTCAGCAAACAAATCTGACTTTTTTTATTATATATCGATTTTAATTGATAAAATGGAAAATTTCAAGTATTTTGGAGTGCATATGAAAATGTCCACAAAAATTTAAATGTTTTTCATTAGTGCGAATGAATCAATAACTCTTATCAATAAATTACTGATGCTATAAAAGAACTAATTAGCATACTAGATTTAATATAGTTAATGAATTCATGTCCGTTTGATGTCTGCTCAAAAAAGGTTATCATGTTGTAAGTCTAAAGACATCAAAAGCCAGTTTTTGTAGTTCTAATGTAGGAGTAATAGTTTTTGAAGGTTAAATGATGAGATTAAACGAGGAGTAATTCCCTGTCAAACAGCTATTGAGCTACAAAAAGCCCAATTTTGGGTCTGATGGTCGGCTTACATATATATAAATGTTTAAAAAACCTTATTTTAGACGTAAAATATTGAAATAATGTATTTTATATATTTATAAATTCATAAGCGAAAGTTGATTTTTTATATATTTATTCAAACAGAAGTCGACTCAGGTGATTTTTCCGGTTTTTACAAGCATCTTTTCGATCAAAAAACAAAAGAAAGTCTCTCAGAAGACGAAGAACAAAAGTCGGCCAAAAAACCTAAAGAAGATGAGACAATTGTCGATGAAAAAACTTATGAGAAGAAGGTTGAGAGGAACAGTTATGAGCAAAAGGACAGATATGATAGTAGGAGAAAAGAGCATTCTTTTAGGCGAGATGTCGCTGATAAGAAGGATGAAGGAAAGATTAAAGAAACCAAAAATGAAGAAGATAAACCTAAAAAAGTTTTACCAGACAAAAAGACATCTGATATTGAACTAGCTAAAGAACGATATTTAGCTAGAAAGAATAAATTAAATGCTACTTGAAAGAGTTATTTATTTTATATTTTTGTTATTAATAAACCCTTATTATTATTGATTTATTAACTAATTAAAAGTCGAGAATTTTAATTTGTTTTCAGCAATAGACTAAAGTAATTGACTACTGAAGTAATCAATTGAAACAATTGTCAATTTGAAATTTTATTTACAAAAAGACATGACGTGCAATAGATAATCGATAAAACATGTTTTGAAGTTAAACCTGTTAATATCCTTCCTATAAAAAAGCTTTCATATACTAATAAATGTGACGTAATCGAGATAGCTGACAAAAAAAGATGCAATCGTTTGAAAACAGATAGAGCGTTCACACAAATAGATGTAAAAAACTGATTTGAAGTTTTCAATGAATCAAAAGACCTAACCAGCATTTTAAAATAAATCACCTATTATAACTAATGTTTGACTTGAATAAACAACAAGCATTTGACTATTTAACACCAAACCACTTCAATCATCGGTCCTAACTTTTTGCAGCAAACCAATTCACTCATCAGCCCGTATTTTATGCAGCTCCTGTTCTAGCAATAGATCATTGTGACCATTTTCTTCATCACTTCCCTGCACACTCGTCATGTCTGGTTGCTCCTGCACGTATTTTGCCACGTATTCGTTTAAATCCTTCTTCATCAAGACAGCTTCCAAAAAGTGAGGTTTGCCTACTGAAAGTGTTTTAGCCAGGTATGGTAGTATTAATGCAACTTGGACTCCAAGAAAAGGAGCGAGAGATGTAAGTTTCGAATTGTATGGGTATTGCAATGTTAAAACAATCAGTGTCAAAAGCAAAAGAGCTGTGAATGCTAGGAAAACTCTCATCACACAAGTGTATACAAGAGATGTTGAACTTTTTATGTAGTAACTTTCAATCAGAGCTCTGGGTAAGAAATATTCTTTGTTCTGTTTTATCATCAGTGCTTTATAGTCATCAATACACAGGGCAAATAGCTGATCTTTTATACGCTTATATTTTTCATAAATAGGGTTGAATGCATTTTGGAAGAAGTGGAAGCATAAAAGAACCGGAATAACCCAAGGAGAAAGGATGTCGATGTTTGAGAGAACACCCAAAAACACCATATATATAACATAAGATAGAAACACGCCACTAAGGCAAGTGAAATGCAAGGTTATCAAGATGGCGAAGGTATATTGAGTTATTCTCCCTTTAATAGAAGTACACCCAAATAACTTACAAAAACTCTGTTGAAAATTTTTCAGACCTTGAGGGTTGACCTTTGTTTGTTTTTCTTTGGAGATTAAAGAGAAATATAGAAATATGGTCATAGGGGGTACAAAGGCCGTGTAGATACATTCGAAAATGGCGTATTTGTGGATACTCAAAGACCCCTTAGTGAAGATCCATCCAATATGTCCGACTATATTTAAATACACTGTTTTTGAGTCATCCATTAGTAATATCTCTCTACCCAGTTGGGATTCGTAGGCAACTAAAAAAACACCCCAGATTACATAATAACTTAAGAAGACCAGAACCGCGAATAAAACTCGGACAGTAAACACAATTTTTTGATGTCTTTCTTTTCCTATGCCCATTACATCTAAAAACCGGATTTTTTCTCTCATGGCTATCAGCTCATCTGCGTCGTGAATACGGATGAACTTTTCAGTGTTGGAAACGATACGGTTTAGAATGTCTGCTTTAATTTCACTGATACTTTTTACCACTCCATGAAGTTCTCTCATTTTTGTCTTCTCGAAGGATTTATTGTACAGCTTGCATAAGTGTAGAAATCCAATAAGGTACAGAAAACACATGATAACAATAGGTCCATACCAAATAAGTTGAAATTCGTCGCTAAAATGTTTGTCGCAGAGATATTTCTTGACACCATCACAACATTTGTACCCAATTCCTTTGTAGCCATAAAACAAATGATCGAAAGCATATGCACTCCTACACACAACACCGGCTCCCACTCCCTTATCCCCAATACTACCATTCCCAGTTACATGTTCGTATAGGTATTCAGCTACATAATGAACTGCTTCGTCGTAAGGCAAGCTTTTCAAACATTTAGAAGTTTGTTCACTGAATTCAACGTTCATTTTCGATGTTTTCAGAGTTAAAAACCCTAGCGATAATATTTTGTTGTCCATTGGTAGTCTTAACAAGCTCTTTCCCTGACCCGTGGCCCACACCCACAAATCTGGAGCAAAAGTGTCATTACCATACAACTCAAACGGCACAACGCCATTTATGGAAGGTTCTTTGAGATAGAAGTATATTTGGTAAGAAATTTGAGCCTCTAAGACAAATTTATCATGTAGAACCTGTGTAGAAGAGTTATGAAGATCCATAAGACAGGGTGTTGTTAAGGCCAGTACTCCTCCAACATAGCAACATAACAAAGACATTAACATCAACATTTTCAATCCACTTTTAACCGAAGTAAACAAAGGCAGAAAAAAATAACAAATCTACCAACGAAAATCTATTATTTCTGCGCCATTATATCCACTAATAAACAATTAAATCGAAAAGTTCTTTTGAATTATCAAACTACACTAAAAACTGTAATTATTCACAGATCTAGCATACAAAAGCGTGCAAGACCATTGTTTTGAACTGGGTATATATCTAGATGAATAGATATATATATATATATGCTTATGTATTACATATATGTTATGTTATTAGCATAGCAGCAGTAATATGGTTTTCAGGTCGCCATTATGTACGAGATTATGAAAAATATGTTTATTTAACAATGTTTATATAATATTTGTGTATATAAATATAAATATTCATGGAATAATTGTATATATGTTCAAAAATATTTGTGTATATATTTGAAAATGTTTAAACCATTTTAATAGTTATATTTAACCGTATTATCGATGTTTTTATAAATATTTCATATATTTCTATGTTGAATAATAATTTTTTTCTTTTTACTATTATTATATAAATGTGTTTTTGAGTTTTATTTTTATACTTAAACAATTAACATCAAAAGTATATATATTTAGTTTATATTTTTCTGTTTCCATATTTGTATTTAATTCGGGTTTATTCTGTTTTTATATAAAAATAGTTTAAACTTTAAAAACATCAATTGAGGATTCATACATTTATTTAAAGTAAGAGCTATAATTTTCGATGAGTATATCATAAAACGATAACAAAAATAGTTTATAATATAATAATAATTATCAAATAATTGCATTTAAAAAAAGTAGTTTAATAAATATTATGAGAATAATAAAGAAATAGCTTCTAAATACAGCTTTTAAAACATTTAGTTAAATGTTACCGTATAAAATATACAGTGCTTTAAATGGGTAGCTAACTATTTCACTGAATAACTAATAGCTTTTAAAATATAATAAAAAAGGCACAATCATTTTTAATGAATCGTATAATAAAATCATTGAAAAGTTTGATAATTTTTTTTTAACAAGAAAACTTGCTTCAACAATAAGTTTAAAAAAAACTATCAATAAAACTAATATTTTAACAAAATAAGTCTGACAATATAATGAAACATGGTATTTGAATCTGCTACTCACATATAAAAGGTAAAACACATTTTAATCTTGCATAGGTAACAGAGTTTTTCTTGGTTATATTTTCTATAAAGAAAAAATTTTAGACAAAATGTTGTTTTATCAAAACTAAATTTTTCTATATGTTAAACTTTATCATAATTCATTAGCTCTGTACTTTCTTCATGGAACTTTTTTGTGTTCAATAATTTTTGCGTCCAAAATGTGTTGTTTTATAGTCATGCTCTTGTGCTTCGAATTTACTGGTGGCGGATATTTCTGAACTACCTCATACCAAAAATCAAGTTTTACTGTTTGGATTTAATAAATTGAAAAAACAGTTTTTCGATTTAAAATATTAATTTCTTGTTTTGGGTTTAAATACTCGGTTTTGGAGCCCTCTACCGAATGAAGCCCATTTTCTAAAATGAATTTTTTTCAAATACTTAGATTTAAACGAAGTTCTAATGTTCTATAGTGAGACTGAATTCATTTTAATTAAAATTTTAAAATTTAAATAGAGTATGCTAATGTTTTATGATAAGGCTATATTTATCGAAAATTATAGCTTTTTTTTTAAATAAATGCATGAATTCTCAATTGATGTTTTTAAAGTTTAAATGCTATACAAAACATACATACGATGCTTTTGAAAAGTTAAATCTGTAGTTTATTATTATTATTATTATTTGTTTATCATTTTTGTTTTTATAATAACTATTTGGCCAAAAAACTCCTGAAGTTAATGCCATTTTACTCTCATTTGTAATGTATTGTATTGTGTCGTGTTATATTTATTGATTTTTCAATAATGATTCGAAAATAAATCAAGATTTTAATTAATACCCTTGTGAACCGTTGTGTTGAGTTATACTAATATAAGCTAATAAATGTTTATTATGTTGCTAAATTATTAATTTTTGTTTCACATTATTCTTTCAAAGAGATCGTATGTTGTGTTTTTCAAATATTTTTTTTTTTCGTCAAAAAATAAGGATTTCAAAGATGCGTTTATTGCAGCAATAAAACTAAAATTTCCAAAATATTTTTTCATGATTTAAGAGCATCTAATGAATTATAAAAAAATTGTATTTGTCAAAAGTTTCAGTTTCATTACTGTAATAAACGCATCTTTGAAATCCTTATTTTTTGACGTCTTTTAAATTATATTCTCAACCAATTTGACTCTGAATAACTTCAATAAAAATGCCTATTAATTAAAATAGGCTTCTTAGAACAATTGAAACAATTTTAATTCAACTAAATTTCCAATAAGCTCTATATAGAAAGGTTTGCATTGAGACTATATTTGTTTATTTAGTGATACAATATAAATAACAAAGTAATTGTGATAATGATTATTAAATTGTTTTATTATATATTTATTTTTATTGTTATTCTTTTTTTGTCATATCATTATTATTATTATCAATATGAATGTAATAAAAAAAGAACAAACAGTAGGATTTACGATTATTCTAGAAAGCTGATTTCATTTTTAGTTTGATATTTCTATTTTTGTCATAAAAAATATACACAAAATACCAAAGGATATGCGCAAAAGTTTATTATTTTTTGTTGTTGAATGATTCACCTGGTCATGATGCTTTGAGATATCTTTTTTTTTATTTAAAACTAATTTTAGAATATTTGAATGTATTTATGAAAAATAATATTTAAAATATTCAAAAAAATTTTAAAATAAATTAGAAATTATGAAAGTTTTTTAATGAATAAAAATTCTGTTTTTACTAAAAAAAGTTTTCAAGAAATAACTACAAATGATGGAATATTAGTTGATGAAGTGGACTTATGGTGGATCTCTTAATATTTTTTTAGTTTGGTTAACTAACTATGATGAAGATTTTGTTTGTTAAAAATCTATAAAACATAAAATTGAGTGGAATCTATAAAATAACAATAACATTATAACAAAGTTGATTTTGTCAAAAATTTTAGTTTGAAAAAAACTATCAAAATAATGTTTCTTTTTGTGAAGTTATTTTGAAAACCACTAACATGGCATTGATACATGATGTCTCTGAAAAATAATTACACTATTCTATAAAATCGATGCAAAACAAAACAGAGAAAAAAATGATGATGCTTATTAATATTTTTATTATTATTATTTTTATTTTATTATTCTTTTTTTTTACAAAATTTTCTGTTAAAAAAAACTCAAAAAATTGAACGTAACATGGTTATTTTCATTATTTGAAGCTTGGTTTATTTAAAGAATTTTTTTTTTTTTGTAAATTATACGAAATACGGAAAAATTTTAATTAGAAAAAGTTACAAGCCTTGAGTTTAATAATATAGAGAACCTGTTAATATAGAAAAATTTAATTTGATTGAAACTTTTATTTTTGCATTGGTTCTTGTTGAATTTTTTATAATTTTTCATATATGTTATAATCTGAAAAAAACAAAGTTTTGACAAAGTTTCGAAATATTTAATTTTTGGATAATGATTGACTATTTTTTAGATTTTGATTCATTTTTCTCAAGATCGGAAATATTTGTTGAAAAGTTTTTTTGAGGATATAATAATAATTTTTTGATGTTAGAATAGTAATAATCGTCTTTACTATTTAAATAAAACACATTTTTTCACACAGAAAAACATAATTGCGAAAAAATCTCAAGAAATAATGTGAATTTTTCTAATAATTATAAAAAATTCAGAGTAATTTAATATGACAAAAAAACTTTGAATAAAATGTAAAATTTTCCAAAATTTTTATCCAATTTTTCAGTTTGTTTTGAAACTGGATACAATGTCGCTTTGAAAATAGTTCAGTATTATTTTTCATTTAATAATGTTATATTCATGAAATATTGATAAGAGTATATGAAAAAAAATGAATTGTAAAAAACTATGAGTTTGATTGCATGAATAACACAGATTAAAAAAACGAAAAATCGATAAAAAAGCTGAATAAAGTATATACTCAAAAAAAATTTCTATACTTCTAAGCAGTAACTAGATCAAACACATAAAATTTTTTAAACACATAAAATGAAAGAAAAATATTAATTTAGCAAAACTAAGCTATGATTTTTTATAAGTTATCATAAAGTTTATCATGAAACGTTAAAAAATGTATCACAAAATTCTCATTGGCTGATAACTTATATTTGGAAGACCTTGCTATTTTTTTCATTTTTGTTTCCACATCACCATTGTCAACAGCACCATGATTGTTATCACCATCATCATTATCATCATAATCATTAACATCATTCTCATCACCTTAATCATCATCATCATCATCATCATCACCATCATCCTCATCACAATCATCATCATCATCCCCCTAATCATCATCATCATTATCCTCATCATCATTATCATCATCATCATTATCATCATTATCATTATCATCATCATCATCATCATCATCATCATCAGCCCGGCGAAAGAACCCACCTTCTCGTGGTGCCGGGTGTGCACTCCAACAAAAGTGTCGAAAAGGTTCCAAACCGCGGCTGCTTCTAACCACAAAGCTTCCAAACTTCGTCATTCTCATCATCATCATCATCATCATTACCCTAACTTTCATCATCATCATCATCATCATCCCCCTAATCATCATCATCATCATCATCATCATTATCATCATCTTAATCATCATCATCATCATCCCCCTAATCATCATCATAATCAACATTATTATCATTATCATCATCATCACTCTTATCATCATCATTACTATCAGCCTCCATATCATCATCTTCTTCAAAAATACCAATTTTTCTAACCAATGGAAAACAACAATTCAAATGAAATTAGCAAAAAATTAGGTTTATTTTTTTTTCAATTATATTATACTTTTTTGATGTAATAGACATCATAAAATATAAGCTATAATTTTTTTTTATTTTTTCAAAAATACAAAATTATGAAGCGCTAAAAAAAGCTCGAATTTATCGATAATTTTCAATATTTTTTAAAATAAATTTCAAAACACCATCAGCCAAAAAA
The DNA here is from genome assembly GCA_964035795.1 of Pterobdella sp. o SKG-2022. NCBI lineage: Eukaryota > Metazoa > Annelida > Clitellata > Hirudinida > Piscicolidae > Pterobdella > Pterobdella occidentalis. The sequence goes on from OZ038321.1 coordinate 2,234,640, forward strand.
CATCACTCTTTTCAAAACCATTGTTCGATCGCCACAAAATCTTTCAACAATCGATAATAAATACATTAATAAATAAATATAAAAAATAAAAATAATATATAATAATAAAAAATAACAAAAATTAATTTTTTTAAAAATCTATTTCTGCGTTTTTTTCTGTGATTATATAAAGTTCTGCACAAATCAATACTAGAGGCAAACGTATAGAAACCTAATACAAAAAGGTAAAGCACGTTTATAGAAAGTTTTTTGCGAAAAATTTCGTTTTTTTTTCTTTCAACCATTACAATAAAACATTTGTATTTTGTAAAAAAAAATCAATCAAAAGAAGTTTTTTAATATATTTATCGAGAATCAAAAATCTATAATTTTCGATAAGTTTAGCCTTACCATAAAACGTTAGCAAAAAAATTATTGTATCTTGTATATTCAATTTGAGAAAAATTTTTTTTATAAAATTTCAAATATCGAGAATTTTTTAATGGATTCCATCGATAAAATCTTCATTCATTGAAGCAAACTAATGTCGTTGAACTTATGAAGTCTTGTTGATGTTTCAAGAATTAATTTTGCTCTGAATAAATTTAAAATCACAATTTCTTTATAAAGCTTTTTTTAACTGAATAAAATTATGAAATATTGAAACTAGAATATAGAATAAAAATAATTAGAAATTTAATAAATATGGTAAAAATATGAAATAAATAGTTTAAATTAATAATAAAAAAATTATTGAAAAAACAATAAAAAAAAATAAAATTCAACAAAGAACCAACAAAGAATGATAAAAACGAGAATATAATGCTACAACGTATGAATATATAATTAAACTCACAAAGAAACTGTTCGCTATGCTTAAAGGTGTTTATTTTTTTTTTCCCAATTTTTTATAATGTGTTCCATTTATTCAATCCACTACCAAAACTAATCAATTCATTTTTTTGTTGCTTAGATTTCTTTTTATTTTATCTTGGAGCTGTTTAGAATATATTTTTTCACAAGGGTTTTGAATAATTTTAATGATTTTATGGATTTAAAATTATCTGGTAATTGATTCCAGCATTTAGCACCTTCTACTCTTAAAGATAAATTCTTTTTATTAGTTCTATATTTTTCTATAATTAAATTGTTATTATTTCTTATATTGTAGTTATAGGTTTTAGTGTTAAAGAAATTAGAGAGAGTTAGGAAGAAGATTATTTATATGTTTAAAACTAAATATTAAGGTGTGTAATATATTTATGTTATTTATATTCAATATTTCTAAATCTTTATAATTAATATTTTTATCAAATGGATAATTAAAGATAGTTCTGATTGTTAAGTTTTGTAGTGTTTGAATTTGTTTTATATTAGATTTATAATTACATGCCCAAACAGTGTTACAATAATTAATATGTGGGTAAAAAAGAGAGGAATACAAGTTTAAGAATGTGTTAGTATTTAGTTTATAAGTCTTTTTCAAGAAATATATTTTACTCTTTATTTTATATAGTTTATTCACTAGATAGTCAATATGATGTTCAAAACTTAAATTATTATCAAATATTATACCCAAGTATTTAAAGGGGATTTTATAAGTAATAGGATTGTTAGCTAATACAAAATTCAAATTGTTTATATTGAAAACAGTATAATAAGTTTTATTTGTATTAACCATAAGATAATTACTTTTAAACCAATTATTAATACTATTTAATTATCATTAGTATTATTATTTTTATTATTGTTATTGTTATTATTATTATCATTATTATTATTATTTCTATTAGACGGGACTTAGATCAAAAAACACTAATGCTGATCATCTTTATATCGTAACTATATTGACAAAAGGCTTTTTTTAAAATAAATGCTTGGTTCATTATATTTTTTTAAAATAAAATAATTTTTGAATTTTTACTGTGCGTATAACTCAGTGGTTGAGCATCAGACTAATTATCAAAAGATACCAGGTTCGATCCCGCGTGAACCGACAATTAGTAGTCCACATGGAGTAGCGCCCTGTGGAACCAATCAATTGCGCAACCGAAACCCCACATAGGGGTGATCAAATGATCGACCTATTTTTACTAAATATTCCATCAAAACAAAACTTTTAAGTTACTATTGATATAAGAGGTATAAGGATAATGATTCTCAGTAAAACTATGGCCATATAGACATGTGGACTGTTGAGTTTCATTATGAAATGAGATATCTTTATTGAATAAGTCTCTAGCTGGTTGTATCATTTTTTTTGTGTTAAGTAACATAATGTATTTCTGAAAAGTTTTTAATAAAAAATTTTTTGAATAATAAGTGATGTTATATATTTTATAAGAGCCTCTGACAAATGGTCCATCTATGTAGAAAGCGCGCTATAAAAACGTGGATAAATAGATAACAAGGCATTTTTAGATAATTTTTTATATTGGTTTTTCTATAGTAATAGCCACTCTTATCATCAAAAGTTTCATAAAATTTTGGAACAAATGAGTTGATAGCAGATGAGTATTATATTAAAGGTTTGAATTTTAACCCATTTAACTTAACTAGTTAATAATTAGTTAATACTTAATAGTTAAGAATTATAATTGCAGTTAGTAAGTAAGTCGATCATTAGATCGCCTCTATGTAGAGTTTTGGTTGCGCAATTGATTGGTTTCCCAGAGCGCTACTTCATGTGGATCGCGTCAAAAAAGTGATTTTTTTGAAATAAATCTTTGTAAAGGTGTTACATTAAAAATAAAGTTTTTTGCAGTTAATAATCTCAATTTTTTAATTCTTATATAAGAAAAACATTGGAAATTGGAACTATTTTCATTTAAAAAGTTAGTCTTATGTCCGTCTGGCTTGCCTTACTAAGTAATGTAAATTTCGACAAAAGATTTTTCAATTAATTTATTTTAATATCCATAATTTTACTTTTTAAGTTTGTTTTTAATATCTGAAATTGCTTTAAAAAAACTAGCACTATTTACTGTTTTTTTTTGTTTTTTTAATTTTTTAGGCTGTAAATTAAAGATATTCTCATCTATAACAGCTATGATATTATGCTTTTCAGTTTTTTTAAGATCTACAATCGAGAGCTATGGTAATAATGTCACTTAGATCCTAAATGGCATTCATGCAGTAACGATTAAGCTAACTTTTGTTATCAAAGAACAAATTTATTTTTAATTAAACGAAAAAAATTTTATTTTTTCCCTATCTGTTTTTACATCTCAATTTTATTTTTCATAAGTTAGGTTTTTGATAGATTTTTTTAAAAGCTTTGTTTGGTCACCTGATGTTAAACGGTGCCCAGCTTAGCACTTGTAGTTATAGTCTGCTTTCTTGTTATAACCTAGATAACTGTAAGCTTTAGTATCGACGAACTAATATTCTGGTATTGTTGTCATTTGGTTTGGCGGACGATTTTCTTTTTTTTGACATCGGCAAGGCAAACTGCCCAAGTGTGGGAACGGTGGACCTTCAAGTCAATAATTTCAAGTTGGGCGTTAGCTTGGGCTGGCAGTCTATAAAAATAGCTACGCCTCCAGTTGAGGGTTCCACAGGGCGCTACTCCATGTAGACCAATAATAAATAAAAAACAAAATAAAATCAAAAAATAAGAAATCAAATATATTTCATCAATAAAAGATTTAATTTTTTTATTACACACGTTACCACTAAGAATGTGAGCAAAAAAATTATAGTAAAAATAATTCAAGAAAAAAAAGCCATTTGCCAACCGTCTCAGCTAAATGCTTTCGTGCTAACTTGCAATGAAGAAGCTAAATTAATCTAAACTATACACATTTCCCCATCATAATAAATGTAGGGAAACCAACACGAACTATATTAATATACTAACAACATTAACTTTTCAAAGACATTTTAACGTGCTTATTAACAATACTCAACAAGGTTTAACGTCGAAAGAATTTTAGTTCATTCATTAAGCAAAAATAGCTAGAATTTTCGGTAAGTATAGCCTTACGTTAGGGTGAACGTATTTGGTAATAGAACAAATTAATATCACCTTAGCAATATTATGATACCAATGCAGAAAAAGTGGTAGAACTTTCATTGAAAATGGACCAACATAAGCTAATTAGTTACAATAGCAGATATCACTTGCAATAGTACAGATTTATATAATTGATAATACTAATAATACTATCAAAATATCAAAAAGATTATGATATTAGTAAGAATATTAATAACAGAAAAAATTAATATAGCCTGAAGCAGTAATATAAGAAACACAGTCTTTATTTGAATGAAGTTAAAAAGCATGACATGTGTTAACTTGGTTTCAAAATTAAACTTAAAGAGTGAGGCAAGCTTTTGATATTTTTATTCATAGAAACCAGTATTTTCGAAAAATTTTTATAAATCGTTAGTTTTGTATTGTATTGTATTTTATCGTGTTGTATTGTATTGTGTTGTGTTGTATTGTATTGTGTTTTATTGTATTGTATTGTTTTGTATTTTATTGTATTGTGTTGTGTTGTATTGTATTTTGTTGTATTTTATTGTATTGTATTGTATTAGGTTGTGTTGTATTGTATTGTTTTGTATTGTATTGTATTGTGTTGTATTGTATTGTATTGTGTTGTATTGTATTGTTTTGTATTGTATTGTATTATATTGTATTGTATTGTTTTGTATTGTTTTGTTTTGTTTTGTTTTGTATTGTATCGTATTGTGTTGTATTGTATTGTATTGTATTGTATTGTGTTGTATTGTATTGTTTTTTATTGTATTGTATTGTATTGTTTTGTTTTGTTTTGTATTGTATTGTATTGTGTTGTATTCCAAGTGGTAGAACTTTCATTGAAAATGGACCAACATAAGCTAATTAGTTACAATAGCAGATATCACTTGCAATAGTACAGATTTATATAATTGATAATACTAATAATACTATCAAAATATCAAAAAGATTATGATATTAGTAAGAATATTAATAACAGAAAAAATTAATATAGCCTGAAGCAGTAATATAAGAAACACAGTCTTTATTTGAATGAAGTTAAAAAGCATGACATGTGTTAACTTGGTTTCAAAATTAAACTTAAAGAGTGAGGCAAGCTTTTGATATTTTTATTCATAGAAACCAGTATTTTCGAAAAATTTTTATAAATCGTTAGTTTTGTATTGTATTGTATTTTATCGTGTTGTATTGTATTGTGTTGTGTTGTATTGTATTGTGTTTTATTGTATTGTATTGTTTTGTATTTTATTGTATTGTGTTGTGTTGTATTGTATTTTGTTGTATTTTATTGTATTGTATTGTATTAGGTTGTGTTGTATTGTATTGTTTTGTATTGTATTGTATTGTGTTGTATTGTATTGTATTGTGTTGTATTGTATTGTTTTGTATTGTATTGTATTATATTGTATTGTATTGTTTTGTATTGTTTTGTTTTGTTTTGTTTTGTATTGTATCGTATTGTGTTGTATTGTATTGTATTGTATTGTATTGTGTTGTATTGTATTATATTGTATTGTATTGTTTTGTATTGTATTGTTTTGTATTGTTTTGTATTGTATTGTATTGTTTTGTATTGTATTGTTTTGTATTGTATTGTTTTGTATTGTTTTGTTTTGTTTTGTATTGTATCGTATTGTGTTGTATTGTATTGTATTGTATTGTGTTGTATTGTATTTTGTTGTATTGTATTGTTTTGTATTGTATTGTATTGTATTGTGTTTTATTGTATTGTATTGTATTGTTTTGTTTTATATTTTATTGTATTGTATTGTATTAGGTTGTGTTGTATTGTATTGTGTTGTATTGTATTGTATTGTGTTGTATTGTATTGTTTTGTATTGTATTGTATTATATTGTATTGTATTGTTTTGTATTGTATTGTTTTGTATTGTATTGTTTTGTATTGTATTGTTTTGTATTGTGTTTTATTGTATTGTTTTGTATTGTATTGTATTATATTGTATTGTATTGTTTTGTATTGTATTGTTTTGTATTGTTTTGTATTGTATTGTATTGTTTTGTATTGTATTGTTTTGTATTGTATTGTTTTGTATTGTATTGTTTTGTATTGTATTGTTTTGTATTGTATTGTTTTGTATTGTATTGTTTTGTATTGTGTTTTATTGTATTGTTTTGTATTGTTTTGTATTGTATTGTATTGTATTGATTATACATATCAAAAAGCTTTTTTTCTAAGTTTTATCGTGATTTTATGATTCACGTATTGTATTTTATTTCTTAATCTTTTTTCGTATTTAATATTTTTATATTATTTTTTCAATTCATTATTTATGTTCTATTTTGTTCTATTTATATAAGATAATATATACAGGTATTTCACTTTTTTTCATCATAGTTATATTATTTCATTTTCTTTTTTTTTAATTTATGAACCAATTTTTTCATAATTATAAACTAAAAACCTTTTCAAAAACAGCAAAATAAAAGCACAGATCTAAGTGCCATCGCACGTCAATCTTAACAGAATCTAATTCAAAGTGAATCCCAGAGACTTTCCTCAAATGAGATGCTGTTTATTCACCCCAATTAAGAGTGCTTAGGTTATAAGGGTATTCAAATGTGTTTGAGTGTATGTAATTCAGTGGTTTAGTGATTGAGTGAAATTTTTAGGCAATATGTATAATGCCTGTTAAATTACATATTTTTTGCATATATTTTTAGCGTATTTGAAAAATTAAGGGTTTTACTTTAAAACTATTGAATTTAATTTTTAGATTATTTGTTGATTATATCAATTAAATGATGAACCACTTAGTATATTAACGAAAGAAAAAACAATTTCCGAACATGATTTGTGCTTTCTAAGTTCACTTCTAAGCAAAACTAATAAACTCAAAGCGATTCAGTCTCACCATAAAACATTATGCAGAAGAAATAGAAAAAAGAATTTTTTTATCAAAAACTATTTAATGAATAATTTTTTTTGTAATGAGAATAATCAAATGACCTTAATTGAGCTTATAATTATTATATTCTGTTGGGAGTTTAAAATAAACGTATTGAACGCAATATGCCAACGTTTAATTGAATAATAAAGTAAAACTTGTTAAAAATACATAAAATGACTAAAACGATGAAAACAAACACACCTTACTTAAAAAACAGGCAATATGTACATTACCTGAATGCATACATTGCTTGTAACAAAGATATGATTTCATGTATTAATCCTTAAAACTCCAAAGATATTGAGATATTTTTTTTTAATTTTAAAAATAAAATTTTATCAATTGAAATTTTAGTTATAGTTTTCCAATATTAATTCAATTCCCAAAGTTTTTAGTCAATTTCTCTTATTTTCGAGTGCACATGGTAATAGTCTATTGAATCAGGCATTTTGTATACAGACTATTATGTATTGACAACAATCAAAATATATTGACACCTTTGTCAAGTTATAAATTTTATTTTTTCTATTTTTTTTTATTTAATTCTTTTTAATTTATTTTTTATTCAAAAAAAGTTTTTTTCACAAACTTTCTTCTTTTTTGGCTTTCAATTTTAAGAATAAAGCTCCTTATATCTAATGAATATACACTTTACTTGAAAAAAACAGGCAGTATGTATATTGCCTGAAAGCTTAGAAAATTATACATAATAGGTATTAGCTCTAAAAATATATACATATATTGAATAAATGGTTATTTTCCCAATTAATTATTAATATATTATGTTCAATTTTCTTTTAAAATAGGATATAAATTAATTAAATGTATATAAAATATAGTAACTAATATTATATCTTTTTAAAATATTTTTTCGTTTTATTATATATAAATTATACTATATATATTATATATTATATGTGAAATAACTTTTCCATTTTTTCAAATTTATTTTCTCATTATATATAAAATAATATTATATGTGAGTTAAATATGAAACATATCTTATAGAAATAATATTATATATAAACTATATTATATACAAATCATATTAAATATAAACTAGATACTTTTCAAGCATATAGACTATAATTTATAATAATTGAATTATATTTTAATCAGATTATATCTTATTTAGTTTATATATTATTATATTATGATTTAATTATACATTAATTATATAATATTATTATATATTGATTTTATTTTTTAACATATTCCCTTTCAACTGTTCGTTATTAATTTTTTCACCAGGAATCGAACCCTGGTTACCAAGTTAGTAATTAAAAACTTTTGTCTTAATCTATAAACCTTCTTTACGTTCATCTCTAATGAATATAAAAATTAAGTGTGTATACTTTCACATACCCTATGTTTAAGTATGTGACTCATAATGTGTATGTGAAAAAAAAAATCAAAAACTATTCTAAGAAATAAATGGGTGTCATAATAAAAAAAGCAGAAAAAAAAACAAAAAAAAAACAAAATCTGACTTTAACGATGCTATATAGGCATTACAGAAAAATAAATTCAATGTCAATCTTCTAATATATTTATATCATAATTTGCCTCAGTTTCTCACCTTGGCGCTATAAAAAATTTTATTATTAGTAGTATCCAGATTAATATTATTAGTTTTTTTTGTTTTCATATTTAATTAGCAAAATATTGGTGATAAGATGACGTATTGAAGATATAATGATACATAAAATAAATAAATAAATAAATAAATAGAATAAAGAAATTTTTCAAAAAAAACAAATAAAAGTTAAAATAATTAATTACCAATATTTTCGATGAGCTATCAAAACCATGCACAGATGATAAAACTACATTAGAGTGAGTGTTTCAATAAAAAATATTGTTGATAATAATATCAACAACAAAAATAACAAAAAAAATCAATAGTAGAAAGAATAATGTTAATAATTAGAACCTATAACTACAATAGAAGAAATAATAACAATTTAATTATAGAAAAATATAGAACTAATAAAAAGAAATTATCTTTAAGAGTAGAAGGTGCTAAATGCTGGAATCAATTACCAGATAATTTTAAATCCATAAAATCATTAAAATTATTCAAAACCCTTGTGAAAAAATATATTCTAAACAGCTCCAAGTTATAAATCTAGTTTGTTATTACCTTATTTTTTATTTCATTCGATTTGAATTCTTTTTTTTGTTTTGTTTTTAAATGCAATTTCATTTACGGTACATCATTATACCCTTGAAAGGCATGTTTTATTAATTTGATTTGTTTCCATTTAAGCCATTTTCTTTTATTCTTATAAGTTGTTTTAATTAGTTTTGCTATTCATTTCACTTCAACTTTTTGAGTTTCATGTAGTTTTTTATATCAATAAAAGAATTGTGTTAAAAAAAAAATTAATGGTATTAATGACAAAAACATACAACAGATAAAATATATATATATATATAAATTCAATAAAGAAAAGTGTTTTATAAGATGCAAAACTGGAGATACAACAATAATAACGTAAATGATTAAACATTTGAAAAATAAAATAAGATATGGAAAACATACAAAAAAAAATGAAAATCAAACAAAATCAAATTCTTTTCCCTTTAAATCATCCTATTGACCATTTTGTTGATTGGGCTATGGATAATTCATTTTGAAAGCTAAAAAGCAAATAAAATTAATTAAACATTTTTTTTTTGTTTTACAGCTGGTATGCTTGTTTATTGATTCTAGTTTTTTTATGTGTATCCAGTGATATTTGGTTTACATATAAGTTTTTCAAGTCATTTATATTATGCATTTCCGTCCCGATGTTGCACCACCTTGACGTGGTAGGGCGGCTTATGTGTCCCAGTGACTCCCAAGGCTATATGAGCGAGGGCTTTGGCTTCTGGAAGGTTCAACCATGCTCAGAAGGTTTGAGGAGTTGGGTTCAGACAAAACGGTGCATCCTGGCCCTCTAGGTTGGGGGTTGTGCTGCGGATTAACTACCTACAAATAGAAAAAAAGCAAGTTACAGAAACCAACAAAAACTATAACCAGAAATCCTCCGTTTCAGGGAAAGCTGGAATTCCTTTTAGGAAATTTATGACGCGTTGCAGCCAAACCCATCAGGGAGCTTCAGAGCTGAAGACTCATCCTCACCCAGAAACATTCTTATTAAAAATCCCAGATTTCTCTTACAAAATTCTGTTTTTCTGGGAACATGGAATGTGAGAACACTGGGAGACAGGAAAATGTGCACAAGCAGCGAGGGAAATACAAAGATACAACCTCACACTCATGGGCATGTGCGAAGTACTTTGGACTGGTCATGGAAAGACGAAATTGCAAACAGGGAAGACGTTGTTCTATTCAGGCAAAAACGAAGAACGCCATGAAGCTGGTGTAGAAATCCTTTTGTCCAAAAAAGCGGCTAACAGTTTGCTAGAATGGAATCCTGTGTCAGACCGAATCATCACAGCACGCTTCGAGTCACGCTTCAAGAAAGTGTCTATTATTATGTGTTATGCACCCACCAACACATCAGAAGAGGAAGATAAGAACAGCTTCTATGCCCAACTCCAATCAGTTCTAGACAAGATCCCGAACCGAGACATGCTCATCCTAATGGGGGACATGAATGCGAAGGTTGGAGCAGACAACACTGATAGAGAGCGCGAGATGGGGAGACACGGACTTGGAAAAATGAACGAAAATGGGGAGATGCCAGCTTACTTCTGTTCCACCAATAGTCTCGTTATTGGAGGTACAATCTTTTCGCACCGGAAATACCACAAAGCCACTTGGGTTTTTCCTGACAAGCTGACAGAAAATCAAATTGACCACGTCATGGTGAGACAACGCTACAGAAGCTCACTGCAAGATGTTAGGGTGAGACGCGGCGCCGACATTAGGTCAGACCACCACCTCGTCGTCACAAAGATCAAGATGCGGCTGTCCACAAGAAAGAATCTGCCGAAACCAAAATAAAAGTTCAATGTCGGGAAACTGAAACAAAAAGACACAAAGCAAATGTTTCAGCTTTCTCTTCACAACCGCTTCGAAATGCTACAGTCAAACGAAGCAGAAGCAGTTGAGCAGAGATGCTCAACATTCAAAGAAGCAATTGCAGGAGCATGTGAAGACGTCTTGGGACGAGCACATTTCAGAAGGAAACCGTGGATCAGTGACGAATCATGGAAGAAGGTGGAGAAGAGAAGGCTGGACAAACAAGAGATGAACCAGGCAAAGACTCGCCAACAGAAACAGCAAGTATCTGACAGACATTCCACTCTCTCAAAAGAAGTCAAAAAAAAGCTACGATAAGACAAACGAATGTACTTCAAGACTTTCGCTGATGAAGCAGAGCAGGCGGCTAGCAAGGGCGATTTCAAGACTTTGTATGGCACCACCAGAATCCTCTGTGGACGACACTGTAATCCAAACAGGCCTGTGAGAAACAAAGAAGGGAGACTGCTTACAATGGTGGAAGACCAACTGGCGAGGTGGAAAGAACATTTTCAAGAAGTTCTAAATCGACCTGCATCAGAGCAAAGACCTCAACTGAATCCGGGCGATCCACTCGACATCAACATTGAAGAGATCACCAAAGAAAAAATTCACAAAGCCCTCAGTAGTTTGAAAAACGGAAAAGCCGCTGGCACAGACAACATCTCAGCGGAGGCGTTGAAAGAAGGAGGAACGGGCATCATTAACCAACTGCATCAATTGCCCAATCTGATATGGGCAACACAGAAGGTACCAACAGAGTGGAGCAAAGGACTATTAGTGAAAATTCCCAAATACGGTGACAGACTCTTGAATAGAACCCACAAGGGAAGAGAAGGAGGGGACGTCCAAAACAGACCTGGAGGAGAAGTCTAAACTGTGAGCTGCGGAACTCTGGCTTAACATGGGAAAAGGCCAAAACCAGCGCCTGAGACAGAGGGAGATGGAAGAAAGTTGTTGAGGCCCTATGCTCCCTTAGGATTCTAAAAGAATAATAATAATAATATTATTATTATTATTATTATGCATTTAAATGCTGCAATATTTTAATACTTAACCTTGTTTCTTTCTTTTTTATTATCCCAAATTGTAAACTCCAGTTATAGTTTTTTTCAAGAACTTTAGTTTACAACAAGATTCTAGTATAATCACATACTTCATAATTAAACGCAATTTATCATTTCACTCTTGTTTGGATTCAGCATAAACTAAATCATCTATGTTTTTATATTTGCCCATAATACATTCACTTTAAAGTTTTTTCCATATGTGAAAGAAAATAAGCTTTACATTGTTAAAAAAAAAAGCTCTGCGGTCATCGTTTTGTACAATACTTAGAGAGTAAAAGTGAAATAAAGTTGTAGAAATATAAATGAACAAAAATTTGAGCATCTCTGAAGCAAATTTTATGTAAATTGTGCGCCATACAAATTTGAAAATCAATAATAATAATAATAATAATAATAATAATAATAATAATAATAATAATAATAATAATAATAATAATAATAATAATAATAATAATAATAATAATAATAATAATAATAATAATAATAATAATAATAATAATAATAATGATATATCTTCTATAATTATTTTATTACAATAAAGCTTTCCAAACATCAATTCGCTTTAATAAGTAGAAGTTTTGGAATTTTGTGTAGACTCTGTGGTAAGTTTTTGTATGGTTTGATTATTGGGTAGTGGCCCATTAGTTGTTGGTGTGGTGGGTTGTGTGTTGCTTGGGGTATTTTGCGGATCCTCTGTTTTCAATAAAGCAGATTCCTCAAGTTGACACAAGTATTGAAGGATTTGTGTGGATAAAGAAGGTAATCTTTCATCATATAAGCTTTGCAGCACCCACAAACACCTCACACTTCACCAGGCTGATGTTTTAAACAAATTATGTAGTGAATTTTGTGCATAAACAAGGCATGAATACTTAATAAGTTTTTTATAGATTATATCAGCATATTTACAAAAGAATAAAAATTATGATTAGTAAAAAATAATCTTTTTTACTCAAAGTAAATACTGCAAATTATTTGAACACTAAAGGTAATTTCGTCAAGTACAAAGCTTTTCGTTATCAAAGTGACATTATCAAGCTTTGTACTTAATAAAATTACCTTTAGTGTTCAAATAGTTTGCAGTAAAAAGCATTAAAGCCAAAAATATCAATACCAATAATATAAATACCAAAATAATATGAATAACAAATAATATAACACTTCCTACTCTACAACCTATATCATAAACAAATCCCAACATGGCTGTCGGAAAAAGTAAGAAGCTATCCAAAGAAGAAAAAAAGGTTCTAAAAAAAGATTGTTGACCCTTTTCAAAAGAAGACTGGTACGATGTGAAAGCACCTTTAATGTTCAAAAACCGAAATGTCAAAAAAACAATAAGGAAGAAAATGACTAAGACAATAATTAGGGAAGTCTGTTCAAGTGACTTGAAAGAAGTTGTCAACAAGTTGATTCCAGACAGCATTGGCAAAGATATTGAAAAAAACTGCCAAGGAATTTATTCCCTGCATGATGTGTTTGTGAGGAAAGTGAAGATCCTCAAGAAGCCCAAGTTTGAAATTGGAAAGTTGTTAGGATTGCATGGAAAAGGTGGTGAGGCAACTGGAGGAGATGGACCCCATAGAATTGACAGACCCGCCAACTATGAAACCCCGTCGTTGATAGAGTCTGAGATGCAGATATTAACCTATCATGGCTTTCAATAAAAATTTAAAATCTTAAAAAAAATTTTTCATTTAAATTAATATATAACAAAAATATGGATCAAAATAATCCATTAAAACATATATGCCTTTCACCGTTTTAAGAGTTTTAATCAAGTTGTTGGTGTTGTTTTCTATATTAGCTTAATAACCAAGGTAAATACCTCTAAGTGTTTGTGATGAACAGTTTAATAAGGGAAACAATAAAATCAAATGACATTTATTCGTTATATTGGTATATATATTAATATTTTTAAGAAATTATATATGTTGATAATGGTGAGCGAAGCACACACATGCCTGAAAATGTTAGTTAACGAAAAGCATTGTGCTCGATAACATTTATTTGTGTTCCTTAATATAGTCGTTT
>OZ038321.1:2248789-2274053 GCA_964035795.1 Pterobdella sp. o SKG-2022
TCACAATTTCTTGGTTAAAGCTATTTATATTGATTTTCACCTGATGGTATTGTGGTGGAAGTTGGAGTCAAAATTTGGTTTAGTTGATGCTTTTATAAAAATGAGTTCAGGATAAGATATCGTTACTAGCTTCACCATGAAGTTAATCATAATATATCTTTAGTTTATCAGTCATTTGGTTTTAAAAATACAAACACATCTCTTTTTCATCTCTATTATTAGCAACCATATGAAGCTTTTTAATTTTTTATCGCTTCCGAAAGTCAGTTTTTTTTAAAAAAAGACAGATTTTTAAAAATATTCTTGCTTCGCCTTAGAAATGTTCTCAAATCTTAATGCTACCAGGAGATTTTCGGAAACTAATAATCTTTATTTATTTAATTTATATAGCACAATTTTTGCGTGAATTCAACATGTATCAGAGGCGCTTAAAGATACAAATATAATTTATTAAAAAAAAAATATTTTAGATAATAACGTTTTCAATGTCTTGAAGCGTTGATTGATTTTCTATATTACATATAGTTAAATAAACTGAGTTTTTTTAAATTTATTATTTAATTAAAGAATATTTATAATTATTGGAGGGTATTATGAAGCAATAAGGATATACCAAAGAAAATATATTGCTCAAAGCGTGAAATGTGAGGTTATCTAAATGTATCAAACGGTTTTTAATGGCATTGATCCGGTATTGTAAGCGTTTATTATATAAATATTTATTCGAGATTATTGGGCTGATAATTATAGTATTACATGACATATACATATAAATTTTAATGCAATGGTTGTAATAGATTATACTTAATTTAATGTATTTTGTAATTGTAATATAGTTTAATATTGTAATGTAAATGTGTAAATGTAATCTATTGTAATATTTTAATGGATTTTTAAATTATACTGTACTGATTAATTTTGATATGTTTTATAATTTTGATATATTGTAATGTTGTAATATAGTGTAATTTTTTAATATATTGTATAGTTGTAATATGTTGTCTAAATGTAATACATTGTATGATCTTAAAATATTATGTAATTTAAATATCCTTTGTATTTTTAATATTTATAATATTTATAATACATTGTGTAATATTGTAAATTATTTTGATTTTTGTAATATTTTAATATTTGTAATATTGTAATATGTGTAATATTGTAATACATTGAATAGTTGTAATATATTTTTAAATTGTAATATGTTATGTAACTGTAATAAAATGTTACATTTAAGCTATTAATTACATCGATTCAAAAGTAAATCATCTGCAGAATAAAAACAAACTCTCATTAAAATGCTAATCTCCTCCGTTTTCATTATTTACTATTATTTTGGTTTTCAACATAAGAATGAAGAGTTTATTCAGATAGATTTATTTTGAAAAAATCTATATTTTAAAAAACGTTAATATTAGTTCAATTTTTAAGCAAACTTTTTATTAAAAGCTGAAAACTAAAACTATTAGACCATGCTCACAATTAAAAAAAAAATTAATTTTTTAAAAATATTTTCTTGTATCTTAATTTTTATAAAATACTTAAAAATCTTAAACAGTAATTATATATTCCAAGTTGTCCTCATCGTTATACGCTTTGTAAATTGCAACTCTGATTGTCAGAGAAGCCGAGACAAAGTAAATTATAATATTTCAGGCAATTCCTCTCAAGCTTAGGCCTGAAAATATAATGGAACACATCTGAAGTAAACGCGAAAAAAGATTTAAAACTGCAAAAAAAACGTAAATTAAGTTAAAAATTCATTATTTTTCATAAATATTATTTTTATTTAAAAGGAAATAAATGATGTTAATACTAGCTATATTTCGTATCCATGTTAACCTTGTATATATCTAACGTGTTTGTATACACAAGTGAAGACCGTGATAAATTCAATTATATATACAAAATTCTCGAAACATATCAGGTAAATATGAAAGTTTTATTAAAATGGATTCATATATAAATATTTATATTTATTTATTTATTTAGTGTTAAATTGAATTTTATTTATATTAGCGATCATTTTGTGGCAAAGATGATATTTCTTATTGTATTTACACATCTAAAATGGGCCTTAATTACCTTGAAATGCAGAACTATATTATGATTAACTTATTTTCGTGATGTGTATTATTTTTAAGCATTCTTTATTGCAAAATACAGTCTGCGCTTATTTCAATGCTATAAAACACAATATATAGAACTAAAATAAATATGCTTCCCACTCAATTATTGTTATTGTAATTAAAATATAGAACACTGCAATAGTTATTTTAAGGTTTTAACATAGGATTTTGTTATGAGATGTGTAGAATTTGCATATTAACAATAGAATATTTAAGGATATTCTGTACACAAAATGAAGTAATATTTATAACACTCTTAATTGAGGAAAATTTTTATAACACTTCATGTATAGAGAGCTTATTTTATATATTAATAAGCTGTCTGTATGGATTTTGTACCAAATTTGGATTTGAAATCATTATTTGTCTTTTCATAGCTAGTGTCTTATGGTTTAACCAACCATTTATATTTTTATGTAAATTATAATAATAATAATATCCATATTAGATTATACTGCTGTAGGCGTCCCAGTAGCTGGGGTATACAGCAGTCGGCTAATGAAAGCCATTTTTAGTTGGGAAAAAGTTTTCATAGAACTGCCAACCCGAGCTAACTTGCAACTTGAAACTATCGAATTTCAAGAACCGCCGTTTCTACACTTGGGCAGTTTGCCTTGCCGTTGTCAATAAAGAATGATTCTCCGCAAAGCCAAATGACAACGATACCAGGATATCAGTTTGTCGATACCTGTTACCGAAGTCTACCGTTATCCAGGTTATAACAGGAAAGCAGTCTCGAATTGGAGACGCTGTCTTCGGTGCAGTTTAACTTCATGCCCAGGACAATTCAACATGACAAACATTTTTTAGCTTTGAGTATTTATTCTAGGCTTGGAAATATTTTTATTGTCTTAAAAACAGATAATTTAAAGCATTTTTGACAAAAAATTTTTTTTATCATCATTAATTTTACAAATTCTTTCATTATTTTTGTGTCAAAAATGCATTTGAAAAAACAGTCAGTTTTGTATTTTTAAAAGTAATTCAAACATTTAACAATTTTTTACGTCGATTTATGGAAGAATTTTGATAAATTTATTGAGAAAAAAACAGCTATATTTTTCGATAAGTTTAGCCTTATAAAATATTAGAGAAAAAAGTCTACCGCTGTTAATTCGAATAGTTTTTATAAGATATATGAAGAAAACAGCTTTTTTTAATGGTAATTTAAAATAATTATTAAAGTAAATGTAAAAGACAATTTAAACTAAAACATCAGAATCCATTATAAACTTCACTGTGGATACGAGAAAATTTTTAAAATCGAGCACGTTGTGATCACTAATGAGCGCTTACATTTAGGAGATATAGAAATATCACTAGTTATTATTTTTATACATATATATGCTATTTTATGGTGATGTTGAAACTAAAAATTTAAAAGCATGCATTTTTTTTAATTCAAAAAGATTTAAATTTCTATCATTTTAGTTTATATTCAACGTTTTTGGTTTTCTGCCTTGTTCTATTAATAATCTCCTATATTTAGGTTTTAAAAAAGATATGTTGCTTAAATTACTTAATATCTGACAAACATTTACTTCAAAATTCGGAAAAATAACTTGAAAAGGATATTGTAAATTCAATCAACAAAGCGAAAAATTAGTTTATTTTTATAATTATTCAAAATATTTCGCCTATTCTATGATCTAGACTTTATTCTTTTTGTCAAAAAGTTTACATATAGATACAAAATTTCACTAATTTTTTCAGAACTTTCACACACATTCACAATCAAATCTTGTTATATACACACACATATGCTGTGTTGTGGGTATACACTCATTACTTATAGTTGGCTATCGATTGATAAAAAATTAAATTATAAAACATAAATTCTCTTTAATTACCTCAAATTAAATTAAAATTTAGCATAGAAAGTTTTAGAAAAAATTTATTTTTTCTTCTTATATTTGAAAACATAGGTTATTAGAAGAATCTTGTACAAAGTTTTGAAAATTGTTTTCTTATTGATTGATTTGCAAAGCAAAATAGGGAATATAAACTTATAAAAAACTCATGAGAATCAGTTATTTCAAATATTTACGAAGATTTGAAAAGTTTTTAGATAAAAATATAATTTCAAAGTTTTTGAGAAAAAACAAACTGTAAGATTGTTTACAATAAAAAACAATATAAACACGAAAAATAACTTTAGAACGTCCGGTTAAGGCTGGAATTCATTTTTGGACGAGTGTATTCGTTTTTGTATAATTTGCGAAATTTTTATGGTAATTTAGATTTCTTTTTTGAAATGCCAAAGTATAGATTTATGTGAATAAAGTTGATTCTATAAATTTATATACTTCAAAATTACTGGAAATTGTTAAGCCCTCAATTTGAAGTTTTCTCAATATAATTCATTTAGAGCATAGAATTCATAGGATTTATCTGGACGGTAATATATGTTTATTATAATTAGCTTAATGTCGGGATGACAGTGTTTTAAGACTTTCTTTTTCGATGTACGGAATTTTTGTAATTTCAAAATTCTCGATTTCTTCGAGAATTTTAAAATTAAATATACAATTATGAAAGATTAATGTTTTTGTTATGTGGTTTTCACAAATCAATCAATTTTAAACTACAATATAGAACAATAGAGAACATAAGATTATGTTTATGTGTATACCTTTTAGCATTAGTATATATACATTCATATGCATATTACTTTCTATAAATATTAAGAGAATTGTTTTTTTCTCAGATAAATATATATATGTATAATTACAAGGTATATATATATGTAAGGATCTACTTATATTAAAACATCCATTTTTTAAATATCAGTTCAATGAAGACAGGAAGAGATGGTATCTGAAGTGAAGTATGCTGCTAAGGTATCATTTATATCATTTTAATATCTTTTATTAATGAATTTTAATATTTAATTTTGAATTGAAGTTTTTAAAATTACATTAATTCCACTTTATTACCTTTCTGATAACATTGATTACAATATTTAATCGTTTTTAGTTTTAAAACATCACAAATTTATTTGAATTAATAAACATTCACATATAGGTATGTATATTCTTACACAGACTGTTGAAGCCTGTATACATATATTAGCTCACATATATATCTTTAATGATGTATTCATAATGCCCTTAACGTTAAAATTGAAAATATTTTTTGTAATATAAGAGAAATATAGCCAGATTTATTGCTAGAAATTAATGGCTGACAATTTTTCTTTATTAGTTTAATATATATTGTGAAAATATATAGGTAGGCTTATTGTGAAGATCAATAAGTGAAGTTATGAACAAGCTGAAATTAATTTGAGTGTAACTTACCATATATAGGGAAAGCCTCAAATTTGTTAATATAAAAAAAATGGCTTTTGTTATAAAAGAAAGAGCTGTATATGCAATAGGTTGATTTAAACGTATTCATAAATATAGAAGGAAAATTACAAAAAAAAGAGATATTTTATAAAAAAAATATTTTAAATCATTTCCTCAAATAGAATTAAATAAAAGGGATATTATCACAAATCAAACCGATTCTTCATGAAACTTATAAATAGTTTTTATAATGTGTTCCCATTGTAGACATATGCAATATATAATAGGGCTTGTTTATGAGAAGTAGTATGATTACTAAGGGCTAATGATTAATATTAGTGTATTTAATATAAACTTTTAATATTATTACCCGAACTTATCTGCGTTGAAATGAATATTGTTGATATTAATACATTAAAAAATTTTTTTTTTAATTCGAAAAATAGGATTAGTTTTAGATTTTTTTAACCCTAATTAAGAAGGAAACTGGTTTCCAAACCTTTGATATTTACACCCTATATATTTATTAACATTGGCTAGATCATAACACCGGTTATTTTTCGACGTTAATTATGACATTATTTTAATGTATTTCTATCTATATTTATTTATCTGTCTATATATCCATATATCTATATTTATACAAACCATCTTATATATATATATATATATATATATATATATATATATATATATATATATATATATATATGTATATTATATGTAATTACCCCATAGTTTTATCATACTTTGTTTAGAACTATTGTGTTTTACCACGTGCAAAAGTTAGAGAAATTTATTCAAAGGTTTTTGGATCAAAAACCTGATATAGGACTTTGTATGTAGCAGTGAAAATTAATTATATTCTAGTATATGGCTCAATTGAATGAAAATTTAAATTCTTAAATATCTTCAATATTTGATTGGATTATTATTTTGATTTATATAATTTACTATTAATTTTTGATGATTATAAAATGAAATAATGAGTCTTTATTAAATCAAAAAAGTTGTTTTTCTTAAGTTCAACATTAAGTCCACCAACGTTTTTGTACAGCATGTATTTTAAAAGACCGATTATTTGTGAATTCAAAATCCGGGCCAATTTCTTGCATTCGTCTGCTTTAACAAAGAAACATTGCATACCGTACTGGCCTTTGATGAAGAATACAAATTGAAAAAGCAATATCACTAAAAATATTTTTTTTTTGAAAAATATTAAACCTAAAAATTTTCATACTCGAAGCGTATTAATTGATGAATATGCTACTTGAAAATGATAAACTACAAATAGTGAAAAAATAACTTGAAAAATATATAACTCATGGAATTTTCAACTTGAAAATTTCTATTTTAATAGCGAAGCAATTCTAATGATTTTCAATATTGCAATACAAACAAGCTGAATGCAACGATGCAAGCAAAAAATATGATTTCAAATTGAGGTCAGCTTGTTCGTTTAAAAGTTATTTATCATTCAAATTTGTAATATTTAACGCGGTGTCAAATTTTGTTGCTGTAATTGCCAATATTCCATTATTGAGTCGTCATTATCGAAATTACGGAAGATTTCATTGAATTTCATGAATCTAATGCTTTCTAATCAAAATTAATAAAATTCACCATTTATATTATAAACATGGTTTTTATAGCTGAAAATGTGCTTTTTAAAACAAAATTGCGTTAATGATGTTGTTTTTAAGAGACAACGTATGTTTTAATAATTTTGAATTAATTGGAATATCTTGGCATTGATGTTTAAAAATATAATATTTATACAAAAAAATGAATTTTTCAACCGAAGTTATGTTATTCTCATTAAAAACTGGTATTTGTACCCAGAAATTAAGTATTTATTTTCCAATTTTTTGTTTATCTATTAAAATATGGTAATTTATTTCCCATATGCTTTCATTTTCCCAAAAGCGGTATTTATTTAAAAAAAACGCATAAAAATATTAACATCTTCACTATTTTATTTACTTGTTTTAGTTACTGGGGGAGTCTTGTGGCAAACACGGCACATACACCTTCTTTCCAGGCATTTTCTTCACCCACAAAAACAAATCTAGAACGATCAAACTAGGAGAAGCATTTTTTTTGAGTTTGCCCGTTTTGAGTGAAAGCGAAGATAACTTAGAAAGCGTTGAAAACAACCACGAAAACGTAACCAATACAACAACAAATGAACAAATAGAAACCAACACAGAAACGCTCCCCAAAAAATCCCTAGAAAACCCAACCATAACGGATACCAGCAACAGAAAAAGAGCTAACAAAGACTTGATAAAGTACTTCCAAGTGCTTGGAGAGTTGCAGCTGGTATGGAAGGATAAGAACCACGAGGAAGAGGAGCTTGTGAGCGTCAAGATATACCTCAAGCCCCAGGATACCCCGGCTGGCAGACTCTCGTTTCATGGCAAGGTCAGTGCTTGTATTGTATTTTTATTTGTATTGCTGTATCGTTGTATTGATATTTTACTAATATACTATTTCTGAGATGGTATTTTATTATTTCATTGTTAGATTTTTTTAATTTGTTATTTCTTTTTTCATTTCAACTCTTTTTATATTAATCTTATTTCTTTGCATGATATTTATTGTTTCTTTGTATATTATTTTTGTTTATTTGTATATTCTTGTTTCTTTATTTACTATTTTTTTTTTGTCTCTATTTTTTATTTCATCTTCGTGTTTGCATATCATTGTTGTCAATTTTCGTTCTTATATTTAAAAAAAAAAAATAATAATAATGATGATGATAATAATAATAATAATAACAATAATAATAATAACAACTAAAATAACTAATATACTCAATAGACTAACATCATATAAACCATCAAATAATATATTTTCATATAATAGAGTATTATCATTAGATAACTTAAAATTATTTATTAATAACATAAAAAGCAGTGATTTATTTAGTGTATATTATGATAATGTAAATGATAATTTTAATTTATTTATAAGAACATTACTTCCTCGTTTTAAAAATAGTCTCACAAATAACATGAATAATCCTATTGTAAATTATAATACAAAATGGATGACTTTTGAAATATTAAATTCTATAAAAACTAAATCTAGATTATACAAAAACTTTTTAAAAAATCCAACTTTATTAAACAATAAAAAATACACTATATATACTAAAATTCTCAAAAAGTTATGACTAGCAAAACAAAATTATTTTAACTCAAAAATTAAGGAATATAATAATAATCAAAATAAACTATGGAAATTTCTAAATAGTCTAACTAATAATAGTAAGGTAGAAATCCATCAATACAATATAACACAAATAAACGGAATAAAGATTACTAATAAATACAAACTAGCGGATATTTTTAATATCCATTTTTCTAACCTTGATCTCAATATAATTAATAATAATAATAATGATCCTAGTAAAAATAATATAAATAATTCTAGGTTTATCCCATCCAACATACCAATTCTAGATAATCTTGATAACTATTTCAATTTTAATAATGTAGAAATTAATAAGCAAGACTTAAACAATTATAGACCAATTACAATAACTCCTATATTTTCAAAAATAATAGAAAAATTTGCCCATAACCAAATTTATAATTTTTTAGATAAAAATAAACTAATTAACAATAACCAATATGGATTTCTCAAAAATAAATCAACAAACTCATGCTTAGATATGTTTAAATATAATATTTTAAAAACTTGGAATTAAAAATTTTTATATCAGTGTTTTTTTTGATTTGTCTAAGGCTTTTGATTGCATAAATTTTGATCTATTATTTGAAAAACTTCGTAGACTTAATTTTTCATTGTTATCAATTAAGTGGATAGAATCTTATATAAAAAACAGAATTCAAGTGGTTGATTTAAATGGGGTACAATGCAAACCTTTGATTAAATCTAGGGGAGTTCCCCAAGGTTCAATATTAGGTCCTTTACTATTTATCTTATTTATTAATGATTTTCCTATCAACAATAATAAATATGATACACTCAGTTATGCTGATGATATTCTTATCTCTTTTCCTACTACTAATGATAATTATGAACAAATAAATAATGATATTAATAATGAATTAAATAGTATTAATAATTGGTTTAAAAGTAATTATCTTATGGTTAATACAAATAAAACTTATTATACTGTTTTCAATATAAACAATTTGAATTTTGTATTAGCTAACAATCCTATTACTTATAAAATCCCCTTTAAATACTTGGGTATAATATTTGATAATAATTTAAGTTTTGAGCATCATATTGACTATCTAGTGAATAAACTATATAAAATGAAGAGTAAAATATATTTCTTGAAAAAGACTTATAAACTAAATACTAACACATTCTTAAACTTGTATTCCTCTCTTTTTTACCCACATATTAATTATTGTAACACTGTTTGGGCATGTAATTATAAATCTAATATAAAACAAATTCAAACACTACAAAACTTAACAATCAGAACTATCTTTAATTATCCATTTGATAAAAATATTAATTATAAAGATTTAGAAATATTGAATATAAATAACATAAATATATTACACACCTTAATATTTAGTTTTAAACATATAAATAATCTTCTTCCTAACTCTCTCTAATTTCTTTAACACTAAAACCTATAACTACAATAGAAAAAATAATAACAATTTAATTATAGAAAAATATGAAACTAATAAAAAGCATTTATCTTTAAGAGTAGAAGGTGCTAAATGCTGGAATCAATTACCAGATAATTTTAAATCCATAAAATCATTAAAATTATTCAAAACCCTTGTGAAAAAATATATTCTAAACAGCTCCAAGTTATAAATCTAGTCTGTTATTACCTTATTTTTTATTTCATTCGATTTGAATTCTTTTTTTTGTTTTGTTTTTTAATGCAATTTCATTTACGGTACATCATTATACCCTTGAAAGGCATGTTTTATTAATTTGATTTGTTTCCATTTAAGCCATTTTCTTTTATTCTTATAAGTTGTTTTAATTAGTTTTGCTATTCATTTCACTTCAACTTTTTGAGTTTCATGTAGTTGTTTATATCAATAAAAGAATTGTGTTAAAAAATATAAAATGAAAAAGTTATCATTACTGTAATAATAATAATAATAACAACAATAATAATAATAATAATAATAATAATAATAATAATAATTATTATTATTATTATTATTACTATTATTATTATTATTATTGTTATTATTATTATTATTATTATTATTATTATTATTATTATTATTATTATTATTATTATTATTATTTTATAACATTATTTTTTCTTTTTTTTTGATAAGGTATTATTGGTTTTTCGTACATTTTATTTTACTTTTATTTATGTATATTATAATTGTTTCTCTATGTTTGTATATTAATATATAAAAATTTTTCCAATATTAGTTCAGTATTTTTAAAAAATATTATATTAATAATATTGTTAATTCATGTTTAATTCTTTTTTTATTGAAAAATATAAATATTTTATATAATCTTTTTTTTCCATTTTTTATATATTTTATATTTTTTTATTTTATATATCATTATATTTTTAATATTTTTATTTCTCATTGGTTATTCGTGTTCGTATTAAACTTTATCACCTCTGTGTATTAATAGTGTGTTTTTTTAATGACATCTTATGTATCTTTTATTTCTTTGGTTTTTTTTTATAATGATGGATGTTTCATCAAAACTGGAACTTCCGATAAAAATAACCATATCCTAATTCATTTTTATAAATATTTTTCTTGTTAACCTTGTTGCTATGGCCATATTTGAAAACGAATCGACGAACGACAACCACAAAAAATCATTACTAGTTTTCATGTTTGTATCATTATAAAAGAACACCCTTTTTGTTTTGTTGATCACCTTTTTTTGTTTCGTATTGTTTTTTTATACATATATTTTTTCTTTTTTTTTTTTTTCAATATTCTATATTATTTCATTATTCATGTTTTTTATATTTATATATTATTTTATGATTTTTTTATATTATTCGTATATTCATATTTCATTTGTATATTCTCCTCTCTATACATTTGGTATATTATTCGTACATTTTGTATATTATGTGTATTTGTATATTATATATATTTTTGTATATTATGCTTTATTCGACTGCATATTTAATAATATTGATTTCATTTATTTGAGATAAAGGCGAGAGCAATGTTCTCTATACCCAAAAACAAACATTAGAACAAAAAATGTTTAGTTTATTCTATCTTTATCGTATATCTTTTTTTCAAAAACATCATTTGCATAATTAAGGTATTAGTCGTTAAATACTAAAATAGAACTTTAAAAGGAGAATTTAACTGAAGATACATACGGTTTCACTAGAGGTTTTATTAGTGAATCTCAAAATACCTCCTAATTAATCTAAAACAGCAAAGTTATTCATTGCAAGTTTTGCAAAGTTCTTCATTTAAAACACTGAAATTATCAACAAAAAAAAAACAAAAAACTTTTTGAAAACGATGTTATAGAAATATTCACATGAAAACACTTTTAGGAGTTTATTGTATTCCACCAAGCTGTTATAGAAACAATTTATTTAAACTGTTTCACATCATTGTTTGTCCACATGGAATAGCGCCGTGTGGAACCAATTAATTGCGCAACCGAAACCCCAAATAGGGGCGATCTAATGATCGACTTACATCATTATTATTATCCACATATATTGGTATATCTTTTGTATATGGTATAATCTCACTACTGGCTTTTCAAACTTGATTATTAGTTGCATATTAAAAGCATTTTTCTCAACAGGGTGTATTATGTGTGATTATTTGGTGAATATCGCCGCACTAACAGTACTCACTAATGCTAGCATGTCTCACGAAAAGCTTGCTACTTAAAGAGAAAAATTCATAAAATAATCTCAATTATTAACTTATAGAATATAATTTTTTAACTATTATAGTTTCTTTATATAAACTCCTTGATTTATGAGGAATTTCTTGAAAAACATGTAAAAAAAAATTTATTCAATTGAAATTATTCTCGTTGTATTGTATTAAAAAATATACTTTTTTTGTTTTTTATTGTAAATTTTAACTCAAATTAGTTTTTGTTGTTATAGCGCTATTGTATTTTTTCATAATCATATTCGTTATTGTTTGTGTTGTATTGTTATATTGTTTGTATTTTGTTTTAATACCATATTGTTTATTATTTAATACCGTGTATTGTAATTTATTTTATTATATTTTATTGTATTATATAAATCATTAGAGGATTTAGATACTAATGATTTAATGACAAAGTTGAGTTTGTCGAAAATGAAATAATGATAATGAAAAAAAGTATCAAAAAATTACCTTTATTATTTTGAGAGAATTTTATTGTATTGTATTGTATTGTATTGTATTTTATTGTATTTTATTGTATTGTATTGTATTGTATTGTATTGTATTGTATTGTATTGTATTGTATTGTATTTTATTGTATTGTATTGTATTGTATTTTATTGTATTGTATTGAATTTTATTTTATTTCATTTCATTGTATTTTATTGGCTTTTAATTTGTATTTATTGTATTGTATATTCATACTTTTTTTATAATTACGCCCGTATTTTATTGTATTTTATTATCTTGTATTATTTTTATTGTATTGTTTAGTCATACCCGTTTCATAATTAAACCCGCTATTGTATTGCAACCCACAATGATACTTAACGAATATGGAAACATCAGCCTATAGAATCTATATCAAAAAGCTTCCCTCTAATCTGGACATTTTGGTTAATAATATACCTTAACCGCAGTCCCAATATGCTAAGTTACTATGATTATAATAACAGTCATCATTTTCTTTTATAGTGCATCGTATATATTACGTTGTATGTATTTAATGGTCGTACGTTTTACTATATTGTATTGCATAATTATTCTGAGTGTAAAACTGAAACTGATGTACTTTTGGGTTTTCAAATGTTGCTTGCATTGCTGTAAATTTAAATTTCCATCGATTTTGCAAAGATTTGTTTCTTATATGAAATTTTTATTTGTTCGACGATGGAGGAATTTTTCCTTCCGATGATGTTTTTGTTTTTCTGTTCAAGGGCTTTTTAATCGTGGGACTTTTTTGATTTTATAATTATATTTTTAGTGTATCTGAACATAAATAAACTTTATTAAGATACGAAGCTTTTCGTTAACGTATACCTATCATACATGAATATGTTACTTAGTTAACGAAAAGCTTTGTATCTCAATAAAATTTATTTGTGTATTTAAATGTAATTGCTTCATTATGGCTGGTTCGAAATCATTATATTTCTAATATAGCTCGAGCAAAAACTATTTAAATAAAGTATGCCTGAATCAGCAATGGAAACCCGCAGTTAAGGATGCAGATTAATGATGCTATAGAATGAATTGATAAAAGGGAGTTAGAAATAAAAAAATTATTGTGTATGAAGCTCAAGAAAAAAATGATTTTTATGAACAAACAATGATTTCATTGAAGAAAAATTCACTTTTATTAGAAAAAAATGATTTTATAAACGACTTAAGATGGGAATGAACTTAACAGAAAAAAAAATGGATTTTATGAAAAGGATATTATTTTTTGAAAAAAGGATTTAAAACGCAAATAATTTTTTCTTTATCAAAACAATTTTTTTTCAAATGAAATAAATCCTCTTTGTTATTTTTCATTTCCAAAACATCGAAACTATTCTGGCGTAGTATTTATTTAAACTCTCCTTTTTTTGTATTGATAGAATTCTTACTATTAAACAGTGTCTTTGAATAGCTTAACACACGTACATATTAATTATATACCATATTGATATCCTTCCGACCTCACACAACATTGTATTAGAGTTCACAGAATAGTTTTATAAAAATTTTAATGGCTAATAAAAACATTTGCAAATAGAACATTCTATCAAACATCTAACACTTTTTTAATACACTACCTAATTTAACAATTTCTTACGTCGATTTATGAGAGAATTTCAGTGCATTTATTGAGCAAAAAATAACTCTAATTTTCCATAAGTTTAGCTTTATCATAAAAAATTAGCAAAAAAAAACATTAAGAGGTTCCTGAAAAGTTACCTAATTTAAAATTTTATTTATTTATGGTTGTTATTATTGAAAAATGTTAACAACAAAAATTTTCAAATTTCTAATTGATCTAGCTCCTAATTTATAATTTAATAAATCAGGATTCTTTATTGAAAATTGGAAATTAGTTTAGCCCGGCACATTAATGATAGGACGAAGATTGATAAGTGGTTTGTATGGTCAGTCATTTGACAGAGTTGATTTTCAAATACACCGCTTACAACACTGTGTTTTTGTTGGGAGACACTGTGTTTCTCTCTAATTAGAAATTTTACTTAGTTAACGAAAATCTTTATATCAAAATTTATTTGTGTTCCTAAATTTACTCTTGCTTGTGGCTAGTGTAAAGTCATTGTGTTTCTGTTGTGGAATACCCTGTTTCTGTTGTGAAAGATTGTATTTGTGTTGGGGAATACCCTGTTTCTGTTGTGGAACATTGTGCTTCTGTTGTGGAATAGCCTGTTTCTGTTGTGGAATATTGTGTTTGTGTTGTGGTAAGGTTGAATTCATCAGGTGTTATACTTCAGATTATGAAGTATATTATAGACTTATTATTGAGGAAGTCCAATAAGGAAAACACCCAGTTGTTAAATTATGGCCGGTACATTTTATTCATGGATTTTGTTATAAAGATTCTACACTTTCCGTATTTCAATGTTTGCTTTCGAGTCTAAAGACTTTTAAAAACGCCATTTTTTTCAAAAAAATCATATAATCGATTTGAACGATTTTAAAATTGTATTATCGTTAAACGTCTCACCCACTATCAGCAGTTCCACTAGTTAATGGATAAAATCTAGAGTATCAATAACTCAAAACGATCATAAAACACGGTTTACATCTATGGATAATTTTTTGTTATTGCTAAAAGAATATGCGCTCAAGATCTTAATGCCTGCGAACGAAAATCAATGGTAGGTGAATATCTCTTGTGTAAATCACTATTTTTTAATATATATTCTTAGCAGATTTATTGAATAATATCTGCAAGAGTTTAAGAAATACATAATGTATTATTGCTTTATGAATGTCTTATGGTGGTTTGTATTGAAGAGCTCAGTATAGTTGTTCCTTCCATTACACAAATCTTCTATATTTTGTAACGAAAAACATCAATTAAGAGGAATTTGTAAGACATTTATTGAGAGTCAAAAGCTATAATTTTCGCTAACGTTTTATGATAAGGCTAAACTTATCGAAAGTTATAGCTTATGATTCTCAATAAATGAATTAAAAAGTTCTCTTGATGTTTTTCGTTACAAATCTTTTCTCTACGTTAAGAAAAAAAATTGACCAGCATTATAAAAAAGTTACATATTTCTTCAATAAAATATCTATAATAACATTCATACGTCAAGCCTTTGAATGTACAGAAAAATTAAATCTATAAAAGTTAGTGTGTATATAAGATCAAAAAGAGATTTTGGCGCAATTTTCAGAGGAAAACAATATTGGCATAAGTGAAAAAGAATATTTTGATGAATTATCGATCAAATATAATGATATGTACTTTATCATGATGAATTTATTATTGTCATTAGTTTTTTGATGATTATATAGAATATATCGAAAAGCTTCGTCAAAATAAAAAATTCAAATATTGTCGTGTTTTTAAGGTTCTCAATCATAATAGCAATCTTAAAGCCCGAGTGAATCAATTATCGATAACTAATGCTTTATTAAAAGCAAAAATGTCTGAAATTTGAAAAAGTAAAATCTTTCGAGCCACCAGCTCACAATATCTTGAAACAGTTTGAATACACGAGGCAATGAGTGGCGTGGTAAGGTATTGGTGGTTGTAATTATACTCTATTGAATATCCTCATTCCAAGAATTATCTCCTTCGAGTTATCTATAGAGCATCATTTTGAGGATGTCATACATTTGTTGAAACTAAAATTTTCGGCAATTTTTGAGTTGATGTTCTATAGATAATGTCAGTTCATCTTACGAAAAGCTTTGTGGAATAAACTCCTAAAAATGTTTTCATTTGAATATATGTTCTATAAATAATTACTATATAAAACATACCTAAGATGTCTCTGAAAAGTTATATTCTTCGAGTATAATATGGAATGCTTATAATAGGGTGGTGATGCTGATAATGATACTAATAATAATGAGGATACTGATGATGATGACGATGATGATAATAATAATACTAATACTAAAACATTAATAATAAATGGTACAAAGGTATAGCAAGATTAGAATGGTTTTTTATCTTCTTAGATACATGAAATCATTTCAAATGAATAAATAATCAATTAAAACGTTTAACTAATATTAAAAATCTTGACTATTTAGCCATTTTATTTCACTTTTTTCATTGCGAGGTTCAGAAAGATAACAATGAATAACCTGAGTCTATTAATAGCCTCGTTGCATATTCATGTGACCTCGACCAATGGGTGGCTGTATTCCAGAAGCATGAATTAATTATGATCATGAGCCTAATTTGTTTTATCATCTTTATATCGTCTAAAATTCACTTTTAAAAGAATATATTTATTAATTTTAATTACATTTCGTAATCTTTACTATCTTTTGATTTAAATATCATTTTTATCGGCTCATAATCACTTTTTCAAACAGTGTAGTATTGCGATGAAAAGATTTGATGCTTTTATTTTTCGACTCGGAATGTAGCTTTAACTAATAGCTGGTCGTTTTTCGGCATAGTTTCACCATAAACAATATACCATTAGATCTTATATAAGGACAATATCGACGTCAAAATACGATTTTTAAGTATGTAATTGCGGTATAAAGCAATAAAGACGTTTATTTCAAAATATTTTTAGGAAATGTTTTTAAAAATAGATCTTTTATTTGTCAAAATTTGACTGTGTGGCAATAGAAAGCTTTCAAAAATGTCGAAAATATTCTCAAAAAATGACTTAAATTTTTTAAATATTCCTAAAAATAAGTTAATTGTTGAAAATATTCTCAAAAAATAGATTAATTGTTATGATATCGTCTTGAGGGTCAAATCGATGAGACTTCAGAAGCTTCAGAGATTTTCTTTCAAATTAGGAATACTTGAGAGTTTATGATGAATAATTAATAGTTTATTATCATGATTAATTAATAGATTGACATCTTTTATATTCAATAGATAAAAAATTGATAATATCAATGTTTTAAAATGGATAATATCAATTATTTAAAATCACTATTATTAAATTGTTTATAAAAACTAATTTTAAAAGGTACAAATTCATGAATAGATATAAAATCATGAATATTAAATAGATATAAAACCATGATTATTAAATAGATAGATAATCATGAATATTAAATAGAAAATCCTCTCCATAATCGTGATAATTTAATTACTGCGCTGATTAAACTAGCGAGAGATATTGAGATCAATATAATCTTGAGGTTGAATTAATTTTTGAAGAGTGATTTATGCCGCTGAAGCCATTGTTACATAAACAAATATATATTCTTTTATATCTCTAATATAACCAGTTTTTATAAGTTTTTCGCTATCGACCATTTGATATCGTTATATTATTTATTATTTTTTTTTTTCATCATTATTATTTTTTTTATCATTATTATTATTGTTGTTATTATTATTTTTATTATTAATGCTAATATTATTATTATTATTATTATCATTATCATTTTTATTATCATTATTTTTATTTTTATTGGGCACAATTTACAAATAGTTTGCAACAGAGGCGCTACACTAACACCAATCTAATCAACTGATTAAAACCTGGTGACGATTAAATTCTGATGATATCATCATAAAGCGAGAAGCTACGTTAGGATATTCTCAACACCTTTGTGTTAGGTTTCTACCACATGGTTGAAACTGAAGTTTGAATGGTTTTAATAAAATTATTTGTTTGTTCATTGTGCGCTATACAAATTTTAATAATAATAGTAACACTACTACTACTACTGCTAATAATAATAATAATAATAGTAAATTGATAATAATGATAGTAATAATAATGTAGAATTTCTTATCATTATAATTAAAATGTAGTATTGCTTATCATTATTCTATAGTCTTCAATGTATTCTTTATTTGATAATGATTTTTGATAAGACTGCTAACTGTGATTGTACAAACCAATATATAATATAGCCATCTATTTAATTTTTTGTATCTTGCAAATAATTAGCTTCCATATATATGAATCATAAAAACACCATAATATTTGAATTTTTTATTGACACGAAGTTTTTTGATATTTTCTACACCATCATCAGGTAACTAATATTTGTATATTATTTTGTATTATAGTTGTTGATTTTTAGGTATTATATCCATGCAGGTACTTTTGTTTTGTATGTGTTTTGTATCATATCTGTTGGTACTATCTATAATAGTTTGAATAATCTTTTATATGTAATATACCTAGTTTTAAATTTATTGTATAAAATTTATATGAACATTTCATTTCGTTTATTTGTCAATAACATGTATAAGGTTGAGGTTTTTATATGATATTATATTAAAATATAGTATGTTATATTATATCATATTTTATTAAAATATATTATATATTACATTATATTATATTATATTATATTATATTTTTAATAATCTTATATGTAAAGATTCTGTTTCCACATGAGTGTATATTGTCGTTAAGTCTATTTTTTATGTAATATTTTCATTGTTTCACTGTTAATTCTCAGTAGAAATAACTAATATTTTTGTTTTCAAAATACTTATCACTTTTTTGACTTGGTATTTTGACGTTTTTTTGTTATTTTTTCAAGTCAATTTATATTGTTTATTCATTCTATATGCTTTTTGACTTATTTTTTTGAAGTTGTAGTTTTTGAAGATTTCCAAAAATATGTTTACAGTCTTTTTTATATGTTTGTATGTTTTGTTTTGTATGTGTCTTTTGTATATTATTTCAAACGTCGTTTAATGCAGCAATCTTTAAACCGACTCAAAGTTCAAGTTTTTAATCTCTTTAGACTATCTCAATTATTCTACATTTTCATACTTTCCGAGCTTTAAGTACTTTTAATTCATTTTTATTAATTCAACATTTTTTCGTTTTATTTCATAACAATTTCCAATAATATAATATAGTTTATTCATTTAAAAGTATAAAAATCCGGTATTTAATGATAATTAACGGTATATATAATTATTTAGATTAGTATAATATGAATATATTGAAGATTATTTTGTATCGGGTGCTGCATCAAAATCGACAAAAGCGTCATAAGCTGTATTGTAAAACCAAAAAGATTCTCTGATTCAAATCGTCATTTTTGCTTTTATTTGTTTCTATTTCTTTAATTGATATATGTTTCATTTAATATATTTTTTGAGTTTAATTTTTGAATATATTTATTATTATTAATATATTTATTGTATTTTTCAAAATTAATTTGTTGCAGTTTTTGTTTTCATTATTGGTGAGATTTTTTTCAATGATTTCCATTGTTTTGGATGTTTTTTTTTTATGGCCGGATTGATTATATATTCATCTTTATTTTTTTTTGTCTTTAAATCATATTTAAGTTTGTTTCATACTCACTTTTACATTGCGTTTCACGGAAATTTCTACTATGGTTCCAAAATTAATTTTTTTTCGCGTTATTTTTTAGGTTTTTGTTGGCGGAGTTTTTTAGATTTCCAAATAATGGAATTGTTACCCAGTAAAAATAATATAAATTTTTGCATTTTTTTGAGATTTTGCTTTTCTTTTCGAAGCTCCACACAGATGTAAACACGAGATACAAAATAAAGCTTTTATGAGTAGATTTAATATGTTCGTTAATTTAGCTTTTTTTCTCGGGTTTTTAACTCGTAAAATACATTAAATGAAAACCTTTTTGCTATGTGCATTATTCACTTTCGTTTTCTCATTATTGCTTTTACAATCATACACTAGTGAAAATTTTTCAAATATTTCTGCATGCACAATCTTCAAGAAAAAAATATAATTTTTAAAACATACACTCAAAAATTTTATCGCTGTATCTCCATCTTTAATTTGATTCGAATCTTATCAAATTTTTATTCAATTTGATTCACTTTTCATCTTAAAATTATCCACCTTCATCTAATTCCATTCAATTTTCATCATACCTCAACCAGTTTCCTATTCAATTATACTCAAAAAAATTCTCCAAACCACGAATGAAAGCATTCTAAATGCAACTTACATTAGTAATATAAAAGAAAAATTTAATCTTGAAGCTTCTAATGTAATGATCAAAACTAGTATGGTACAGCAACAATTAAGAAAGCAATGAAGATAAAAACCCACACCTATTTATACAATATAAAATCGATAATTTAAGCTAGTTTTGAAAAGCTAGTATTACTACTCAACACTCGTTAAACACTGTTATCTATATTAGCCAAAAACACTAAGTTGATACAATGCATTATTGTGGTTATGGAGTTTTTGTTTATGTATTAATATATTTATTATCCTTATTTTCGTTTGCATATCAAGCTACATGGGATTCTTCCAATGCTTTTCAATAAACTTGTATTTTTTCATTTTGAATCAAACACTTTTATTAACTGAATAATAACACGAAGCTTTTCTCAAGTTGAACTCACATTATCAAGTACACAAACTTCATTATTCAGTTAATAAGTGTTTGATTCAAATCGTTTTTGGTAATAGTCTAGTTTAGTTAATCATAATGTTTTTTTTTGTTTAAAAATTAGAAAAAAACGTAACATATGGGGAAGATTATTTAAAATTTACTTGCAGAAAGCTCCATTGGAGACTCCCACAAAATTTGGTTTCGTTTGCATTATAGCCCTTTAATAATTTAATTCAAAAAAGCATCGTATATTTCATCAAAGTACATAGTCTCATTAACGCAGAATGCTTGATAGCTTCGTGTAGATCATTCGCCAAAAATGGATGTTTCAGTAGTAACCCTTGTGTTAATTTAAAATAAGATTCAAATGGCAGTTTCCACTGTATTAATAAGTTTAGTAATAATCTTATATAATCGGTGTATTGTTATATGAAAAATTATTTATTATATGAAAAATTAATGATGGATGTATAATGAGGGTCCTATAAAGTTATGCCTTAATGGTTTAGCAGACAATTGGCTTAAACATTCTCATTATATAATATTTGAATAAGTAGTATTACTTTTAAATAGAATGATGATGATGATGAATATTATCCTCAAATGGCTAAAATTTTTGCTATGAATAGTTGATAATAATAATTTATCATAATATTTATAGCTCTAATAATATTTATATTTTTACCTGTATTGTTCTTTCTGATATCTTACATTTGCATTATTGTGAATTGTAATATCTCCAGCGTAGTGCTTATTATAAGTGTTTCTGAAAACTGGGGTTTTAATGTTTTTGCGATGGTGAACATTACTATTGTAATGAGGAATACTGATTATTTATTGTTTAATTATTAGTGTAATGTGTAGTACTATTGTAAAAATGTAATATTACTATTGTAATGTATAATATTACTATTGTAATGTATAAAAATACTATTATACTATGTAATATTACAATGAACATTTTTAATATTAAAAATGTGATCTAACATTAATAATGTATACTTTAACATTGTAATATGTAGCAACGTAATATTCCTGCATTACCAATGTAATCGGCACAATTACTAATGTAACAAAACACAGCATATGTTGTCAAGGTCCATAAAGGATAACTTTATTTAGTGAGCTTCAAGATGAGTTTATTATTTTTATGATTTTTTTGTTTTTTTTAAATGAATTTTTATTTAATATTTTTGTTTATGATTATTTTTTGTGACCCAATTTTTCATTCTTATGAGTTATTTTTGTATTATCGATTTTTGATTTTTTGAAATGAATTATCTCATTTTCATTACTGGGTTTTCCATCGTTTTCCTCAATTTCTTTTTATCATTTCTATAAATAGTTTTTCAAAATATCTATATCATTTACTAATTATCTCGTTTTATTATAGATTTATTATTATTATTATTATTATTATTATTATTATTATTATTATTATTATTATTATTATTATTATCATACACTGCCATTATTACCACATGTATCATTTGGAGCTTTAACGATGGCGTATCAAATTAGAGAAGGTTTTTATGATTGAAGTCTATACAACCTAAAACCCTGTGTTTTGACGGAGGAGTTTTGATTTTTTGGTATTTTTTTGATTTTTGGTTAATATTTTTTCAATTGTATATAAATATTTAGGTAACTAATGATAATAATAATAATAATGATAATAATAATAACAATAATAATGATAATAATAATAACAATAGATAAATTAACAATAATAGTAGATTTTGTTTTTTAGAAATAATTTTTTTGTTCTCGATTGTTAATTTCCTTTTTTTTGATTAGCATTTTTTTGTTTTTGATCAATAATTTTGCAATAAAAGTGCGTCTGAAGATTATTAATTGTAATCATAGTTTTGCAGAGACATCATAGTTTTTTTTGAGTATTGAGTTCTTATATAATTCCTTCACAGTATGAGGAATGTGAGAGTATGATAGGGTTTTACTTATCGGAAATTTTAGATACTTCTGAATGTGAGCGTTTTTGATGAAGTTTCTCATATTGTTGAGAAATAATATAAGATTGTGGTTATATATAAAATTAAACTGTATGTCTCGATGCTAATTTATGAATACCTGTTTCACTAATATCAGAATATTGCCTTTTTTTATGAAGTTAAATTTAAAAAAAATAAAAAAATTGATACACGGTGTCTCTGAAGAAATCTATTTATAAAAACAAACGCGTTGATACATAAAAACTGTGAATCATAAGAAAATCATTATTTCATGCAGATATTTAAAAATCAATTTTCACTCTATTTCACAAAAAATTACTTATTTCTTGTTTAAAAGTTCTTGAACGGTCGAATATAAAGAATAGTTTGGATAAAAAAAAAATAATTCAAAAATTAACATTACCCCACACCAACTTAGCCATACATATATTGAAGCAAAAATAAACTTAAAATAAATTTTTTCTATGTTTTTGTCTGTCAAGTCATTCAAAGGATAAAAGGATAAAACTTTTTTAATATATTAATTTACAAATAATTATTAATTTTTCTATAATTTATATTAACCATAGAAATTATTGGAACCTGCCATCTTTAAACTTTCCTTCGAGATTTTCAAAAAGAAATTATAAATTTGTGAAAATAGTGGCTAAAATAATAACAATAATAATAATAAATAATAATAATAATAATAATAAAAAGAGTTAAAGATACAAGCTAAAATTTCCCAATCTATTTGATTAACTGTCTTTCCATCATTTTATACTCATTGGTTCCCATGTTAGAATGGTCAACAGAGAATTTATTAATAAGCGATATCAAAGGTCACAACGCAGTATAATTCGTCTCAATATTTTTCTTCTTCTTGTTCACCCACCCTTATACATATAACGGTTTATATGGTACACCCCTATGGTAATGATAAATTTCCGCGTAGGTTATAATGGTAAATGAATATGTTATAGTAAATAATAATTTTAATTAAATTATAATTATTGTATTATTATTTTAATATATTATTATGTATATTGTTATATTATATATATTATTATTCTATTATTATAAGTTATAATTAAATTATATTTATGATAAATGGAATGTCATAGTAATAGATTAGATGGGTAGATTGTGAGGCTTGACTATAGATAATATTTAGCTTTATAAATGGCGGATCGGATGATAAGTTGATATGGTCTTTGTTAGGGATTAGTATTATATTCACTGATATACCCATGTGGTATGGACTCCAAGAGGCAGAATGTCTATTGAGGATTTATGCTCAATTTTTAGTTAGTTCTAAAATGGCATTAGTTGGTTTGAAGATGATATTAGTTAGTTTCGAGGTGGTATTAGTTGGTTTGAAGATGATATAAAATATATCGAAAATCTGTCAATAAAGAAATTAGCATCAATTTTTTTGTTATCAATTCAGAATATATTATATCTAAAAACTAAATAAGCCTAAAACAAAAAAAAATTCAAATCAAATACTTTTATTAACTGAATAATATAATCTCTTATCACAAATTGGTTTCAAATATCTCTCATCACTGTTCAACGGCGATTACTATACAAAAAGATTTTTCTTCTATTATTTTGAGAAGGTATTGCCAGTGTCATTATACGTGTTAGCGTTTGCGCCAGATTCCCAAGCAGCCATATTAGACTTGGGTATTGTATTTATGATAATGAACACAAATGCCAAAGGAGAAATACCATTGGCTGGTGCCTGCTAATTGCTTTTTATTTTTTCCGAGTATTATTTCCACTATTGAATACGTATGTATTGAATGTTTCAATTTCATCATTAATTTCATTATTATTTATTCATTTTTATTTTTATTCATTCATTTATTATGATTATTATTTTTTATTGTTATTATTATTATTATTGCTATTATTATTTTTATATTTTATGTTATTTTTATCGAATCCATTTTCAATGTTTTTATTGCTCAATCTAATAAACTTTCGCTTTTGCAGCCCTGAAATTACATGGACCTGGAGTTTTGATATTTTAAAATAATTCTAGGTTAAAATAAATCTATATTTCATTTGATAACTTTCAAAATTTTTCAATGTAACGTGTTTTGTATTAAATTCATGCATTTGACACTCGCTGAACTGAGAAAAAGAGTTGAACGCTTCGATTTTAATAGAAGTTCACATTTAAGTTGTTATATTCACATGGTATTGGTTACTGGAAAGTTTTTTTTTATATTCACGAAGAATAT